>JAWWMP010000060.1:2243391-2272433 GCA_035047865.1 Dendrocincla tyrannina | reverse complement strand
GCGGCGCTGGCGGCGGGGGGATCGTGGAGCGGCCTTGCCCGTGCGGCCCCGCCGAGCGCCCCCGCCGCCGCCGCGCCGCCTCACCGCGCATGCGCCGCGCCCCGCCGCGCCCTCCCATTGGTCGATCCCGCCGCGGGGCACCATGGGAGGTGTAGTTCCGGCGGCGTGAGGGGAGGGCGGGCTGTGCCCAGGCCTGTGGGGCTAAAGGGTATGAAATGCAAAGAGATACCTCTCTAAGTGTGAGAAAGCACACAGAGCTGCGCAGGAGAATCCACCCGAGGAAGGGAGACGGCAGGAGATGGGCCTGGGTAGGCTGGAGAAGGGTGGGATCACCGGGGGCCTGGCCATCCCATCAATCCATGCACGTATCCCATCAATCCACGCAGGTATTTTATCCATCCAGACACACATCTCCTCAATCCACAAACACATCTCATCAGTCCACACACACATCTCATCGATCCATGTAGATATCTCGAAGAGGATGGTGCCAGGCTCTTGGTGGTGCCCAGCGACAGGATGAGGAGCAGTGATGATGGACACAACGAGTTCCAGCTCAACATGAGGACAAAAAACTCCATTCCACGAGGGAGGCAGAGCCCTGGAGCAGCAGCTCGGGGAAGGTGTGGAGGGTCCCTCTGGAGACAGTCCAAACCCACCTGGATGTGCTCCTGTGTTCACTTGCTCCTTGGGCAGGGGGGCAGGATGATCTCCAGCCCTCCTTCCGACCCCAAACAGTGACCTCATCCATGTCATCCACAGGAGTTTCTACCCCCGTTTTGGCTGGGAAGGGGTAACATTGATATATTCACAATGAATCCCCTTTCTCCCCCCACCCTCGAGGCTCTCCAGATGAAGTGCACACAAAAAAGGTGCCCCCGCAGCAAAAAGCACCCACAGGGAAGGAAAACAAGTGGAAAATGGAAAGCAAGAAAAAGGCAAGAGAAAGGGAAGGAACAGAGAGGGAAGAAAAAAATGTCAGGTAATAAATAAGAATTAGGGAGAGACATGACCCACCCTGAAGGAGGAAGCTGAAGACACAGAGCACGGCCTGAGTGGTGATTCCCAACCCCACAACGGCTGGTTTTATCATTTTAAAATTAATTTCTAACATTATAAAAAAGGGGAATTTAAAAAGTGGTTCAGCTCGCTGCTTTGGGGACCTCCACAAAAGCCCATGCATCGGAAGCCTTAGGAATTGACTTCCTTAGGAGCCTCTTCCCTCATTCCCGCAGGAAAAACCTCTTTTAGACGAAATCTGAATGTCTAAAAGACATTTAAAAATACATAAAAAACCCATTTAGACATTAAACCTTTGGGGGTGAACCCTGTGGTCTGGCAGACCCTTTTTACCCTTTTCTCCAGACTGAGCCCCCCCATCCCCGGTCACACCTTTGCTGCCATCGCCCCTGTGACGTCACGTGCGCCACCTCCGCCCCGAGATGACGTCATGTACCGGGCCAATGACGTCACACACCGAGATGTGTCGTCACGCATCGAGCTGTGACGCCATACGTCGAGACGTGACGTCACACCCAGCCTTCATGTCAAGCCCCACCCCTTCCCCGCTCCCATTGGGCAAGCCTCGGGCACGCTGCCTTCTGATTGGCTGGCGCCGAAGAGAGGTGGGCGTGGCGCCGCCGTCACGGCGAGAACCACAGAGAGGGGGAGAGGGGCCAGAGCGGCACGCGCGGGGCACGACGGGACGGGCGGGGCTGGGCGGGAGGAACGGGGCGGGCCCTGAGTGGGGACCGGGACCGGGACCGGGACCGGGACCGGGATCACCGGGAAAGGCAGCGCGGCCGGGCCGGCCCCATCCCGACGCTCCCGTGGCTGCCGGCAGCGGGAGGGGGATGGGGCCGGCCGGGCCCCGGCGCCCCCCGGCGCCCCTCGGGCTCTGAGGGAGGTCCCTCTGTGCCCCCAGCTCCAGCCATGGCCTGTGGCTGCCACACGCTGCTGGCCGCGGCCAGGGCCAGGTAAGCCCTGCCGGCCCCTCACGGGGGTGGGGGGGAAGGTTTTGGGGTGTTTTTGTTCGCAGCGGGCGCGTTTGAGCCCGCTCCGTCCGCAAAAGGGGAGGCGATGTGGGTTTGGGGGTTATTCTCCACACACACACACACACACACACACGAACAAGGGAAGGGTTCTTAGCACGGTGTTTCAGTCATTGCTGAGGGATCAGGGTCTCAGCCACACAGAGTCAAATCCGCGGGGTTAATTTGGCGTTGATTTGGCGCTTTGGCCTCACGGAAACACCTCTCCAGCCTCAGGGGCTCCCATCTCCTGGCACACTCCATCCCTTCGTGCTCTCCAGCCCTCGCTCTCGTCCAGCTGGTGGATTCCCAGTTCTCCTGGACTTCCAGAGACTCCCAAGCCCCTCCGTGGCCGTTCCGTGCCCGCCTGGGCGCTGCCCTGCCCCGATTACCTGCCCACACCCTGCACACCTCCACCTGCCCAGGGCAGCAGCAGCTCCCAGGGGACCCCGCCCGAAATCGGGGAGCCAAAACTGCCAGAGCACCGATGGGGCTGGCCGTGGAGACCCCCACGGGCAAGAGGTCTCTGCGCCAGAGAGTCGTGGAGGAGTTGAAGCACTACTACAAGGGTTTCCACCTTCTCTGGATCGACACCAAGGTGGCTGCCAGGATGGTGTGGAGGCTGCTCCATGGGCAGGTGCTCACCAGGAGGGAGAGGCGGAGGGTAAGTGCCACGGCATCTGGCTAAAGTGGTGCAGTAAGAGTCTTAGCTGCTTCTCTAGACATGTTTTGTGCCTTTGGCTAGGTGATAATCTCTGGATGATCTCTGCTGTGCTCTTCTCTGGGCAGCTGCTGAGAACCTGTGCAGATCTCTTCCGGCTGGTTCCCTTCCTGGTGTTTGTCATTGTCCCCTTCATGGAGTTTCTGTTACCTGTGTTCTTGAAGCTCTTCCCTGAAATGCTGCCCTCGACGTTTGAGACGGAGTCAAAAAAGGTTTGTGTCCTGACTGAGGTTGTGGAGTGTGTCCACAGCTCCTCAGTGAGAACATTTGGGCAGCTGCACAGAGCTGCTGTTCCCTGCCTGCTGCTGGAAGTGAGGATCAGCCTCACTCACTTGTCTGGGTCAGGCATTCCCAGCTCATTCCTGAGCTGAACAGCAGAGCTGGAAGGTTGTGCTGTAGGGATCAGCAGGAATGTGCACAGCAGTTCCGTTTCCCACAGCAACCAAAGCCTGGTGCTTTCAGAACTGAAGCCTTATTTCTTTCCCAGAATCCCCTCCTGCCTGTTTTCCAAGTGGAATTTCTAATTATGCTTTGTTTCCTGAATGAAGGAGGAAAAGCAGAGGAAGAAGTTAAATGCAAAGCTGGAGCTGGCAAAGTTTCTGCGGGAGACCATTGCAGAGATGGCCAAAAGGAACAAAGCAGACACAGGACAAGGGAAACAATTCTCCTCCTACCTGCACCAGGTAGGACTGGCCATGCTGGGGGTGGCAGCAATGGCACCCACACTCCTTTAGTGTGACTGGTTGGGGCAGAGAACACAGGATTTGTACTGGGGATGTGTAGAGCTCTGACAGCACAGAGCTGCCCCATCAGGTGCTGTTACCTCTGGGTGCCTCCCCCAGGTAACACCTGCTGACCCCCTGTCAGAGCTGCACTCACAGGAATTCCCATCCCAGAAAGGTGGAAGTTTCACCCTGTGCAGCCTTTCCAGCGGCCACTCCAGTACAGTTTCACTTTGACTTTTAACTGTATCCTTCCATTTTCATCAGACACAGGAATTCCAGCGTGAGGAACGGGAAGGGGTAGGTGAGGGCAGAGTGTTCCCAGAGGGGGATCCTGCTGAGCTTTGTCTTGTGGCCCTTCCTTCAGATCCGTCGCAGTGGCCACCGGCCCAGCACGCAGGAGATCCTCCACTTCTCCAAGCTCTTTGAGGATGAGCTGACCCTGGAGCACCTGGAGAGGCCACAGCTCGTGGCTCTGTGCAAACTGCTGGAGCTGCAGCCCATCGGCACCAACAACCTGCTCCGCTTCCAGCTGCTGCTGCGGCTCAGGACCATCAAGGCAGATGATGAGGTGAGTCTGAAGCAGCACGGGTGAGCTGCTTAGTGGGGTGTGGGCTCTCAGCTTCTGCCCTCTGAGCCACTACTGGCTTTGCATGAGTGTCCCTGCCCTCACACTGACCTCAGGTGAATATTGGTGGGAGTCAGATCCTCCCCGTGATAGATTCCAAAATGAGAGCTCGTCTACTTGCAGTCTTTGGGGAACTGTAACAAAGGTGGCACTGCAGAAATTGCCACTGTTTAAAACATTTCATTCTGGAGTCATGCTAACTTGTGAAAAAAGGGAGGTTCCAGTTCTGGAATGAATATTGTGTGCAAACAGCAGATTTTAAACAACTGAATTCAGTAGAGTCCATTTTATTGTATAAAGTGGCTGGATTTATTTAGCCTGGAGAAGGCTGAGGGAGAATCCCCTTGTGGTTTTCAGCTGCATAGTGGGGTTATTTAGAAAAGAGAACCAGACTTACAGGTGCAGAATGCAGGGATGACACGTAATGGCCATAAGTTACTGCAAGGAGAACTCCAACGTGAAAAGAAAGCAATTATAATCAGTGAGTGGGTAAACAGTAGAATAAGTTATCTGGAGGTTATAAAATCCCCATCCCTAGAGAGGCTCAAAGCACAGATGGAAACGGTGAGGAATTTTGAGCAGGAGCTTGGACTGGGGACCTGCAGAAGTCCCTTCAGGTACATCAGGGGGTTTGGCCTACCCTGTGCCTGGTTAGGAGGGTTCCTGTTCCTTGCAGATGATCACCAAGGAGGGGGTCAGTGTGCTGAGCGTGTCGGAGCTGCAGAGCGCCTGCAGGGCCCGGGGGATGCGCTCCCTGGGGCTCTCCGAGGAGCAGCTGAAGGAGCAGCTCGGGCAGGTGAGTGTGCCCTGGCCTGGGCTGGTGGGACAGGGGTCCTCTGAGGGCAGAGGTCAGGCAGTGGTCAGGTACAGCAGGCACCTGAGAATTCATGCACGAGTTTCAGGTAGATCGTCGCCTGCAGAGCTGAGCTCTAAGGCATGAAGTGTCCACATTATGTTGTAGACTAAAGAGGACAGCAAGAAGCACCAGGACCAGCCAGAGGCAAGGTGAAATGGGGGGAGTGAAATATGTTTTTAAGCTTCTAAAGCAGCCAAGACTTTTATTAGAGACATTGCTGGTCTTTATAAGCATCTAGACAGCTTAGAGACACTGCTGTGGGTGCTGTGTTTCAGGTAAGCTGTAGGTAATTCCAAGGGCTTGGCTGTCTATCAGTGGGAATGTTGGAACCTCCCTAGTGCTGGAAACTTCCTCTCTGATGTCTATTCCATATAGTATTCCTAACTCTTCAGAACTGTTTCTTCTCATTGTGGTAACTTAAAATTGTATTAGCCAAACTCAAGATTGCTTTAAGGACAAAGAGTGCTGTCTAAATAAGTACCCCGATAGAGCAATATGAAATAACTTTCCCTTCTGTTTTCTTCTGACAGTGGCTGGATCTGCATTTAAAGGAGAACGTTCCCTCTTCTCTGCTCCTGCTTTCCCGTGCCTTGTACTTAGTAGACATAAAGCCACAATCTGTTCTTGGTCCCCAGAACAAAGTGAGTTGTTTGAATAAAACTTTCAGGTTAATAGTTCAACCATTACCCATGAGAGAAATGAAGGACTTGACAGGAATCTTGTTCTTTGATCCTACACGTGGACTGAAGTTAGGACTCTGTGTTCTTCCCCAGACAGGTGAAACTGCTGGAGTGATGACATCCATGCTTGAAGGTCGGGAGACCCTCCTGGATCCTGCTCCTGTTGTACAGGGAAGGAAGGTTAGAAAATAGCAGTCTGCAGGCTACAAAATGTGTGTTTTTGTAGAGTGCTGAAATCGTTGGGAACTGAGTGTGAAAAAACCTTTCTAAAGCTAGACAAAACCAGTGTCTGACATCATGGCACAGAGCATGAGCAGTGTCTGTCCTGTTTGCCCCCCAAGAGCCTCACAGTTGCTTGTTCTGAGTTAGGGGACAAGGGAAGGGAACAGGGACCTGCTGTGACACAACTGGTCCCATTGCTGGGAACAGCTGGTTATTCAGTGCCATGGTCCTGGCTTCCAGCCAAGGAGCACTCATGAGCTTCTAGTTTGGTTTAGACCTCAACCTAGGTACATTTAGCTCAGAAAAGACAGCTAAAGGGGACTTGTTTTCAGCTCCCCTACTGAATTTGGGCTCAGTTGTCCGGGATGAAAGGAGCCAAAATACCTAGAGTAAGAAAGCCAGAGCATATGGTTCTCAGCATCAGGCTGCAGTGAGTTCCTTAGATTAGTCCCAGCTGATAAAATCAGGAATTAGAGAATATTGTGTCAAGTGCCAGAAATATTTCCACATACTTAAATTGTGCAGGGGAAACAATGGGAATGCCAACACAGCTTTCACAGAGAGTGAGCAGGGAACAGCCTGACTCAGAGGGGAGAAGGGTTCTGTAGAGTCTCGCCCTTCCCAAGAGGTCTGTGTGACTTACAGCTGCCTTTTCCTTGAAGGATGAAGAATTTGTGTCCCAGCCAACAGAGAAATTGCCAGTCTCAGAAGTGTCGGTGAAGCCTCCCCCACAAGAGGTGAGCTTGTGAGAATCCTTAGACCTTCCAAAGGAGATTGTTCTTCACACAACTCACAGCCAAACTGTGAAAGTTTGTGCTACAAGGTGTGAATGTTGAGTTCAAGGAGCAGCTGGAGAAACTGCATGAGAACTGAGTCACTGAGGGCTGTTAAATACAAAAATACCACAGGTGACAGAGACCTGTCAAACTGGGGAAGGGAGCAGAGCACTGGGGGAAATACCAGTATGTCCTTGTACTCTCAGTAATCTGCTTTGGGCCACAAGGACAGACTATCCTTCCCTCGGAACCACTGGAGTGTTTAGGGCCACTTTGTATCTGTAAAAATATTTCTGTAGTGATTGTCTTTCTTCTGCCCGTTTTCTTTATGTGAATATTTCATTTCAATTTAGCTGCTTATATGCACAAGTGGGATGCTGCTTGAGGCAAGTTTGGGAGTCCAGACGGACTCTTATCTCCTTTAACCTGAAAAACTTTGCTCTTCGTCTGCTGTTACTCCCCAGAGCAGCTTCCTGAAGGTGAAGACACCTTCAGAAAAGATTTTGAAGTTCAAGAAGTGTTTGTACTGCCTAAAATCTGTCCTTTCTCTTGCCCCTAGACCAAAATGGAAGTGTCCCAGGGCAGCAAGGCTGGTGCCAACGGAGCCTAACTCAGAGTCAGCACTGGGAGAGAACAGCTTCCATCTCCATACCTGCAGCAAAAGGGATTTCCCAGGAGGCTGCTCTACACAACAAGGCATCAGTAGCCCTCAGGGACCTCTCTGTCTGTCCCAAGCTTATTAGCAACTAGGCCAGTGCTGTCTGGATGGCCCCAGCTTCTCTTTTGTACTGGATCCCTCTCCCTGCCACTTTAACTTATGGTGTAAATATGTTAATAACGGTGCTCCTGTCTGTGCTATTCCTGAGTAGGTGTTTGTGCTCCCAAACCTTAGGAATGGCAGCTTTTCATGTCAGAGCAGCCTGGGCACAGAATGAGCTGGGCTGGGAGTCCAGCAAAGCCTGTTCTGCAGTGTGAAATCCTCTGCAGGAACATCCCCACGCACCCAGGGCCAGCAGCCTGTCCTGAGCATCACAGCTCAGGCTCTTGCTCCTGGATAGGGTGGTTTAACCAGTGACCAGCACAGGATGACCTGTGCAGCCATTGTATTTCACCATCACATTTGTACTGAGGAAGATACCCACAGGGAAGGAGAGAGCAGCACTTCTCAGTGCTGTGGTGTAGCTGAACTGCTCAGAAAGACTTCAGACTTTGCTGGACAGGAGCAGAGCAGTGATGGGAACAGCCTCCACCTGTGAGCGTTTGCATTCCCCAGTGAGAGCTGTGCTGGTGCCACACACTGTGACAGAAGCAGACTTGCACTTTCAGGATCCCTCTTGGTCATGTGAGGGAGCAACCTGGAACCCACACACATTTCCCAAGCCTGAAGACTTGGTTAACCCTTACCAGGCTCAGAACTACACACCAAGTGCTCTCAGACTCACACTTTACAATCTGACTCCTCACAGACTCCAGCAAGAACTGAATTGTTGCCAGACTCTCAGAGGATACTGACAAGCTGTTTTTAGCATTTCTTAGATTTTTTACTCTGTCCTATGTAAATGCTCAGAAATCACTCACATGGATTTTAAATATGTATATTTATACTTACTGTAAAATTAGATTTGGTGCTAAGTAGAATGAAATGTCTCTTCCAGAGGTCAGCCAGCCTTTAGAACAACGCAACTCTGAAAAGCCAGTTCTCCAAGGTCAGGTGTGAACAGCACTTTAAACCTGTGACTCCAGGCTCCTACAGCAATGCAGAACCATCTGTCAGGTGTTCTGTGTCCTCAGCTCTGTACCTGCAACCCCTGCTTGTTCATCCAGCCTGTCTGCAGTGCTGGGTCTGTGTTTAATAAATGGGAACAAATGTTATTTCAATAAAATAACCTCATTGCTACGGAGTCACTGTTGCCTCTTAGCACAGCAGGGCTGGTGCTGGTGGCCACTTGTCTGTTGAGCAGAAACCTGGTCTCCTTGATGTCAGTCATTTGGACAGAATATCTGCAGAGCCCAGAAAGGCATTTCATCCCAAAGGGCTCGGTACAGGATTGTTCAGTGAAAGATGAGTGAGTGGAAATAAAAACACAATTTCTGTGCTATGGCTAAAGCATGTGCCTAGGAAGATGGAATGCCAGAGAAGGAAGAGCTGTGCAAGGGGAAATTTCCCTCTTTAAAGCACAGAAACTGCTCCCAGAGCCAGCCCAGTTTGCTGTGTATCACACAGGGATGTCACAGACAGGTGGAACACTGGGCTCTGCTCAGGTAAGCTGGGAGTAACTGGGGACAGGATTTCTTGAAGTGCAAAAGGAAAGAGGCAGTGAAAGAAACTGGGATAAGCTGTTGCTGCAGGGACTGAGACACCCCTAGACAAGCCATGCACTCGGGAGGTGTTGCTGTTGGGTCCCTGAAGCTGCTGTGACAGCTGAGAAGCCAGATGTGTGTAGTTCCAGAAGTCCCCCCTTAACCCAAGGGTCCCTGATGCAGCGCCAGGGCTGGGAACTGCCCTCCAGGGGGTTGTGGGGGATGTTGGGCACGAGCACCTCACCCCAGCGCCACCTGAGGAGACCAATCCCTGTCCCACACTGGCTGGTACAAGCCACAATTCCATTACTATCGACAGTTTTCCAGCCCTGCCACTCTGTCCAAACCCCGTTCATTCATCACCATTCCCAGTGGATGTGTTTTCCTGGTACCGCGAGCAAATAATTTGGAGTTGCACCAGCCAGCCGGAGCTTCCCTGGAGCTGGACAGTGCAGAGCAGGGGCCGGGCTGTGCCTGGCAGCCCCACGACCACCACAGCCCGTGCCCCGAAAGGCGTGGGGAGGCTCCCACGGCCAGCTCGGCAGGTCTCAGCACCGCCTGGTGCTCGTACAAAAAGTCCCCAAAACGGGCTGCTGGAAGGTGAGGCGTTTGGGAACACACCCAAACAGACCCGAAAGCCTCTAAAAGAGGCACGGAGAAACTCGGCTGCCAGCAGGTGAAAGGGGTCTCACCCCCTTTCACATCCTCAGATCCACAAAACCGAACAGCTCCCTAGAGAACAATCCCCATCAGAGCACACAGCCCTGGAGCCAGGATGCTCTGCGGTTGTAGGTTGCAGGGCAGCTGCAGGACAGAAGCCCTTTTCCTGCTCCACTTTTAAAGGGACCCACCTGCACTCCCCCACCTCCCCCATCCCTGCATGGGCTTCGGGAAGGGGGTGCCAGCCCTGGGGATGGCACCTGGGGAGCCCAGCGAGCCCTGAGTCCCTCAGTGTCCCCATCCCAGGGTGCAATCCTCTCCCAGCACCCAGCTCTGTGCTGCCCAGAGTGATAGCCAGCCCGGCCAGGGTCAATCACCACATTATTCTGGGAGCCTGGAAAGTTTTCAGGGTGTTAGGAGAATTTGAATTTCTGTCAGGGGCTTTTCAGGTCGCAGTGCAAGAGGTTGGCAGAAAATTACTGAGATAATACCCTTAATTTCATACAAATGGGTAATGTTCCCTGGAAAAACTGCCACTCCATAGTCCTTAAATGCATTCAAAGGGAACATCTTAAACCTCATAATGCAGGATAATGAGGAAAGGCATCTTCTCCTGCCTGGTGTTCCAGCCTATCACTGCTCCAACTCCTGAACCCGGATGAACTCCTCCTGGCAGCCTTTGCAACCCTGGGAAGTTTGGGGTGAAATGTTCAGAAAACAGCTCCTTCCTCTGCCAGCTGGGCTCCACCAGCCCGGAGAGTTCCCTGCTCCATCCGAGCACTGACCCGTGCCAGTCCTCAGCACTCCCTCGGGATGCTCCTGCCTGGCAGCCCCTGCTCCATGTGGAGGGACAGGAGGAGCCTGGTGGGTGTCCTGGGTGGGATGAGGGCAAAGCCAGCCTGCTCCGGCCTCTGAGGGAGCAGCACATCCCTCTGCTGAGAGGTTTCACAGGTGGAGGGTGAAGTGGAGCTGGCAGGAAGCCTGGGCATCATCTGGGCACTACCCAGCCATGGGCGAGCCCTGAGTGGGTTCTGGTGTCCCTCATGTCCCCATCCTCCAGCCACACCCTGCCATGACCACGTCATGCTGGTGTGTGCATGAGGGGTCATGTCATGTCTGTTTGCCTCCTGTATTTTCAATTTAGAAAGATCTGGAAGGTGGGGCTCGCTCTTCCTTGGACTTCCCGCAGTGACCCCCAGTGCCATGGCCAAGCTCCTGGCTCCATGCTCAGCCTGAATTGAGCACAGGTTGTGGCAAAGCCTCCCTCTTCCCGGGGGAGCTGGATGGAGCAAGATGAACTCAGTGCAATCCCAGACCCCTTACACACCCCTGAACAAACCCATTTTTCACAACAAAAATCCCTACACACCCCAGCTGCCTCCCAGCCCTCTCAGGTCGTTCCCACCACAGGGCTCTCTGGGAGAACATGCCCAAGCCTCAGCTCTGCCTGGCATGCCAGGACCACGGACACCTTCCCAGACCCTCAGACCCTGCACACACACAAAGGGGAGAGGCAACAGTTTTGCTCCATGACTCCCCCGAGCTAGGGGAGGAAACGACCCCCGTGGAGCCCCATAAATCACGGGATTCTGTTCTGCAACACTGGGCAAATGAAACGCTGCAGAGATCCAAGACTGTGTGTGCTTTGGCGTGAGGAGAGCTTTTCCAGCCATGCTGGTGCCAAACACCTTCAAGTCTCCCCTCAGCCTGGAGAACCAGCTCCTCCACTATTTATCCTTCCCCGGGGCATTCCCAGGCTATTCCTGCTCCCGGCCCAGAGCTAAGTTTTGTGGCACTGTGTCCATGCCATCCTGCTGGCGCCGGGGCAGTGCCTTGCCTGGGAGTGGGGGATTTCTGCTGGATGCTGTTGGGAACGTCTCCTGTGCCAAAGCCAGCCCCGGGTCTTGCGTCAGCCTCTTCCCCTGAAAGCTGCTGGGGAAAGATGCCCCGGTCAGCACTTTTGGAAGAGATTAAAATTCAGAGGGAAAAGCAGTGATTTAGCGCAGCCCAAGCACAACAAAGGCTGGGATTTACAGCTCCCGGATCCCAGCGCCGCATTCCTGCAGCCCTTCTGCCTCTGCTATAAACGTGTAACAAAGGAGACAGAGCTTTATCCCAGCCTAAAGTGACGTGGGACAAGAGCTCCATCACCAAACCCTGCGTGGAGCGGGATGGGGCGCAGACAGCAGTGTCCCCAGGGTGTCCCCAGGGGACGTGTCCCACTGCCCATCCTGCTGCCCACACTGTGCAGGGCAGGGCCCACGACAGCAAGGGTTTTAGGGGAGCCACGTGCCCCCTCGCATTGCCTCCGCCACAGCTGTGCACATCTGGCTGTCTCTGCTCAGCTGTGGGTGGCCAGGGTGGGCTGGAGCCAGCCCTGGGGGTCCCACTGACCCTGCAGCTGGGTGGGATGTGGAGGATGGAGGGTGGACGAGGGGTCCAAGGCAGTTGATGGGGGTGGGTTGTTCCCCACGCACCCACTGAGCCGTGCTCTGAGCCGTGGTGGAGTGGCACAGGAGGTTCCTGCCATGGCTGGCAGCAGGACAAAGCCCAGCTCAGCGCTGGCAGAGCGGCCACGTTGTGGCCCGAGGCCAAGAGATTGTCCTGCACAGCCCGAGGGCTTTAAAAGGAGAGAAAGAGGAAGGCGAGGAGCAGAGGAGACAAAAGACCTGCTACGAGAGCCAAACGTGGGGTGGGCCAAGTGCTCGGCAGCCACCAATACCCAAAGCTCCCTCTCCCCTGCTCAGGGCGGGTCCTGAGAGCAGTGCCTCCAGATCCCCCATGGCTTTGGGGTTATTTCCCCAGGGACCCCATCCCACCCGCCTCCTAAGGGGAGAGCCTGGTGCCTAGCAGTGCTGGGAGGGCTCTGTAGGCACCCACTGGGCAGGGACCCAGCAGTGCTAGGGGTGGCTTTGGCTCCACAGGTCTCCCACAGCCCTGAGAGGGACCTGCAGGATGCTAATGCCAGTTTTGGGGTATGTCCATCCCCCGGATTGCCCACATGGATAGGATGACTTACCAGGAAGAGTAAAGAGGAGCTGAATCTCCCTGCTGGAGTCCAGCATCCAGGCATCCCTGTCCCATCAGCCTCCGTGGTTTCTGCTGGGTGTCAGCCAGTGCAGCTCCCCCAGATCCATCCATGCCCATGTCCCCATGTCCCTGTGGGATGCAGTGGGCACCCAGCTGCACGTGCCCCTTCCCCATCCCACACCGAGCACCACCAGCACTGCTGCCGCCGTTCTGCTTATTATCATATTTAATTGCCCTCCTGGTCACCCCAGGAAATGAGCAGGAGATGGTGAGAGCAGCAGTTTGGGATGATGTAAACACGAGCTCCAGCTCTCCCTGTGCCTCGCCAAGCCAGTCCCGGAGAGAGTGATGATTTATGGAGCCCCCCAGGCCTGCTCCCCCCGCCCTGGACTGCAAGTTTAATCCAGGGCTGCAAATTCAACATAAATCACTTGATTAAAAGCTCTATTAATTTAAAGGAGGGGGTATGGGCAGAGTGCAGCTGATCGATTTAATTTACACCGGGAAATAGCAACAAGCAGATGCATTTAAAAAGGCCGGGGAGGCCAGTGATGCTACAGCTGCATCAGCTTAAGCATTTAAGGGCTCAGGAGGGGCTGGCAGGCTCTCACCCCACCTCTCACACCCCTGGTGAACCACCCTCACTCCCCTGCCTGGACCCTGCATGCCGGTGCAGCTTGTGGGGTGCAGGATGCTAAACCATTTTAATGGGGAGTGTTGGAACCCTGAAAAAAACAGAATTCCTACAAAACCAGCCACTGTTCAGGCTGCTCCCTGAATGGCACCTTCCCAAACCACTGCCTGGATGAGCTTGAGCACCCAGAGCCCTGACAGCCCCCTCCCCATCACCCCCACCCAGGGATAGGCTGTGGCTGGGAAAGTCGCGGTTAAAGTCTTTTAATAATTACAAGAATTCCAGATTCATTACAGAAGAGTTTACAACAAATAATATTTCTCCATACAAAGGCAAAATAAACTTTTCAAGTAACAGCAGCCTGGCTCTGGCATCTCCACACCGGTGATGGGGAGGGAAGGGGTACACGTGGCCCCTGCCCTGGTGAAGGGCTGCCCTGGCCAGGGAAATGCCCTGTCCTTCCCAGCACTGGCTCTGTGGGGGCAGAACTCAGGCACTGGGACAGACTGGGGGGGCACGGACAGGCAGAGCTGGGATGAGGCCACTCCCCAGGCGCTGGTAAGGCACTGGCTGGCATCACCTGGGGAGTGGGGGCTGCACAGGGTGCACATTCCCCAGCCAGGGCACAGCTGGGCTGGCACCAGGCACTGAGTGGGGCTGGAATGGCATGGTACCACTCCAGTATCCCAGTGCCTTTGGGGCCTGGCGTGACCTGTGTCCCCCTGTTCCTCCCCAAAGGCAGCTGATGGCCAGGCAGGGGCTGCAGCCCCTCACCGGGGCACTGTCCCCACCCCACACACCAATATGGTGCCACGGGCACTGCCCAGCCCTGCCAGAGCCCTGGGAGGGAGCAGGGGGACACAGGGGCCAGGGCAGGACCAGGCACGTAATGACAACAGATTCCCAAAAGGCATCGACACATTATTATTATTATTGTTTAATACAACCCCATATAAAACTGAAGCAGCAGCAGCAATTCTTATCGAGGGACCTAAACTGAAATAGGTTTAGAACATAATTTAAAAAAATAAAAACAGCAAAAGTAGCAAAATATATGAATTTTTTTTTTTATAGCAACTGATATCTACCAGCCACTAGTACCTTCCTACCAAACTGGTATATCTCTGGTAACAACCCTTTTAAAAAGACATGTAAATATATATTCATATTTATACATATTTTTCGTTATGTACACGGGACTCTGGGTTTAGCACGGGTGGATTCAGCTGTCTCTGAGCAGTGCTGGGTGAGGCACCTGCTGTGGCCAAGGCTCCCAGCACGCCGAGGCTCCCCAGCTTCTGCAGCCACAGGAACCTGGTGCTGCTCCTGGCTTAGCAAGTTCTCCAAGTTGCAGACCAGCCCGGCTCTCCATGCCCTGCCACATCTGCCATCCTGGATGTCTGTCTGGCTCCCCAGCCAGGCACTGCCCCGGGGAGAGGATTTCAGCTCAACCAAGTGGGAATATTCAAGCACAGAACTCATGGAAGAGAGGGTTTTTAAAAAAAAAAAGGAGGAAATGCCATAAAAACACCAGAACGAACCCTTTAGGCTGTGGAGAGCTGACATGAGGTGGCAGGAGAAGCTGGCAGGAGGTGGGTGGTTTTGGTTACATGAGATGCTAGAGGTGTCTCTGAATCCTTTCTGCAACAGCTCAGCACAACCAGACTGTGCAGGCAGTGTCCACAGGCACGGCACGGCGTGGTATGGCACAGTGTGGCATGGCACAGCACCGGTCCCTGCTGGCAGTGCCACCCTCAGTGTCGCTTCAGTCCACCATTGGTGTGCCGAGGGGGGAACCTGGGAAGGCACGGCTCGTCTGGGAGGGGGTCGTGGGAAAAAACAGAGTCCTCTCCCGAAGAGCAGGTGGAGCTGCGGGTGTCTGGGAAGCCAGGAGAATACTGATCCAGCGGCATGGAGAGGTCCAGGTACTCCTGGGAGGGACAAACGCCGACGACAGGCTCAGCAGGGGACTGGGCAGCCCCCAGGGAGCACCTGCCCCACATAGGGTGGGTGCTGGTGCCGGTGGGTGCCAGCTCTCCTACCTGGTTGGAGGTCATGGCCACAATCCTGTCCAGGTCTTCTACCAGCTGCTTGAAGGTGGGTCTCTGGGAAGGGACGGCGTGCCAGCAATCCCGCATCATCATGTACCTGCGAGGGCAGGGGGAAGGTGAGGGCTGAGCCTGGGCCCAGCAGCTGGGGATGCCCACCCAGTGGATGGAGCAGTACCCAGGGACAGGTGCTGGCACCTGGGCTGGGACTCATGGCCAGTGGAGATGCTAATCCAGGATTTAGGGTCATCCCCTGTGTGAAGGGAATGCCCCCAGCTGCCCTTGCAACCAAGGGGCTGTTTGGGGAGGAGGATGGACACGGTCTGGGCTGGTTCCCATGCTGGGGTCACCATGGAATTCCCTCCTGATGAGGGATAATGGAGGGAAATGCTGATTATTGCAAACAGATTGGGCTGATGGTTTTGCAGGGCTGGGAATTGCTGGGATTGTAACTCCAAACATCTGGCTGTCCCACTCCATGCCCCAGCCTGTGCCTTGCACCCAGAGACTTCCATTCCCAGCTGGGGAGGGGTGTCGTGGTGCCAGTGTCCTCCCTCTTCCCTGTCCCAGTGCTGCACTCACAGCTCATTGGTGCAGTTGCTGGGCTTGTCCATCCTGTGACCTTCCTTCAGCAGCTTGAAAAGCTCCTCAACAGGCACGCCAGGGTAGGGTGACCCGCCTAGAGTGAAGATCTCCCACAGCAGCACCCCAAAGGACCACCTGGGAACACAGGGTGGGCGCTGGGGCACTGGCTCGGGGGGGCTCACACCCCATCAGGCCCCAGTTTGGGTATGGTTAGAGGTTGGTTTGCTGGGAGGGACAAGCACCCACAGGACAGATGAGTCCCAGCACCAAATACAATTTGGATTCGAAATATTCCATTGGCTGATGCTAATTATAATTCCATTACAATCAGACGAATCCCATCCATGCCCTTCCCCAGCAGGTGATACTCACACGTCGCTCTGGTGGGTGTAGATTCGGTCAAAGAGAGCCTCAGGGGCCATCCACTTCACTGGCAGGCGACCCTGGGACACAAAACCCAAATGTGGGGTGGATTTGGGGCAGGGGGCAGCCCTGCACGCCTGCCACATTCCCAGCATGGGTCAGGGCAGACCTGGCATCCCCATCCCAGCAAACCCCCTCACCCAGCACTCACATTTGTCGTCTTCTTGTAGTAATCGATGTGGTGGATGTCACGGGCCAGCCCGAAGTCAGCGATCTTCATCACATTGTCCTCTGTCACCAGGACGTTCCTGGCTGCCAGGTCCCTGTGGATGCACTGACCGAGCACAGGACCATCAGCTGGTCCCCAAAGCCCCTGGATGGTTCCCCACGATGGAACTGTGCATCCCCCAGGCTCCTCATCCCACCACAGCCACCCGGGAGCTTCTCACCTTCTTGGAGGCCAGGTACTCCATGCCCCGGGCCACCTGGTAGGCACAGGAGACCAGGTCCTTGAAGGAGAGCTGCTCCTCAGGCACACGGGTGGGGTTGTAGCAGTACTCCATGCCCGGGGGCCGCCGGGCTTGCAGGTACTCCCGCAGGTTGCCCTTGCTGGCATACTCCACGATCACATAGAGGGGTCCTGAGGGGATGGCGGGATGAGGGGCTGGAACACGGAGTGGGGGCTCATGACCCCGTGGGTGCCAGGCCAGCCCCTCCCAGTGGAGGGGTGGCAGAGGGGACACCCCCTTCCCACTCGCATGCCCTCACCGTCCTGCGTGCAGGCTCCCAGCAGGTTGATGATGTTCTTGTGCTTGCCAATCATCTTCATCATCTCCATCTCGGAGATGAGGTCGGACAAATCCTTCTCTGTGGCGTCGGCTAAAGTGGAGAAGGCAGTGGTCATGGGGGGCCAGACTGATCTCCTCCCAGTTGCACACCCCCAGCCCCAGCCTGGGCAGCAGCACTGTGCCACAACCGCCCTTCTCACCACCACTTACACTTGAGCATCTTCACTGCCACCTTGGTCACCCGGTTGGGCTTGTCCTTGTCGAGGCCGATGGCTTCTGCCAGCACCACCTGCCCGAAGCACCCTTCTCCCAGGGGCTTGCCCAGGATCAGCCTGCCAGGGGAGGAGAGCAGCTCAGCCACCAGCACCAGCACCACCACCCTCACCAGCTCCCACCCGTGGCACGGCTGGCCCTCACCTGTCCCGGGGCAGCTCCCAGCGTGGGTCCTCGGGGAGCTCGTACTCGGAGACGCCGGCCAGCATGGGGGTGCCACTGGAGGAGAGCCGTGAGGGCCGCACGAGCATCACACCCGAGTTCATGGAGGAGCTGGAGTCGGCCGACACCTGCAGTGGGACCGTGGGTTACCTTCACGTGGGTTACCAGGGCTAATCCCACCTGAGACCCGGACTGTGTGATTTTTAATGAATCTGCATCGTGGTGTACCCAAAAGGCACAGTCTGGGACGTCTCCTGTCTCCTCAGTGCATTTATCCCGCTCTGCTCAAACCTTGAACTGCTGTAAATTCTCACTGGTTCTCCTCATGAGCCCTGCTGAGCAGGGGGAGGCAAAGGGGTTGTGCTGCCTCCCCAATCACTGTGTTGCCATAGGAGGCACAGCCCAGACAGCCCCCATCCCACGCCATGGAAAGGCCACAGGGCTGGAGTGGGTTGCATGTGCAGCAAGGTGAGATGGTCCCAGGTCTCCCTCATCCCTCCTCCCCCAGATCCCCTGGGAAGGGCCAGGCTCAGGAGGGGCAGTAGGTGCAAACAAACCCCCTCTCTACTTTCTGTTACCTGTCTGCGCAGGGGGATGCTCTTGGCCAGCTTGTGCACGGCCAGCTGGCTGTTGAAGTCTGTCTTCTTGGTGGTGCTCTTCAACTTGTAGATGATGATGGTCACCACCATGCAGGAGATGAGGAAGGCCCCGATGCAGTAGATGATGATCTCCAGGTAGAAGGGGGATGTCATCATCGCTGGGGTGTCTTCAATAGCTGGGTCGGTGTGAACAGGGTGTTCATTAGCACCCACCAGCCCCCAGGGCTCAGGAGCAGTGCTGGAGGGGGACCCCAGCTCCTCCCCACCCTTGGTGGAGACCTCAGTGCAGCAGGGACTGGGGGCTGCCCACCCACCCCAGTGGTGTGCACCCCCCAGCTCCTCATCCCCAAGGCCAAGCAATGCCTCTGCCACATCTGCAGGTGCCTGGGGTGGGATGGGGCAAACTGGGATGGGCATGAAGTGGGGGGACAGCACTTGAGACACCCCAGAGGGATGTGGCACCACGGGCACCTCCAGGAACAGGTCCCTGTCCCGACTGCCATGCTCTGCCCACACTCAGAGCTGCAGGTCCCTTGGGGTCTGGGGTTACCCTGCACACGGTGGGATGAAGGAGGGTGTCCAGCAGTGCCTGGGGCTGCAGGAGTCCAGGTGTCACCAGTAACGACCAGGGAGAGCTCAGGGCAGTGGCAGCTCTGGTGGCAGTGACCTGCTGCGGGACCCTGGGATGGCAGGGAGGAGGGACCCACAGACCCTGCTTTGGTGGCTGAGTTGGTGTTGGAGCCATGAAAAGCTCAGAGCCTGCAGCATGTGCCGTGGTTTGTGGTGAATCCAGCAGGGTGGGGGCTGCCACTGCACCCCCTGCAGCACCCCCAGCCTGACCCCCCCCCCAAAAAAAAAGCAGAGCCTCAGAGAGAGGTGTAAGAGGGAGTTGGAAGATTCCTGCCCCACCTCTGAGCACACCTGGCTGACAAAGCAGCGGCTGATAACGGGGAAAGTTTTTGGCTGGAAGGCAGTGACCATGCAGCACCCCAAAAACTTTCCCACTGCCGTTATCTGGCTTTGGTCCGTGCATTGATGCCGAGGAGCAGCATCAATGGGGATGGGGCAGCCGTCCCCATAGAGCAAGCACACACAACCCCAGCATGGTCCTGCACCACAGGGCAAGGCCAGACCCCTGCAGGGGGGTGGGCAGTGCTGCCAGTCACCCAAACCCTGTATAGGCAGGGCTGGCCTGGCCCCTGGGGCATGGACTGTCCTGCTCCAGCTGGTTAAGTTCCCCTGGTTAAGTTCCCCTGGGTATGCATTGCCTGGGCCAGGGAGAGAGCAGGGGGCAGGACCCAATTGGGGTGGAGTTGGGCACAGAGTGGGAGGGACACTGCCCCATTCCACTGCAGCTGCAGAGCAGCCCTGCAGCATCCACGCTGACCCACTCCAGGGGGCAGGGGCCAGGAAGTGCTCTCTCCCGGACCACAATGCATACATTGGAAAGGAGGGAGGAAAGGGAGAGGAAGAAGAGTATATACCTTCGAGAACTGTCAACCATGCAGAGTGATGGGAGATCCCAATAGAATTACCCGCCAAACATGTATACTCCCCAGCATCCTCAAATGAGACATTCCTTAAGTGAAGGACTTCCATTTCTTTGTCTGTCGTGTTAACGCCAGCCGTCTGGAAGGAAAAATGGAAGCAAAAAACGGAGAAGCAAACCACATGAGATCTTCTGGGAAGGAGGCCAGAGAGGAGGGAGAGCCCAGTCTCATTTGCCAGACCCCCAGGGAGCAGACAGAGACCACTGCAGACCTGCTAGAGAGACCCTAGGGATGACCACTCATCCCGATGGACCTACGGAGATGCTGGTTAAAACCCTTCACCAAACTGAGTGTCCTGCCCATCTGAACATGCTGGCGATGGGCTGCATGGAGAAATCAGCCCAGGCAGAGCCGGCCGGCTGGCTCATGTGACACGGGGAGGTACAGGGACAAGGATGAGGGTGAGGATAGCAGGACAGAGACGGGAAGACGGACACGGGAGGATGGAAACAGGAGGACGGAGACGGGAGGGCAGCACAGGTGGGGGACACATCACTGTCATCCCCAGACACACACAGATGGGGTGTCCGGACTGGCCTGACAGCAGCACCTGCTGGGACCTGGATTTGGTTGTGCCAGACCCAGTGGACACCTGAACAGCACCGGTGCCTGCATGACAGGGTGGGAAGCACACAGGAGAGACACTGGGACACAGGAGAGACACCAGGACACAGGAGAGACACTGGGACACGGGAGAGACACTGGGACACGGGAGAGACACCAGGACACACAAAAACACACACACAGAGCACAAAGCCCAGCCGGCCCTGCTGGGTATTTTTCCATGGCTGTTGCACCAGAAACACAGCAGAAACATGAGAGCCCAGAGTTTTATTTTCCACCGCCGGGGAGTGACGGTCCAAGGAAAGACCCCGCCAGGTGTTCTTCCGATTACCTGTGGCCAGGGGCCTGGTGACAGTGAGCCACGCAGACTGGTTGGCCTCGCCAATATAATTGGAAACCTTACAAACATACTCCCCGCTCTCCGCCTCTGTCACATTATACAGGGTCAGCACCTCCGCATCAGAGCTATTAATCCCCGAGTGCTGGAACAGACCAACAACATGGAGTCACATGGATGTGCTCAGGGATGGCAGCACAGGGAGCATCAGCATCAGCTCTGCTGGTGCAGGGGTTGCTCCCCCCGGTACCCGCGACCAGGTGGGATGGATGGGGCTGCACACAGGGGCTCACAAGAGGAAGGGACAGACAGGCACAGGAGTGTAACCCTGCTCCTCCTGCTCCCCTGGGGACAGGGGCACAGCTGTGGATGGCTGTGGATGGAATCACAGAATGGTTTGGGTTGGAAGGGACCTTTAAAGGCCATCCAGTCTGATGCCCTGACACAGCAGGGACAGCAGCCAGACCAGCAGCCAGTTTGCCCACTGAGCTGGGGACAGAGGGAGGTGCTCTAACTGGGACAATCCAGGGCTCACCTCCCAGGTCCAGTGCCATGCTCACTCCCAGGGCAGCCCACCAAGTCCCTTAGGGCTCCAAAGGGACCACACCTCCAACACGTGGCTGTGGCACCAGGAAGCCCTCCCTGCCCTTCACCCTGTGATGCTCCAGTGCACCCTGGCAGGCTGGTGACAGCTCTGGGGCTCCAGCTGCCCTGAAGCTGGTGGTCCCAGTCCCAGGGGGCTCTTCTGGCCCGTCCATGTGGCTGCCACAGCCCCACTCCTGCCCCAGGGACAGGTGAGCTGGGGGCTGTGGCTGGGGCTGCCCGGCGTGCGGCTTTACCTTCAGGATCTGCACGTAGGGCAGGTTGTCAGGGCCAATCTTGCTGCCATTCACCTCGATGTGCTTCAGCCACTGGATGTGGGGCTGGGGGTCACTGTAGACCTTGCAGACAAACTCCACGTTGCTGCCAAGGGCCACTGTCTTGTTGGCAGGCAGCCCTGCCTGCAGGATGGGCCGGTGTGGGGACCGCTCTGTGGGACCGGGGACACAGGGTGTCTTACAGTGGGGTCCAGGGTGCCCGGCTGCCCACCCATGGGTGCACCCTGCAGCCCCCCGTGCCCAGGACCCCTGGCTGCCATGGGCACTGGCACACCCAGCACAGCCATGGCATCCCTGCAGCGAGGTGAGACCAGCCAGGGACAGGGACAGGTGAAACCCTGGCACAGGGACATCAGCACCTATTGGGGGGGTCAGAGGTCAAACAAACCTACAGAGGGCCCTGGTCCTTAACAAAGAGGCAGCCACTGTGGTGAGTCAGCATTAACAAACCCCTTTGTTCACCTCGCTGACTGTTCCCTTCAGTTTGCTCAGTGTAATCAAATTAAATCACATTTTTAATGGTTCATTTACTGGCATTTAGAGCAGCTCCACATGTGGAACTGCTCAGACCAGCCTTCCCAGCTGGGAATTATGGCTAATAAGGCGATTAGAAAAAGTTTCTGTCTGGTCTATGAAATTATTTTCACCACAATTAAAAATCCCCAGAACAGGCTGGGGTGAACCTTCTGCCTGGCTGGCTCGTGGGCCTGCTGTGCCACAGAGGTGAACACTGGGGTGGGAGGCCACAGGGATGACAGGAGGCCAAGGGGATGGCAGGCAAGCCCCTTCCCCATGAGCACTCCCACCCCTGTCTCTCCAGGGTGCAGTACCCACTCCTGCTCGGGAAGGTTTTGGGGGATGGGGAGGGGTTTGAGCCCCCCAGCCCTGAGCTCCTCACCCACAACATCCAGCTGGTAGGTGTGGTTGATGCTCCCGTACTTGTTCTCCACGATGCAGGTGTAGTTGCCCTTATCAGATGGCACCACTGAGTCCATGATGATGCTCCAGGTCGCCTGGCGGACCTGGGGGCAGGGGGAGGACAGAGCCAGTTACGTGCAGTGCACACAAGCCCTGGTCCCCCTCACATCAGAGCTGGCTCAGCCCCGGCCCCCGGCACGGGCAGGACATAAATCTCCCTTTGAGGTCACCTTTCCCCTTCCCTACAGAAGGGCTGTAATTGCTCCCAGCTGTCCTGAGACAGCCTCGCCGTGGAGCCAACTGTGCCGAGAAGCAGATGTTGTGAGCTGAGTGCGATGGGTTCGCCCGGCGTGCGGGGACACCCCTCTCCAGTGGCCCCTGCGTGTGCAGGGAACAGACTGGCTTTGTTCCTCTGGGAAGAGCAGCTTCCCTGGCTGGCCCTGGGGCTCGGAGCTGCACTGCTCCCCGCAGCCAGTGGGCACCATGCTGGGCAGCGGGCAGGTGCAGCCTGGGTGTGCTCTGTGAGTCAGTGCATCTCCTCTGGGATGGGTCCCAGCAGCTCAGCTGGGCTGAGCACTGCCCAGGGCCCTCTGGCCACGGGGCACTGGCTTCGGCTCCAAACCCTCCCTGAGCCCTGCTCCATGAGGCTGCATTCCTCTCTCCCAGCTGGAAACCGGTTATTTCCACAGTCCTGCATTTCAGCCCCATTAGCTATCCAGGGCTGTGCTGTCATCGGCCAGGAGCTGTGGCACTGCCAGCAGCCTCTCTCCTCCCCACCCATGAGCCTGCATCCCTCCCCGGGACACACTACATGGAGCCAGGAGCTGTGACGTGGCCACATTCCTGCTGCTGTCCCTGGCACCTGGCAGGAGCCCTGGCATGCATGGCCGTGGTCAGGGCTGCTGCCCATTGGGCTCCACAGCCCCCTGGCCAGGCTGGCTCAGGGGTCTCAGCCAGGGAGACACCCACCGAGGGGTTCAAGCCTCAGGGAGGCTGCAGCCCTGCTCCTGAAAATTAAGAGATGGAAAAAGGGGACGGTGCTGCCTTGTAGGGTCACCCAGGGGATCCCTGGGCTGGAGCTGCTGCCAGGGTTACCCCCTCTCTTGTGGAGGAAACTTGGGGATCCCAGCATGCTGGCCCCCCCACAGGGCTCTCCTGCACCCCACTGCAGGACTGAAGCCATGGGAAGGGGAAAACCAAGCCCCTATCCCACTTGGGTGACACCAGCAGCACTGAGCACCCTCCCCAGCCCAGGGAGCCAATGTGACCCCTGAATATGGGCTGGGGCACCCCTGGGCTGCTGGTGCAGCTCCTGCTGGCCACTGCTGGACAGGGAGGGGCTCCTCCACCCAGAGGCCCCTAGGGATGCCCAGATCCCTCTCCTCGGCAGGGGGATTAGGCAGAGGGGGCCGAGACAGGCTGGTTCCCTCGGCGTGATCCCCTTCCCCCATGAGCTCCCTCCCCCAGGGCTGAGCTGGAGCAAACATGACCCAGAAGCAGGTCACTGCCATAGGGTGACTACGAACAACAGGAACGTCAGAGGGGCCCATCTGCCTCAGCCAGGGTAGGGGAGACAGGGGCCTGGTGCCTCTTAAGCTGCAGAGAACCTTCCCAGTCCTTCCCCTCCCTGCGACCCCCCCAGCCCTGGAGGTGCACAGGGGCTGTTCCCCCCAACCCACCCCCCCAGTACCTTGTACCCCCCGATCCGGTGGTCAGGTTTGAACTCTTTGCCATTCTTCAGCCAGCGCAATGTGGGGTTGGGCGTCCCACTCGATGGACACTTGAATTTCACAGTTTTGGCAGCAGGGACGGCGTGGAGCTTCTTCTCCATCTTCTCAGGATAAGTCCAGTATGGAGCGATGGCCTCTGGGGAGCAGAGGCGAGGCTCAGCACAGCCAAACCCACCACCAGCCTCCAGCTCCTGGTGTAACCCCAAGGATGCCCAGGGATGAACCAGGAATCCAGAATGATGCCAGCAGTCCAGCCTGGGTCCAGTGGGGAGGGGACCTCTGGGACATGGGGCATTGTCCATGAGTCCCAGCAGCCTTTTCCTTGCAGGGTGCATGCTCAGCTCACGTGTCTGCAGCAGCAGTGACCCCCATGAAGCTGTGCTGGCCCATCCCCTTGCTCTGACCTGGTTGCTCCACCCAGTGCATCCAGACCTGCTCCATGCACTGTGCCCTCATTGCTGCTGGCCAGGCTGGACCACATGTCCCTACTCATCCTTGCCTGCCTGTCTCCATCCCTGTGCTCATGTGTGCCCAGCCTCCCCTTACTCTGCCACAGGGCAGCACCATGGGCAAACCCAGCTCGCACGTACGGTTAGGCTTGGTGTTATCTGCCTCCTTCTCCTCTGACGAGGAATCATCTTCGTCATCATCATCCTCCGCAGAGGGTAGTGCATCTGCAAGAGAAGGGATGGCCCTGCTGAACATCTGTGGAGCTTTGTGAGCAGGGCTGGTAGGGACAAGAGCATGGTGGGTGGGTGGCAGGGAGCTGTGCCCAGTGGGGCGGCAGGGGCAGGGAGGTGTTGATGCCCAGCTGAGGCACAGGAATCCCGGGGGAATGCTCTGCACAACCCTCAGCAGAGCCAGGGCCAGCAGTGCCACCATCCCAGTGCCCACAGCCATGGACATGGTGAAGCAGTTTGCTGCCAGAGGTGATTTCGGAGCTCCTCACTCTGTGTCCAGCGCCACCAAACCCCCTGGGGTGGCAGCCAAGACCCCGCAGGCACAGAAATGCCTCATCCTCAGAGGACACCTCCCCACCTCCAGCATTCCTCCCTCTCCAACCTCACACTCCATCAGCACCAACGCAGACTGCAGCTTCCATCCTGCCCCTCCTGCGGCGGCCCCACAGCCCCCAGTCCCGTGCAGATAAACACATGACAACCTCCAGTTGCTTCTCCCCGCACTGCAGAGGCCAAAGAGCCACGGCACTGTGCAGGGAACTCCTCCAGGTACCCTCAAGTCGCAGGTTGGCCCCAAACTCACCGCACGTGGCCGGTGCACGAGCATGCAGAGGCAGCCTGCTCCTCTCTCCACAGCCCAGCCCCACAGCGGCTGCCCCTTCCCTGCGCAGCCAGGGCTGCTACAAACCTGAGACATTCACGGAGAAGTAGGTGGTCTCACTCCCCGAGGGGCTGTTGGTCATGCAGGCATAGAGCCCCGAGTCCTCGGGCACCGCGTCCCTGACCTCTACCTCCTCCCCGGTAATGCGTGTCCGGTTGTTCTCGGCCAGCTGGATGCCGTCACGCACCCAGTTGATGCTCTGGACATCATCCCGCAGCCGGCAGCGCAGCTGGAGGAGGTCACCGGGGTGGGCCGAGTAGGACTCCACTTCGATTTTTGCTTTGGGCAGAGCTGGAGGCGTTAGGAGAGAGAAGGAGAGAAAAAAAAAAGGGAGAAAAGGAATAGAGACCAAAGGAAACCATGCTGCTGCTGCTGCTGCTGCTGGGTTAATGAGGCAACATGCGCTGCTGGGATGCTCCTGCTGTGGCACCAGGGACCCCAGTACCCAGGGGACAGAGCTGGTGGCAGCAGCAGAGCAGAGGGGAGGCAGAGGCAGAGGCTGCGAGCACACCAAGCAGCACCAAGTGCTTCACCCCACAGCAGGACCTGCTTGGTGCCTGGGGAGTCCCAAAGCCCTCAGCTCCCTCAGCTCTTATGGGGCCTTCGTAACAGGGGAGAAACAGGCAACTTGAGACAACTTGGGCAGTGTTGGCTGCTTGGGCAGGATCCAGCCTCTCCCATGAGCATTCCAAATCCCTGCTTGGCTCTGCCACCTTGCAGGGGTCCCAGGATCCCAACCACCAGCGGGTAGCCAGCGAAGCAGGCCAAGGTCCCCATGGCACCAGGACCCTTGTCCTGGTTAGAGCATGGCAGGGCAGGGCTGGAAGGGCAGGGACTGGAGGCTGCAGCAGGACAGCAGGCAGGGAGTGAGGGGGGAAAGGTCAGCCCAGGGGAGCTCTGGCCAGACAGGTGCTGGCCCTGGTGTTCCCATCCTCAGCATTCCTGGGCAGGGGAGCTGCAGCTGCTCCCTGAGGCAACACTTGTGTGAGCAGCACAAAGATCCTTTCTCTCCATTCCACCGCGATCTCATCTCTCCTGGCCCTGGTCTGTCCTGGCCCTCCCTGGTCAGTCCTTGAGTGCTGGTCCTCTGTGGTGGGCAGGGCACGAGCTGCTCTCCTAGTCCTGGGTTTGGGGCAGACGCTGGGTTTCAAACGACCTCTTCAAATTCTGCAGCCCAAAGAAGGGTTCAGGCTGATGCAGCACCTCTGGGGCTCCCTTCCATGATGCGGGTGGATGCAGCATGAACATCATCCCAGACCATGGGCTGGTGGGCATAGCTCCAGAACCCAACTCCTCGAATTTTGTCTCCCCTCTGGTAATGTCTGTCTGGTTGCTCTCGGCCAGCTGGATGCCATCAGGAAGCTGCAGGAGCAGCATGAAGGGGTACATGGCACTGCTGTGGATGCTCCTCTCAGGGGCCAGGGAAAAGGCCAGAAAATCCCAATAAATGCAGCTTTCTGCAGTAGCTGGGACATGTTCAAGCTTCCACTGACCCATAGCTTGAGGTCTGAGCCCTCCAGGACTTCTGGGTGCCCAACAAGCCAGACAAGCACAACCTCTGCTTCCTCCTTTGCATGTGTGCCCCGAACAGCCAGAGCAGCTCGCCCTGGGCCACAGGCTGCAGAGTGGCACTGGGTTTCTGCTGACACAAAATCCCCTGGTGCAGAGCTGGGGCATGCAGATGACACAGGGCTGGGACCAGCAGTGAGGCACTGCTCCTCCCTGCTCCTCCCTGCACCCACCAGCTGCTCCGTGCAGCCAAAAATGAAATGTTGGCTCTCCAGAAACTCAGTTCACTGCACCATGACCTGCACTTCACTTTCTGGCCACTTCTCTTTGCCTTGGAGTGATGAGAAGCTTCATGGAGAAAACATCCATGAGCAGCTCCAGAGTTTCTCCTCTTTCTTTTGCGCAGCACTTGAAGGAAAACAGTGGGATGGAGAAGAATTCCCTTTCCTCAGCTGCTGGAATACCAAAGCCAGGGCTCCAGATCCATCCATCAGAGGATACAAAGCATTTTAACATGGAAGGGGATGACCAACAGGAGCCCCTTTGGTGGTGGGGGAAGGGCTTTGCTTTGCAATCCTGTTTTTCTCTTTTTTTCTCCCACAGGACGGGCCCTTCTCGCAGCTCTGATTTGTGTTTGAAGTGATTAGTCACAGGCGTCTCCCAAGGCTCACAAAGCAGCAGTGACATCCCATCCTGTCTGTCTGAACACCCTGGGACTGGGTAACACCACGTCCTCCTGCCCCATCCCGACTCCCTCCTCAGGCAAAGCAAGGTCAGTGGGTGATAAACAGCCATGAAAACACAAACCACCACGAATCTGGTGCTGCAGCCACATCTGCCCTTATCTTGCTCCCAGCTCTGCCCTTTCCCTCTCCTGCCAGCCCCGAGCTCCGCCAGAACCCCTTAGCTGGACCTGTGGAGTGGGAAGAGGTGGCCTGGGGGTGGAAAAGCTCTTTGGAGGAGGGGAGATTTTGGGGGATCCCAGCCCAGTGCCAGGGCTCAGGGAGGCAGCATCCCAGGCTCAGGCGGGTCCCTTCCCACGGGCACAGCATCACACGAGTCCCCAGGCACCCTGTGCAATTGTCACTGCTCCTTCAGGTCACTGGGCTGAGGAGCTCGGGCTGGAGGGGAGGACAAGGGCTGCCAACGTGTGGCCAGATCCCCTTTCAAAGCCCCCAGCCCCGCCAAGCCAGGGGCTGGTTTGCATCAACAGCATGACTGGGAGGTGTGGAGGTGTCGAGGTGATGGACGGAGAGGGAAGGCAGAGGGCACGGCAGGCCCCTGCCCTTCGGTCACCCACGGCACATCTCTGGCATTCGGGATGAGGCGGAAAACGCGGCATGGTGGGAACGGCCTGAGAACGAATTCACAGGCTAATGAGCATGTCCAGGTTCACTCAGCCTCCCGGCGGGAGCAGGGCTTGGACGGGGCTGCAGCCCTGGCAGGCAGACAGCCCTGTGGCTGCCGGGATGGCACGGGGGGTACCGGCCAGCCTGGATGGCAATGGGGACACTGGGGACACTGGGAGCAGCTGGGTGTGAGCTGTGATACCAGTGTGGCCTCCACTTTGGTTAATGAGGGTGAGCCCGTTTGATCACTGGACTCCATCGGCCTGAAACATTCCTGTCTCATGTTCTGCTCTTCTGTAACCTAAACCATGGCACCAGGTGTAGCCCCACAGCACAGCCCCATGGCAGACCCCCCCAGGGCAGAGCCCACCCTGGCTGGTTGTGACCCCCAGGCATGAGCCAGCCCTGCACAGGCCACTTCTCCAAAGGTTAATCAGCCAGACAAATGCTTGGCTCTCCTCCTGGGGGCTTAGCAAGGTTCTGGGTGTTGCCTGCACCGCACAAAGGTCGGTGGGTGGGAGTCCTCACCCCAGCCAGGAGCTGTGGGGATGCTCACGGCCCCTTTGAGCAAACAGGGTAACAGCGAGGAGAGCAAACAAACACCAGTGTCTCAGTCCCATGGGCAGAGCTCCATCCTGTCCTGGTATGGCAGGGATAGGAGGGCCCACGCCTGGGGGGACCCCTGAGGTCCCCAGCAAGGTGAGGGGCAGCTCTGGGTGATGGTGCCCCCATGAACCCCCCCAGCAGCCATGTGCTGCCACGGCTGGGGTGGCCACTGTGGGTTTATT
>JAWWMP010000060.1:2197843-2232068 GCA_035047865.1 Dendrocincla tyrannina | reverse complement strand
GGCGGAGGCGGCGGGAGGCGCTCCCGGAGCCGCTCCCCGAAGGCGCGGCCGCCCCGACGCTGCCGCTGCCCGCCCGCCGCGTCCCGCCGAGCGCCCGCCGCCGGACTGAGCCGCTCCCGCACCGCCCCGCCGACAGCCGCGGCTCCTCCTCCGCCTTCCTCCGCCCTCCTCCTCCTCCTCCTCCTCCTCCTCAGCGGCCTGATGGGGCTTGTAGTCGCCGCCTGCGCGCCCCCCTCCTCCCCATCCCGCAGTCCCCGGCGGTGGGGTGTCCCCCCGGGGTTTCGCAGGCGGTGGTCGCCCCGAAGGCTGCCCGGGCTGGGCTCGCCGTGCCGCAGGGATGCTGGCCGGGAGGCTCCCCTCGCCTCGGCGCTCTCGCCCTGTTGCTCCTGACAGCACCAGGGAAGCCTCGGGCCCCGTGGGGTGAAGGGATCGCCTGGCCCCACTGTTATCCCTGTGCAGCACCCAGTCTGGAGGCAGCGGGGTGCGGGCAGAGGGATGCGGGCAGCAGGGTGGGCAGAGCTCTGGGCAGCCTGCAGCCCCCAGCTGACCCCTCTGAGAGCAAGGCCCACGGCACCCATTGCCTGTTAGTAGATCTTTAAAGGGTCACCAGCCCCAAATCCCTCCCAGGAACGACCACTGCTGCAGTCCCTGCCCCTCCCTACTGTTTTCAGTAAGTTTTGGAGCAGGAACATGACGGCTGTAACACAAAGCACCCCAAACCTTTCTATGTGCAATTTCTGCTCAGTTTCAGCTGTGATCATGCTCAGCCCCTGAGCCAAAAGGCAAGGTGGGATATTGCCACATCAGTGAGTCCAGCTTGACTTCTGTACTCCCCAGTATGGGAACCAAATCCACAGAGCCCATTTGGGCACTTGGATGACCTCCCCCAAAGCTGGACTGGCTGGAGGTAACACGGGCGGTGCAGGGCATTCAGCCTCTGTGCAGGAAGCACTACGGGAACAGCCCTGAATCCAAGTCAGGGCATCCCAGGATGAAGACATCTCCAGGCGGCAGTGAAAGACCTGCCGAGGCAATGTGTAAGTGATTAAGCTATAAGAGGGAAGAGGACAGGCTGAATTAGCCCTGTCAGTCACCAGCGCTAGATTTGAACCAAATGCTGGGCATCCATTCCCAGAAGCCGCTTCCTCCTGCTTCAGGCAACCATTCAGCTCCCCATGCCAAGACCCATGGAATATTTCCTTCCCAGGATGAGTGATTTGTGGACAGGGAGAAGGAGAAAAGGTAACATACCTGCTGGGATGCTCTTCTCCAAGCCAGCTGAAGATGGGGGGCATTTCAATGATGGCAGAGTCAACCCCAGCCCCACACAAGCACAACTTGCCCCATGCACATTTTGGTGTGGTTGCCCACCCCCAGCCCTGCCTTCCTCAGGCAGGAGCTTTGGGCTGAAGGTGCCAAGGCTGCTGGGGAACCCACACATGCTGGGTCTTGTTCTCCATGACTCCTGCTGGGCTTCTGTCCCAGACTTTTCCACCCTGGCCCTAAAATGGACCTTAGAGGGCCACACTGTAATCCCGTGCAGTGGATAGGCTTGCACCCCTGCAGCTACTGATCCTGGGATGGTTTTCTGCATGACTGCATCAACAGAACACATGTTCTTGGACCTTTATTAATAAAGGTGTTTGGAAATGGGGAAAATGGTCCCCTGCTACTGGGAGGCTTGAGGATCTGGCTGCATCCCAGGCCTCAGCATCACATCGGGGCTCAGCACAGGAGTGACCACAAGCTGTCACTATCTGGTGGCATATGTAGAGCATGAGCAGGTCCTCCGGGATGGACAGGGAGGGGATTGCTCTCCCAGAGCAGGTGGGGGTCTGCAAGAGGCATAGCTTGAACTAACAAGCAGCAGAGCCCACAGAGCAAGTAGGACCTCACTGCTGGCACTTGCAGGGATGGGCAGGGGCTTGGGCTGTTCCTTGGCATCACCAGCCCATGCTGGCCCTCAGCCCTTCTCCAGCACCAGGGGAGGAGAGGTGTGATGTGCTAGGCTCTTCCACATGGAGGTTTGCATTGGTGACACAATTTTGAGGCTTATGAGGCCAGGGTCTGGAGGGTTTCATCTTGGCTGAGGAGCTTCCCCAGGACATGGCTCCCAGAGCCCACAGCATGCACAACCTCCTGCAAGCCCCCCTTCCTCCTGCATCACAGGGCCGAGTATGGGCAGGGGCTGTACCCACCCCTGGCACACAGCCACCCTCTGCCCTCCCCACAGGGACACACACATCCCAGCTGCATCCTTGCATGGAGTCACACCCACACATGTGCACACACGTATCCCCTCCAGCTCCACGTGTGCCTGTCTCAGCGCTGTCAGGCTGCCCACCTCCACGCCCCAGCACAAGGCTCTGGGGTGCCCTTCGTGGTCCTCTTCCTCATCCACCACCTCCACATGCCGGCTCCCAGCTGTGGCATCGGAAGCAGCAAAACCCATCACGGGCAGAGTTGACCCATCCCCTCAGCTGGGAGAACAGCCCGTCCTCTCAGGCCGGTCCCCTCATGTCTCCAGAGTGGTTCCAGTGGGAACCAGAGTGTGAAGAGGGGGCACAGAAAGGGCTGAGCCGGCAGAGGAGAGGCCCTGCACAATAGAGCAGCTCCCCCCTGACCTTGCCTTCCCTGTGAAAGATCTGCTGCTCTCCCCTCCTCCCCACTACAAAGGGGCTCCTTTCAGTCTCTAATTCTGCATTTAGAAAACAAAAGCAGATGCATCTAGTTTAGGTTTGGAGAGGGGGAGGCAAGAGCAAATGCTGAAGAACAAAGAGCTTTCCCTGACAGATCCGACTGACAAAGACTTTGTCAGCTCCATCTCTCCCTGAAAAGGCCGAGCACATCAGGGTGCGGGGCTGCTGGCAGGCAGCTGCTGGGCTGGCAGCTCCCAGCCTGGCCAGGCAGAGCACACGTGTGTGGGACGTGCACCAGCCCCACGTGGAAAGGCTGAGTGTGCATGTTGTGTGCACTCGTGTCTGCAGGCATGCAGCCTGGTCCTGGGGCTCCAGGCAGGACACCCGTGTCCATCCCCAGGCAGGAGCCAACACTGAGGGCAGGCTCTGCCCACATCACCCTCCATCCTGATCCCCAGGACACGACTGTTGCCTTTCCCCACTCTCCCCCCCTAGCCAGGCTGCGGGGTTTGCTCTGCACCCTGCAGAGATTCCAGATGCATTGCCCGACCTTGGCAAACCACTTCCCATCAGCTGGAATGTCTGAGTCACAGAGTGTGCTGCTCCAAGACCAGCAGTGGGATGCATGGATGGGGTTTGCCAATGCCACCTTGGAGACAAGTCAAGCCCCTCTCTTAGGCCATCGTCCAGCCAAGACTTATTGACCCAAAGTGGCTTTTTCCTTCCTCGCTTGCATCTCAACAGCACCATAATCTTCCCCACCCACTGCTGTTTGGCTGCTCCTCTGGGAAATGCACCCTACAGGAGCCTCCATCTGCCAAACTGTCCAAACATCTTCTCCCTCACAGAGAAGAGGATCTGCTGCAGGGCCAGATGTGCTTGAGGCACCCACAGTCACAGTTTTAGAAGACCTGTCAGAAGTTGATTGAGTGAGCTCATCCAGGGAGAGCAGAACACCAATACGACCCCACATTGCCTTCAAAGCTTCCAGTCTGGCTGTTTTTTTGCCACTTCCCTGACGTTAGTGTGGTATCTCATTTTAAATCACAGCTGATAAGAGCTTTCTGCCCCTGCCCCATCACGGGACTGAGTCCTGGGATCTGGGTGCACTGTGGAGCCTCCACTTGGGGTGGGGCAGAGCAATTCCTCCTGTTCCCACACTGACACCCCAGTGCTGGGACTGACCCCTCTGGCCAGGCAGGAGCTCTGCTTCCCTGCAATTGTCACATGCTGAGGGGCTCATTAAGACATCACGTGATATTTTGTTGTCTGCAGACAGCAATCAGGCCGGGCCAGCAGTGCAGCATGTCCCCAGACTGGTGTCCTTCTAGGACAGGTTCACACCGCCACCCCAGGCAGGGGGAGAGGGGAAGTGGAGGCAAAGGATGCTCAGGGCTCTGCATCCCCTCAGCACTCCTGGAACAAAGCCACAGCCTTCCCCATGCTGAGCCATCAGTCCCAAGAACCTGCTGCCCAAGCGTCCTGCCCAAGGGGAGGCTCTGGTTTGCCTGGAGGTGAGTGGTGTGCCCTCAGAAGCGTGGCACGGATTATCCATTGGTGAGTGTAATTATCCAGTGCAGTGTATCTTCTGCACTGGGAGAGCTTGACTTCTGCCCCCAATTGATTTGCAGAGGGAAATTAATTATGTTTGTTTGACATTGCCCCTCTGGCACTGAGGCTTAGCTGCTGTATGAATGTCACACTGTTCCACCCCAGCTCGCTCACAGAGCTGGGATGTTTAATAAGCTGTCCCAGGGGACCTCAGGCACTTCCCATCAGTTGCACTGATGCTCAGCTCATCCCGAGGCTGCTTGGGCTCCATGCAAGTGCCTGCATAGCCAAGCAGGCTGAGAGACCCCGGGTTGGAGCAGTCCATCCCTGGGTTTGCTCCCTGTGAGGGGGAGAAGGGATGGGCTCTCTGGTGGCCAGCTGCTGCTCAGCAGCCCTGGTGACATCAGGACACCCCAGTGGCTGCCCAGGAGAGTCGCTGTCTCCAGAACCAGGGCAGGGACGGGGCACTGCCCATCCTGTTCCCTTGGTTCTCCACCCTGAGAAAGTCTCCTGCTATCTTTGGATCAGCCCCAAAAGATCTCCAGGGACAGATAAAGGCACTGAAATCCATCAGAGCAACAGCAACCACATCCTCAGGCTATTATCTTGCCTTCACAGAGGGAGGACACTCCCGATAACAAATGTCAGTTATTTACAGTATTTTTAGAGATACAGGCACAAGACAAATCACTTGGGGATCTCCTCGGAGGAGGACACCCTGCCTTACTGCATCCCTGCAGCAGCACCCAGGGCTGCTGCCACCTCTCTACTTGGCCAGAACTAGGGACACAGGGACAGCTCCCTGGAGCTACTGGGGTCCCTGTGAATCTCTTGGTGCAGGAACAACCTAGTCTGACGCAGAGATCTGTGTGGCCATGGGATTTGCCTCTCCTGCTCCCGTGCGGGCTGGGGCCAAGGATGATGCTGACAACTCTTCTTCCCATGGCCGGATGCATTTTGCCTTTTTGTTGTTTCAAAGTTTCTACACTTGGATGATCTGCTAATGGCATTTTCTGTACACTGTCATTTGGGAGCCCAGTGGCAGCTCCTTCCAGCTGGAGCAGGGCTGTCGCTATGTGTCATTACCCACAGGCCACGATTCTTCCCCCACTAACTCAAGCTGTTTTTTTCTTTCAAGTACCACTTGAATATTTATAGGGAAAAAAAGCCACAGCTGGGGACAAAACAACTCTTGCAAGGTTATAAAGTGAAATCAATGCAAAACAAACTCTAACAGGTTCTAACAGAACCTGGAAGGAAGGATGCAGGCAGTAAGGTCTCCTTGTGTGCTTCTCAGGGTCTGATGAGTGAGGGATCCAGCGGATCCCATCCCTAGAGCTGCTCTGCAAAGCTCAGCATAAGGATGGGAGGCAGAGGGGCTGGGTTGGAGGAAGAGCAGTGCAGGATGGAGGGGTGGTTGTCACTGCTCGGGGTGCATTTGCTGCCTCCGCATCCTCCTCTACCTCATCCAGAGCCTCAGATCCCCTGGACTTGAAGATGAGTTGCTTGTTGCAGGGCTCTCCCCGTTGTCATTCATGGGAAGGAGGGATTTTGGAAGTTTTTGCACCCCGAGGGACACAACACAGAGGGCAGGAGGAGCTCTGCACAGCCTGCAGCAGGGAATAGGATGCAGAGAGCAGCTCCTGCCCAGTGAACCCGGGGCCAGGACCTTGCTGCATCGTAGCATCATCAAGTTGGAAAAGACCCCTAAGATCATTGAGTCCTGCTGTCCACAGCCCCTTCCAGAGGGGCTCCCTGGGCACATCTGGATATTTCAGTAGCCAGTTTTCCCTGGACTCTCAGCAGAGTCCCCGTCCCTTTTAATGTGGGGAGTTTTCTCCCAGTTCTCGAGCTGTTTCCTGTCTAGACAGCCCCAGAGAAGCCACTGTATTTATAGAGCAGGGCAGAGAGCTGTGCCCGCTTGCTCTGCCAAACCCACATGAGCCTGATGCTGCTGGCGAGGCCGGACGAAGATGCCTCCCACACGCTGGAAACAGGAGGAGGAGGAGGAAGGCAAAGCAAACCACGGACAGACCCTAAACTCTCTCACCCCTCCAGATTACAAATGATTACTCTCACTGTCCAGAACAACCGGACTCCTCTTGTCTTTTCCCTGCTTCTCAAACAGCCAAATTTCTCCTGCATTCCCCCTGTCCCTGTAGCATCCCTGGGTGGGGAGGGGAAGGGACTTACTGCCAGGAGGGGAGTGACTTCACAGGGCTCTTCCAGGCAGAGGTGACACAGTCAGGAGTTCTCCCTGGGGTCTCATCCTGACCAGCAGTACTAGAGCAGGTGACTGGTGTCTATACAGAGAGAGCAAGAGCTGCACAGGTGCATAAAAGCTTCTTAAATTAAACTCATTGATTAATTCCTTTGGGCTTAATCTACCAGGAAGGAGCATCTTCTTGTACCTTCATCTGCCAGCATTTGACTTTATTTACCCTTCTCTTTGCTGCTGGGCTGGGGTTGCCAAGGAGTCTTTAGAAACCATCTTAGCTGATGCTAGAGGACACAGAGCACAGCCTGGCTCCGAGGATGGCCCTGGCAGAGGCTCCTGGCTCACAAGGAGATGTTGCAGGGGTGTTTGCTGCCCAGAGGATGGGGGCTCTCTTTCCTGCTCCGGGTATGTGACAGGAGGGACTCAGAGATGGGATGTGTGTAATCCCTTCAGCACTCCCAGTCTCCTCAGTTCAGCCATAGGGGTTGTGTGCCTGGAGAATGAGAGGAACAGAAGCCAAACTGGGCTTCCAGGAAGCTTCCCTGTGATGGATTTATAGGCATGGTGCCCTTTTTACAGGAGTTCATGCTGAAAACAAGCTGCAGATGCTCTCCTTGGGGTCTCCAGCAATGAGCCCAGATTTACTGCTGCCGCCTCGCAGCTGCACTTTGGGCTGGGGTCAGTGGCTGTACCCACCCCTCCCAGTGCTGCAGCTACTGGGGATGGTGTCACAGAGCTGAGCACCATGTCTGTCACCCCTCTGGCAGCCGTGTCCCTGTGCTGGGACTGTGACCCGCTGCCACCGTGGAGCACAAGGGTGTCTCTGTCTGGAGCTGAGCCCTGCGCCCAGAGGGAGGGCAGAGGTTTTCCTTGTTGTTCCTGAGAGACCCCGAGGTCAGGAGTCCACAGGGAGAGTGTGCTGGGTGGCTGCAGGGTCAGATTTGGCATGGGACGTGGGGTGGTGGCTCTGCAGTGCTGGTTTAGCTGTTGGACTTGATGATCTTAAAGTTATTTTCCAACCTAAATGATTCCTTGATCTTATGGAGCTTGGTGGCTTGCGGAGCTCATGGCTGAGCTTGTCTAGCTATGAGGGGGGCAGGTGATGCTCCAGCCTCTCTGAATGCAAACCACCCTGTCACACAGGCTGAGTGACACGAGGGGTGACACTGCTGCCATGGGGTGTCAGCCTGACTGCTGACCCACTGCAGCCCTGTTTGTGGCACTGTGGCTCTGCAGACACAATGACCCCAGCTGTGCCCTGCTCAGTACCAAAGGCAAATTCAAGCTGAATAATCATGCAAATGCCTCACACAGGAGCCCAAGAGGTGCCCATAGGGTCTCACTCTGACTGACAGTCATTGAGCAAAAGAATCCCTACCCTCCAGCTGGACAATTCCCAGCCCAGAGATGCAGCATCGCCAGCTCTGCAGCCCTCCCTGCCCAGCTCTGTCCCTTCTTGGCCCTGGGGCTCACCCTGTGCCCACCCACAGGATTTTGGGTGGTCCTGGGGACTGGGAATTCGGGTGGTGCTGTGGGCCCAATGCTTGGAAGCATTTCCCTGAAGCAATTGGGGACAGGGCTCATCCTAACCTGTACTTCCCATACTCCCACCTTGAGGTGAGCAGCTACAGCCCTAGGTAGGTGACATGCTCAGCCATTGGAAACTCTCAGAAACTCCCCAGAATTGCTGTTTTGTCCTGTGGTGACCAGAGAAGCCATGGAAAGGGTCCCAGGACCATGCCAAGTGCTGGGGCAGGGCTTGCAGATTCCCCTGTCTGCCTGCTCAGAGTTCTAGCACCTCCAGCACGTCCAGCATGCTCCAAGACTTGATATGGAAGTCCCAGAGACTGGGACCAGGAGCATCCTGCTTGCCCTGTCTGTGCACAGTGTTGGCAGTGCACTGGGCAAACTAAGGAGATTAGCACTGGGATTTGAGCCGGTGTGAAAAGTGACTCCCGTTTTGAATGGATAAAGCTGCTTTTCTCTCCTGTGCTCCGGGACCGCAGAAGCAGATTCAAGGTTTAATCCTTTCCGCCTGATCCTGCTCGTTAGACATAATGTAATTAATGGGAGGGTGAGGAGCTGCAAAGCTGTTTGTGCTCCAGGGTCACGTTGGAGAACAACAGGGCACCAACTGCTGCCAGGGCAGGGCGGCCAGCAGAGGAATTTGGGGGGCTTGGTGCATGTGGAGCCTCCATGTAGGGGGCATGTGGCATGGGGAGGAGGGACCCTGGTGCTGCCAGGTGGGAGAAAGAGCCACCTGTGTGTCCAAAGACATTGTCCCCCATGCCCTGTCCTGCTGCTGCTTGTTGGTGTATGGCTGCTAGGCTGGACCACCAAACCTTTCTGGGGCTGGGCTGGGGATCCTGGCACCAAGAGGCCCTTGGGGGGATGCAGTGACTGCTCCCCCCAACAAAACAAGGGGGAAAGGCCTGGACTGGGCAGGGAGCCCCCAGGCTGCCCCCATCGCACCGGCCCCTCCCCACCTGTCACCCTCTGGCTCCATGGCCCCGCTGGAATAAAAGGGCCCATTTATTTGAGTTGTGCTAAATAACTCAGCACAGCCCTGCTGGCCTGGCTGAAGACACCCCTGGCTGTCCTCGGGAATGTCCCAGGGTGCCAGCTCCAAAGGCAGCTGTGGTGGGCCTTAGATCTTTATGGCCAGTAAAGGGGTCCGTGGCTAATTTATGCCCCTCCTATAATTTACAGCCCCTTTACAGCTGCTGTAAAATGACCTATAAATCACAGGCAACATCATAGGGCAGGGACAAAGCCCCAGCATCATCACCTGCCAGTTGGCCGAGCAGACAGAGGGTGGAGCAGGGCTGAGCCCACAGCAGGTACATCCCTGCTGCAGCCAAGCACTGGGAGTACTGGGGAGGGTTTGTCAGCTGCAGCCTGCATGGGATCCCAGCTGTGGCACTTGGCACCACCTCTCCTTGCCCACAACTCTTGTCTGACTGGGAGCAGGGTGTCCCTGTCCCCATCTCTGCCTCCACCAGCCAAGGGACCCCGCTCAGGATGGGATCCAGATGGTTGGTGCAGTGTCAGGGGTCACTTGGGGCTTTGTGGGGTTGGGTGGGACTGAAGGAAAGCTCGGTGGCTTCACACGGAGGTGCTGGCAAAGGCTGTTTCTCCCAGTGCCCTCAGGAAGGGCTGACTCAATCCGTGGTGGGGAGGAAGCACAAACCCTCCGAGCTGCGGCATCCGCGCTGGCAGGAGGTGGTTTGTGCTTGGGCTGGAGCAGAGCCTTTGGATTCTCTCTTCTGCTTCCCACACGGCACAGCCGAGGCTTCTGTTGTGCAAATCCCCAGGGAGGATGAGGAGGGGGCTCAGCGGGTGTGGGGGGGACCAGCACAGTCCCTGTCTTTGTGCCCAGGTGTGGGGCAGAGCAGGGGCCTCTGTGGCACCCCTGTCCTGGCATCCAGCACTTGCTAACACGGGGCATTCCTGGGTTCAGTGCTTGGGGTGCTGCCATGACCTTTAGGGGGTCCTGTAGGAAGCAGAGGGGAGGGGAGCTGGGGCAGGGTGTTACCCACAGCTCTGCAGAGTCAGATTCAGCTGCTCTGCCCCATTGACAGTGGCTATTTAAACTCCTCCAAGCCCCATGGACACTCCAGGGTGATGGGTCCATGGCCCTGGAACTCAGCCAGCGGGCTGGGGCATGACCTCAGACTGCACCTGTGTCCCATTCCTAAAAACCAGGCTTGGTGCTGGTGATCCTCCTTGTCCAGGCTTTATATAGTGACCCTGTTCACCGTGCCTCTGTGTGTATATATATATATGTATTTATATACACCAATTACAAACTGCAGCACCGTGCAGGAAAACACTGTGGGTATTTCAGGTGGCAAACATCCTAGAGGGACAATGGCCCAAGTTTACATCTGGTGTGACACCTTGAGGCACCTGCCTATGCCCAGTGGTGTTGCACTCCAGGTTTTATAAAGCTGCAGAGGATGGCAGGGACCCACTGTGCTGGCTGCTGGAGGGACAATGGGAGTGCCCAGCATGGGACCAGTGGAGGGACTGGGCAGGACTGGGAAAATGGCCCATCGAGGGCCCTGGTGCTGTGCAGGCAATGGAGCAGCTCAGGCTCCACAGGGATGTCCTGCCTGGCACAGGCACCCGGCTGGTACGTGCCCTGCACTGAAACCAGGGGTGGCTCTGGCAGCAGTACAGCTGGAAGAGGGGAGCGGTTTGGCTCTCAGTTGCCAGACCATGGAAATATTAGGTGGGCAGGAGGGGACTGCCCAGGGACACGTCCGGTGCTCTCCGGCCACAGTGGGCTGTGGTCACATCCGGCGGGTTGAGGTGGAGAGGAGCAGGCTGGGGCTGCTGGAGTGAAGATGCTGGGAGTCATCTGGGGCTGGACCACGGAGCACATTTCTGAAATGTTTTAGGTTATTCTGGTTAGAAAACAACAAACCAGAATGTGAAATTTTATCTGCGAGAGAGAATGTGAGGTTTCACTGAAAAAAAAATCTCCAGATGTTCTGTTCTGTTTTGCTTTGACCCAAAGGCCAGGTCTGTGTGGGAACATCTTGGTGCCTTTTCTCTGCTGATGTGCCTGGAGTCACTGGCACAGGAACAACCTGCCATCCCTCAGCCATTCCTGCTCAAGTCAGGCACAGGCAGCAGCCCCTGGTTTACTCCAGTTGTTTTTTTCTTTAATCTGCGTGCTTTGCAGTTTCCCTCACAAGGACAAAGGCTCCAGCTCTGCCAAGCCCGTCCCTGCAGATGCTGCAGCTGCCTGGGCACCTGAGAAGCTGCCACTTGGCTCCAGCCCCTGGCAGCTCCAGGAGAGGGAAGCAGCCAAACCCATTCCTGGCACAGCTGTCTGGACAGCGGCCCCGGAGCTGGGGCTGGATGTGCCGTGCAGTTGCCAGTGGTCTGTGAGTCGTGGAGGAGGCGATCCAGCCCTGCCACCCTCCCCACTGCAAACGGTGGTGCCTCTGATAGGGGTGCTGGCACAGCCAGAGCTGTTCTGGGGAGCTGAGGGCTCATGGTTGGGGCTTGGGATAAAACCCACTTTGGCTGCTCCTATATCCCAGTTTTGTAGAGCTGGAATTGGGGCTGTACTGAGCCAAAACCAAGCACGAGATGCAGGGCAGCATCACATGATGCCACCTTCCCTCCCACCAGTGCCCACAGCTGGACCTTCCAGGAGTTCTGTGGGCAGGATGGGGCCCTTCTGCCTTGATTTGCCCTGGGGAGGAGGAAGCGTTCATGCAGGGATGTGCTTCCAGAGCAAAGCTCCTAATTACAAGGGCCACCCTGCACTGTAATTTAAGATGAACTCAACAGACACATCTAATTTGTGGCCAGGGACAGATTTAACCTGCAGGATGAGCTCCAGGAACCTGCCAGCGAGTTCTGGGCACAGCATCACTTGGCTGTGGAGCAGAGGCACAGCCCAGGCATGTGGGGCTGGCACAGGCCATGGGGGATCTGCAAGCACTGCTGTGGGTTGCAGCCTCTGTTTAGGGTCTCCAACTCCCCCAAACACTGAGCAAGACAGGTACCAAGGGATGTCTCACAGCAGCCACAGGCACAGCCTCTCCTGGAATGCTTCAGGGTTCCTGGGAGGCACCAGGAGTGGGAGCTGTCAGGGGAGGTCCTGCTGTTCTCCTTCCTCACTGCAGCCTGAAACAGAAAAGGGGAAGAGGGACATAAAGGGAAAATGTTGTCACAAAAGTTGCAAGAGGGACAGAGGGAAAATCAACAGGTGTGTTATTGGAAGTGAAGCCACCCAGAGTTTTCTGAGGAGCTCTTGCCAGCAGCACTTGCTGAGGAGTGGGGACCACACTGCATTCTGGTGCTCCAGAAGCTGCTCACGTATTCCTGCCACTGGGCTGCTTCCACCACTCACCTCTGTTTGGCCTTTTCTGATGAATTATTGAGCAGTGACGCTGTTTTGCTGTGACACCCCCGTACCTGCTGTGTCTCTGGCAGGTGGGAGCTGATGAGCTGCCACGTCCTGATCCCTGGGCCAGAAGGTTACGGGTTCCAACACAAAACCTGTTTTCTCTTTTCTGCTTTCTTTCACCGTCAGACAGCTGAAAACACTCTGTTTTCCTCGGAGCATGACCCACGCTTCTGGGAACTTGTCCATCTCCCGGGTGAAGCTGTCTGTGTTTGGCACAGCATTGGCAGAGCTGGTGGAGCATGGCAGAGCAGGGACGTGCAGATCCATCAGGGGAAAGGGCTGGATCAGCATGCTCAAACAATGTGGGGCTGCCCACACTGTCCCAGGAGAACTTTCATCCCCTGGGAGAAGGTGGGGGGTCCCACGGGACCCTGCAACTCTGTGGTGCTGGCCGACAGCCCCGGACAGGATGGGATGTATCCAGCCAGGCTCGCTAGACTGGTCCTAATGGGATCATCTCTGGCTAATGCACAGGGCATTTCGAGACAGTCATCATCCCTGTGCTTACCAACTCATTAAATAGGAAAGGGGAAATTAAGAGTGAAGAGCAGAGTTCGTGGTGAGGAAGGAGCCCAGGGGAGGGGGGATGCTGTGCTCTGTCTCCGGGAGCTGCTGTAGCAGAAGCAGCCGCTGGGTCAGCAGCCCCAGCAGTAACAAAAACCTGGGCTGTGCATTATTTAGAGACACGAGTAAAGCATCCAGGAAAGCACTCCGGAGCAGCCCTCTCCTTAAATACAGGAAATTCTTTGAAAATACTTGAACTCTGCAGATTCACAGATTTGAAGACCAGAAGCACCACGAGGTCAGTGTGCCTGAGACTGGCTGATGGGTGTCCTACAGCCCACCACAACACCCAGAGATGGAGACAGGACTGCTCCCTCTCCTTGCTGCCCTCATCATCCTCGCTCTCCCAGGCATGTGCTGGTCCCCAGGCAACTCCCGAGTGTTCCTGGCTGCTGGCTCTGGCTGTGCCATCTATTTGTGGTTTGATTGAAGAGCTCTCCAGTGCCCGGCATTTGCTGCCCGCGGAGGCACTTACTCACCGTAATCAGAGCGGCACTTCAGCTCCTTTTGATGAGCTGAACAGGCGGTGCTCCACACGGCTGAGGAAGGGAACGGGGCCGTGCCTGGGCTCATCAGGCTGCGGGCAGCACCCTGTGGAGATGCAGCATCCTGTGGAGATGCTTTCCAGCACCCCATGGAGATTCTTCCCAGCGCTCTGCGGAGATGCCCCGGATCCACTGATGCTGCTCCTGCCCCCACTGCCCAGTGGGGGGATGTTGCTGGGGGCTGGAGGGGCTCTTGCAGGCTCTGCAGCTGCCTGGCATGGGCAGGGAGGGATTTCTCAGACTCCTGGCTTGGCTGGGATGCAGCTCTGAGCCCTCTCAGCCCAGGGTTGCTGCAGAGCAGCCAGAGCCACTTCTATGAGCTGAACCCTGCAGGTAACAGAGCAGTTGCTGGGCAGAGGATGGGCAGTTACAGCACAGATATTGTACTTTAGAGGGGTTGTGGGGCTGGAGATAGCCCTGACTCCCAAAGTCTGTGGGCTCACAGAGCCTCCTCCCTGGGAGCTGGCAGCCCTCTGCCTCCCCAGCCCTGCCCAAGGTAATCCACTCCAACAAACCTGGGGAGGGCAGTGAAGGGGCTGGGAGCAGCCAGCAGCCACAGGTTCCTACAAAGCAGAAGTACTAAAAAGCAGGAAAGGTTTAAACCCTCCTCTCGGAACAAGCACAGGCCTCCGGGTGCCACTGAGACATGTTGCCTATAAATCAGGGTGATTAGTGGGTTTATAAAGCCGGGTAGCATCGATCCAGGCAGGAGCACTCAGTCAGCACACCAGGCAGCCGACCCACCAAGCAGGCTAATGGACACGGATATATTTGCAGGAACATCCGATGAGATTGTTGTTGTGGGTTTTTTTGCTTTTCCAGGATTGTGAAATCAATTGCCCTGGCGTGGTGTCCCCGTCCCAGGGTCTTGTGCTGTCTGCTTCGGCCCCACAGGGCTCTTCCCCACCAGTGCTGTGGAAGCTGATTTTGGGAATATGATTCAGAAATGGCCACCTCTCACCAAGAAATGGAAAGTTTAGTTCTTTTATAAATCACCTCCTGCCTGTTCTGCCCGTGCGATGTGGGTCTTTTCCCCATCCCCCTTGGAAGCATCAATGGGGCTATTGTAGGGGGGTGGATCCTCCCTCCGCCCCAGCACCATCGCACTTGAACCCTGCCAAAGCTGGGAGGACGCTGGGACCCTTCGGTGAGCACCGAGCCCATTACCTCAGGAGCACTATTTCCTTTCCTGAGGCCTAATTAGGGTCCGGAATCAAAAGCATAACGACCCTATTTCCTCTCACTCAATGGAGCTGTAAGAAGTAGGAAAAGGAGCTTTTTGGTTAACGCGCCCGGGTGAGTAATGACCAGAGCCCCGCTGCCGCAGAGCCACGGCGGCAGAGCCTTGGCCCTGGAGCTTTTCAAACAAGGTTTTCAGCCCAACTGTGTTCAGGCATCTAAATAAGATGCAGGGCTCCCGACAGGATCCGGGCTGCTGCTGTTTGGAGTTGGAAGGAAACAGGAAAACTCTCCGGAGCTCTGGATGGGAACGGCTGTGTGCTAATGGCGCGCTGGAAACCTGAGCCCACCCGACCAGGAATTTGCTGGCAATAGCATAAAACAAAGGCTCTGTCCTGGGAAGTCAAAATGCCGGCAGAATTATGGAGATGAATACTTCAGCTTGTCTTCAAGAGAGACACTTCGCAGCGACCGGCCCAGTGGCTTATGCTAAGGTCATGCAAATGAGGCTGATAAATATGTAGTAGGATGGAAAGGCGACAAAAGGTGCCTGTGCAAGGCTGCGAGTGGCTCCGGCACATGATCCATCCCAGGGGGGGCTCATCCTGGCGTCTGCAGTGCCCTGACACTCAGCTTTGGCTCTGCAGGATCCTCTCCGCTCCCCAGGGGCAAAGGGCATCTCTCAGAGGTGCTGGAATGGACGTGAGCACCTGCAGGACTGTTTTGGGTTTGAATGGCCCTTCTCCCTGCATCCCTGCCTCGCAGATGCCACCACTGCTGGAACCTCTTGGGTTTTTCTGCAGGTGAATTGAGCTACCCAGAACCCCCTCCTGAGCTCCTTCTGCACAGCAAAATGTCTGTGAAAACCAGTGGCGGGTGGGAGGAAAAATCCCAAACACCAACTGGGAGCTGCCAGAGGATGCAGCAGCCAGCTCAGAGCAGAAATGCCTCCCCGGTGTGGAGGGCTGGGGTGGAGAGGCCAACTGCTGCCACCAGCCAGGGACTTTTTGGCTGCACAGGTCCTCGGGGAGCAATCGTGTGGCAGTGATGGAGCTGGCAGGGGGAAACGTGCTGCCAGCTGAGCCCAGCACCGCCCAGCTGCCTTCTTTATGCTTTCCAGTAATCTGTTAAAATAACTGGAATAAATCAATAGCTGTATGCTTGATTTCCCCCCCCTGCCAAGGAGCCCTTTAGGAAGGGCTGTGGGGAGGTAGGGCCTTGGGGAGGGCTGCTGGGTGCCCGTGTTCCTGGCAAGCCCCACGTCCCTGAGGGTTCAGGCGCTTCCCGCACCCTGTGTGTGCAATGCTGCCTGTCTCTCTGTTATCATCCAAGTTAGGAAAGAGCTTTTGTTCCATTCGCCGGCCTCATTTCACCGGCTTTGTTTTCCTTGCAAAGCCAGAGTTCGTAATTTCTGCTGATTTCAGCTGCCGGGTGACAGTGTGTGTGTTTGCATAAGTTATCACCACCCAGCCTCACACCCGGAGGGCTGGGGAAGGCTCCAGCTCAAAGCAGCCCCTGTTCCTACAGATGCCAGAGAAAACACGGGTCTCTCTCACTGGAGAGTGATGGTATTAGCAGGTTTTGCTGCTCATAAATCAGAATTTCCCTAGAAATTGCCCATCTGGTGTGTGGCCCCTATTCCCACGGGCCAGGATGGGATGGGGAGTCCTGAGCTCCCCAGATGCAGCCAGTGTTGGTGCACAGGTGGCACGACGACCCCATCCCAGCGTGGGGTTTCAGGGCTCTCTGGCGATGCCAGAGCTTCCCACTGAGCACTCCGTGAATCCTGAAGACATGGATTTGCTCTTGATCCAGAGGATGAGGCTCCGGCAGCCAAACGCATCCCACCCTCACCCCAAATTTCCTCCTTGCTCCTCTCTCACGCTCCTCTTGCTCAGACATTTGTTTAAAAGCCCGTGGCCTGGGAGCAGCCTTTGGCCAGTCCCGCTCCCTCCCACACCGGGTGTCATTTTCCCTGCAACACTTCCTCCCCATAATTCACGGCTGGATCCCGGGTTTTGACACTCCGATCACTCCAGATAGGAATTCTCCAGCATTATTATGCAGATGAGCTTATGAAAGCCTCGAGTGCTCCTTGTCTGTGCAGCGAGGGGGGTTAAAACAAAGCAGTGTTTATTCCTCGGATGTGGAGGGAATGCCAAGTGGCATCGCCGGGCTGAGCATCGTCTGCTCAGGACCAGAGATGGGGCTGCCGCCACCCCCAGGCTGCTGCAAGGGGGAAACCCGCCTTTTCCTTGTTGTTTTGCCCAGGAAAATGGCATTTCAGCATGCCCTTTGAGTTTGGTTTAGTCTCGGATGAGTTTAAGGCAACGGGGAGAAGTTTTGAGTTCCAGCACAGCTGGCCCTCGCCCCCCTTGTCCCCATGCAAGGTGTCTGCAGGCAGGGAGTGGGAAGACAATCTGAATTTAGTCTGGAGGGGAGATGGATGGGGCTTGAGGTGAACACACCTGTTTTCCCCTTGCCACCGGGTCCCTGACTTTGCATTTCCATGGAACACCTCGAGTGCTGGTAACTAAAGGAGCTCTCTGGCTCCTGCGGGCATGGGGGCTGCAGGGCTCCTCAGCACTGCTCTGCTGGCAGAGGAGCAGCAGCGGGAGCCGCGCTGACAGATCCTGCCCGAAGACAGATGGGACGGCTGGGCACTTCATTCAGGAGACATGGAAGAAGTGAAGGATGTGTTAAATGGCAATAACCCCTCAATGAAGTATTTCTTCACGTCAGGCTCCGGTAAATGATGGTGGTTGTACCCAGCCTTGATTATTTCACGTCTGCCTGCAGCCCTCCATTAGAAATAGTCTGTGCTCTCTAATTTCACTCCCCTGCCCGTATATTACCTGTGTGGTCAATGTTCTACACAAATGCCTTATAATGAAATTATAAGCAGGAGGAAATCACATTTTAATAGAAATCCTATCGGGCAACATGCCCTGCCAGAATCTCATTACAGGGCAGATTCTGGGGGGGTGAGAGGGGAGCTCTTTTCTCATATTGGACTGGAAAAAACAAACAGCCATGGTTGCCCTTCCTCGAATCCACAGCAACATGCTTGGAGCAGTAATGGAAGCTACTCCAGCCGCTGGTGGCATTCCTGCTGGGATGGTCCCACTGGTGGCACAGCATCCCTGCTGGGACAGTCCTGGCCTGGGCGGGTGAAATTCCACTTTCGAGGGTTTTTGCTCTGTGCAGACTCCAGATAATTTTCATGGAAAGTTTTGCTGCAACGCCACGTTCTCCAAGAGCCAACCTGGGTCTATTTTCCAATTTTCCATCAAAAAATTTGGCTGTTTTTCAACTAGAGCAAGGCCCATTTCCAAGGAATATGGGCTAGGCTTTGGCCTGTTTTCCAACAAAAAGGGGATTTTTGCCTCAAAAACATGCCAAAATACTGTTTTTTCAAGGCTTTTTTTTTTAAATCTGCATAAAAATTGCAGTTTCATTGAAATCGAGGGAAGGAGGGAGTGAAAACCCTCATCCAAGGCTCTTTGAAGGAGGAGCTGCAGCGTGGGGGGCTCATCCTCCCCTGCAGCGTGGCCACCCTCCGTGGCACCGACTCACTGCCCCAGAGCAGGGGCATGGGGTGCCTTTGTCAGACCATGGGAATGGAGGAGAAGCAGCCTTCTGAACCCTGAAACACTGAATTTTTCTCAGCTCTGCCCTTGACCTTGTGCTCAGAGCAGAGCTGGTGGACATGGCTGAGCACATCTTGCCTGTCCTCCCCCTCCGCTCCGGCACCTTGCTCCGCCGTCAGCGCCAATAATTAGATCCATTTCTGCTCCAACAAGAACTTTCTCAGCCCACGTAATCAAATCACCCTCGAGGTGAGGCAGACGTCATAGCCGTTGCCATGGTCCTGGGCAGGGATGGAGGCTGGGAGGGAAGGAGAGGGGCAGGAGGGAACTGGGAGCACGGGCGAGGAGCTGCGTCCCAGTAGAGTGAACAATGGAGCAACAACCACAGTGGAGATTGTAGTGATCCTGTGGGAACACATGGGGCAGAGCAGGAGGGAAAGAGGGAGAGCAGAGGAACCAATGTTTTTGCATAAAAAGTTTGTATTTTAGCGGAATTGTTAATGTTTTTTGCTCAGCAGCAGTGTATGGCTTGGTGAACCTCATCTTGTTCCTTGCAGCCACTCCAACAGGGTGGGAAAGGGAATAGGAATCCTACTGGCAGCCATCCCAGCTGGCCCCTCAAATTGTGGCAGCTCAGCCCCCAGGTCCCTGGAAGCACCAACCTTCCATGAGAGGCATCCAAAGCTTTGCCAGGCTGTGAGGAGCAGCTGACAGCAGAAGACCTTGTCTGAGCCCACCATGCTGTAAGGAACGGGCTGTGGCAGGACGTGCTTGGCACAGGGCAGCCACTCTGAATTATGGTGAAAACTACTGATAATAACAACCACCTAAGCACCACTGAGCATCTTGCAGGACCCCTGGCAAGCTGACAGGCAAAGGTCTTGTCCTGCACCCTGGCTGCTGGGGCAGCCCTGGCATCGCTGGGGTTGCTGTGGTGAGTGTCCTGCCCGAGCTGTGCTCCCTGCAGCAGGACTCAGCCCTGGGGAGTGCAGCTGGATCATCCCCATGTGCTCTGGGGTGTCACTGAGGTGGGACAGGGGACATTCAGTGCCGGGCCACCAGGTCTACCTGGCGTGTGCACCCCGAGGAAGGTCTGGGTTTGCCCCTGAGGCTCCCCAGGCACAACCACCTCTGTCCCTGCTGGGGTCTCTCACTGCGGGGGGCTGTGAGGGGTCAGCCTGCAGCCCATGGGTATCCGTGTCTCTCGCAGCTCTGAAGCAGATTTATAGTGGAAGGAAGGAATTTGGCAGTCGAGGGCTCTGTAATGAGCACTAAGTGCTTTGCTCTTTCCTAACAAACTGTAAATGGCGAGGGGCTGTAGGAGGGGGCTGCCCTGCACCAGGCAGTGCTGGGGAAGGGGGCAGGGGATGCTGTGCAGGGGTTTGCTCAGTGTCACCAGCAATCAGAAGGGTCTTGGGGGTGACAGCGAGTTGGGGCTGTACTTCCTTCTGCCCACTCTTATTTTGGCACTGATACTGCCCCTTGCCAGGGTGGGTGAGACCCCACCATCCAGGGGATGATCTGTCATACCCCTGTGATGTCATATCTGCTCCTGTTGTCCCAGAGGGCTGCCATGGCCCAGCCCCAGCCCTTCACTGCTGATCCCCTGGCAAGGTAAAGCCACTCTGTGACCGGCCATCTCCAGCCCTGTCCCTTGAAGCAGTCCTGGGTCAGTAGGACAAGGAAAAGCTCCCCTGATCTGATCCCAGTGCTTTCCCAGCAGCTCGTATGTCTCTATCGATTTAACAAGAAAGATGTTTCTCCATTTGCTTTGATTCCTCTGAGGAGCCCAAAACAAGCTGGAGCAACTCTCTCGGGGCCCAGAGCTCCCCTGCAACGCAGGAGTTGAAAGGGATTGAGGCCGTAGCTGAGGGTAGTGGCTCCATTTTCCCAGTGAGGCATTTCAAGTGGGAAGGGCTTGGAGCAAGCCGAGGGCTCCTGCACTAATGGGAACCATCATCCCAGCTCCCTCCCCGCCACAGAGGCGCTGCGAACAACTTACATCAGAAGTGAAATTACTGACTTGCATCTGCCAGACCTTGCCTTTAGTGGAATAACTGTTTTCAGTCAGCTTGGCCAGTCTGGCAAATGGCCCCTTGCTGTGGTTCCTGCGTGACCTTTTCCACACAGAGTGGGTGAAGCGACTCTTCGTTCTGCTCATTTGGGGTGATGCCTGAGCCCCCTGGGCTCTTTGCAAACTGCAAAAGGCTGGCAAAAGGGGTGCAGAGTGTCCAGCAGACAGAAGGTCCCCTGGTTTGCAGACGGATCCAGCCCTAGGGGGCAGGTGAGGACAAGAATGGGGGGCAGTGCAGCCTGGAGCCCCTCAGCAGTGGGACCAAGGACCTGCATGGGCAGGGATGCACCCCAGCACTGCTACCCACGCAGGAGGGATGCAGGGAGGGAGAGGCTGAGGGGGGAGAGCCAAAGCTCCCCTGGGTAGGGGAACCCTGCCCCAGTGCCGCCTGTGTGTGGCCTTTACAGCCCGTGACCAATGGCCCTGCTCAGCCCGTGCCGGCACCGGCAGCCACAGCCTTTCATCCCGGCCAGGAATGCCAATTAAACTTTGACTTTCTTGGTGTCGCTTACCCAAGAGCTCAACTCTAACCCTTTGCCTTTCATATCGAAAATCGAGCCTTGCCACGCCTGTTAACATCTGCACAGATGTTTGGGGAGAGAGAGGAGGGATCCAGCCCTGAAGTGACCTTGCCGGTGCCACTCCTCTCCTCGCAGTACCAGCAATATTTGCTGAGCGTGTGGGCGAGCACTGGATCAACCCAGAACCAGGCAGGAGGTGTAGCAGCAGTGCTGACATTGGCTGCCACACACCATCCCATCCATTCTGGGTTGAATGGGGGCTCTGCCCAGATCTTGTGTTGCTTTAACATGACCTTGATGCAGGGGTGGAAGCAGAGCCCTCCCTTAGTAGCGCTGCTGGACGAGGTGGTGGTTATTTGTGTGCGTTGCTGGGTTTCCATCAGAGAGGAGGAGGAATTTCCAGGGATGTCCATGTCCATGTGGAGTTCTGACCTTGCCTTGCATGTGCCTTGGTTGATGGGTGCCAGTCAGCAGAAGGGCTGCCCTGGGGACTCTTCTGGAATTCCTGCATCCTTGCACCTCTCATGCCTTTATGTCTCGGATCTTAATGGAGCAGATGTTTGTGTGCATGACTATAAGGCAGAAACCCTCTGGCTGGATTCACAGCCTGAGTTCAGTCAACCACCTGAGCCCCATTCTCCCTGTTGGCAGCAGCCTTGCACTTTAATTAATCATCTCACTCTGTTTGCAGGGAGGACACGCTCGCTGCAGTGTGAGCCCCCTCTGCTTTTATGGCCAGTGAGGTGGGAGTGCTCAGCACCACCGTGAGTGCAGGGCACACGCTGCTCCCCACCACACCCGGGCACCAGGGAGCCAAAGAAATGGGGTGTGAAGGGTCCGTGCTGAAGGGTCCCCACCACCCCCGTGCCCAGCCCCAGCCCTGTGTCTGTTGGCTGTAGAACTATCCATGACAGAGGGTTTTCAGGAGGAAAGAGAGGAGGAGGAGAAGCAAGAGGAAGGCTGGGTGCTTCACAGGCAAGGGATCGGTGCCCAAGGCTTGCCCAGGTCACCCACACTTGTGCCACTGACTCCAGCACCCCTCTCAGAAATACTGGGGGGAGCAGAGAAGCAACAAGTGCTGCAGAGCTTGGTGCCTGCAGACTCTTGCCACAGCCTTACCTGCTGTCCCACTAACGAGCCCTTGGCATGCCAGCAGCAATTATTTCAGCCATAAAAGTCTAAATTCAGTTCTTTTATTGACCTGGCCTGTAACTGGATCCAGCATGCAAACAGTACAGAGCCTGTTTCTGCAGCCCTTGTGTCCCCCAAGGCTTTCCAAGCTACCCACACTCTCCCTGGGAACCCCTTGGGATCTTGCAGCCAGGAACCCCCTGGGTGCTGCTGAGGGCTGGGGCTGCTCCAAGCAGTTTTTCCAAGTGCCTCCAAATGTTTTGCCTTCTCTGAGGCAGGAAAGCCTCAGCCTTTGAGGCAGGGCTCCAGGGCTAAGCACAGGGAAGTGGCGCTGGCTGGGTTTGCAGGTGGCTTTCTGGGTCAGATCCTGTGCCAGGCCTTCCAAAAATAGATCCTCTATTTTAATCCATTCGTTATTTCTTCATGGTTTCCACAAAGCACTTGTTATTCTTACATACCATGTCCATTTATCTTCCCCTCCCAAACCTTCCTGCTCCAGACCAGCAGCTCCAGTGGCAGGATGGTCCATCCCTGCTGCAGATGGTTCTGCAGGGGTTCCTGAGAGCTGGGCTGGGACCACAGGCTGGACTCTTACTGGTCCAGAGCCTGCCAGGGTAGCAGGGCTGGATGCCATTTAGAGGCTACTGTGCCCTACTTGGGCATTTTGTGGAGGCTCCTGCTTCCTTTTCCTCCTCCTGCAGTTGGAGGTTGGTACCCAAAGATGCTCTGGGAGATGGATGAGGTGAGAGCAGGATGAAGAGGAGCTCACTGCTGCCAGGAGAGTGGGCTGGGATGGTTATTCCCTCCTGCAGAGAGAAATACGGCTGCTGCTGCCTGCACTGGGAGGAGGCAGGAGCAGAGGTGCCCGCGTGTAATCCCCCTTCCTCCCCCCACAGCTGCCAGCACAGGCTAAAGACTCATCTCAAGGTTTTATTAGTGCCTGGTGCAGACCCAGGCCTCCTGCCTTGGCCGAATTGTCAGTTTGCTCATAAACCAGAAAGACTTAGAAATAACTAATGCTGAAACTATTCCATATCATAAAGGAACAAGGGCTCCTTCCCTGCCAGAAACGCTCCGTGGTGACGGAGCTCCTGAGCTCCAGTGAGCTACAGAAAACATGGGACACTTAATTAAACAGAAAGGCATCTCCTTCCCAGGCATCAGGGGGATGGTGTGGAGGAGCCCACTGCAGCGTGGGGTTTGCTAGGTTGGTTTGTTGTTTGCAAACACAGTGAGGGTGCTCACAGAGATGCCCCATCACAGTGGGGAGATCACAGAATCCTGGAATGGTTTGGGTTAGGAGGAATCTTGAAGCCCATCTCGTTCCAACCCCCTGCTATGGGCAGGGACACCTTTCACTAGACCAGATTGCTCCAAGCCCTGTCCAGCATGGCCTTGGACACTTCCAGGGGTGGGGCAACCACAGCTTCTCTGGGGCAACTGTGGTTCTAGAAGGGGATCTAAGATCTCCCTGGAACCTTCTGTACTCCAGGCTGAACAATCCTGACTCTCAGCCTGTCTCCATAGCAGAGAGCCAGGTCCCTCTGGAGCTGTCCCATCCAGCATCCCTTCTGCTCCAGCACGGAGCTGGGGATCTCTCCAGCCTGGGTAAGCACCTCCCCGTGGGGCTCAACCCATCCCTCTTCCCAATGACATGCTGGCACTGGGCGCTGCCCTTTCAGGGAGGGGCTCAGCACCCAGCCAGGATCTGGCTCATGGCATGGCTGCTGGTGCTCTGCTCATCTGCTGGGGCTGCGGGCAGGAGGAGGCTGTTGGGGCGAGGGATCGGGTTCTCCTCTCTGTGGTGCAGTATCTCCTTGAAGCGTGACAGCCGCGATTGCTTCCAGATGTGCGCCTCCTCGCCTCCAGCCGGCTGCGGGGGATGTGGTGAACTCTGCGATGGAAACCAAAACCCGGAGCAGATGTCCCGTGTCAGCCTCAGTAAGGCACACATCTGGCCCCAGTGAGCGGGCACTGGTGCTCCTGCAGCGCAGCCAGGCTGGGCTCACGGCATGTCCCGCAGGATCCTCCATGCAGTGGCTTCTGCAGCCCCCTGGGGCTGACAGGAGGAATTTTGGGGGGCTCTGCAGCCTGAAAGTGGGTGCACCAGCTTTGCCAGCCCCTCCTTAGTCCCATGGATAGCAAGACCTCGAGGTGTGCCATAGGGACAGGTCCAGCTGATAATACAGTGTCCTTCCTGCCCAGCCCCGCTTCTGCACCAGGGATGTGGGGAAGGACTCGTGATGTCACTGGTGATGTCAGGATGGACTGGGATTGGTGACATCATGGGATAAATCGGGATAGAGGAGGGACCTCTGCCTGTGGAGGCTCTTGGCAGGCAGCAGTGATTAGGGAAGAGCAATGGGGAGCCTGAGGACACGCTCAACTCTCATCCAAGGGAAGATGTTCAGAGGTGGGAGGTACCAGGAACCCGGGGCTTGGCTCTGCAGTGGCACCACACTGCCCAACTGGGCTTTGCCTCTCCCCAGGGAGCTGCAGGAATATCCATCTGAGACAGAGCCCAGCCTCAGCCTTGGGGGTGTCCCCTGAAGCCTGCACAGCCCATCCACTCTGGTCGGTGCTGTGACACCTTGGAACCCTCCTTTTACCTTGGATCCCCCTGCCCCCCTCACACCCAGCACTCATAACAATTATTTCCATGTTCCTCCTTCACAGAGGACTCGAGAGAAGCAATTAATCTTGGTAACAGGCTTTGAAGAGCAGAAGTGCTGCCTAAGCACTGTGCTGTCTCTTTTGATGGGGTTAGCCGTGCTGGAATAGGAGTGAAGACATTTGGAGTAAATTAATGAAGAGTTTAATGACATCCAAAAGTTAGGGAGATGGTGCATTTGAAAGGGGTTTATGGCTTTATGGGGAAGGGAGAGCAATGCAAAGGGCATGTTTTCTACATCAAATCTGTTCTTTGGGCTTCAGGATGATGAAGGCTGTATGTTTTTTACCAGGGTGTATCTGTCACCCTGAGCTGGGCCATGGTTCCATGTCCCAGTTCCCCTGGCAGTACTGCCTATGCTGCAGGCACGCCAGACACCTCACAGTCCACGGCCAGGTTCTAATGCTCTGAAATGGGAGGATTGATGGGAATGCACTGGCTGGCTCTGCTGATCCAAGTACTCCCGATGCCAGCTTTCCCAGAGTTGTGGCACTGCAGGGCAGTTATTTAAATCTCAGTGTCCCTATAGGTGATGGAGAAGAATCATTAAAATGCAGCAGGTGCCATGGCCTGTTTTGCTCTGAGGTCTCACTGCTCTGAGAGCACTGCAGAGATAATGCGTTTTCCTGGCGGTGTATTTATGAGAGTCGAGATATGAGCACTTGGCTGAGCTCCCGGAGCGAGTGTCTGATGCCGCACACCCCGTAGATGGTGTTTTTCATGTTGTTTTTATATTTTTAGCCTGATTAATACCCTTGTGGTGGCTGGAGCATGGAGACTGCTTTATGTTTTGCCAGCAGGCTCTGAAGCCAACATGATTTACACAGTGGCTGGTGGAGCGGGAGACACCGACACGCAGCAAAATGTTCTTCACCCACTTCCTCAGCACCTTCCCGATGGGTTATCCCAGCCCTTCAGCTGGGATCAGCTGGCCAAGGTGTTTCCTGGGACATGATGCTATCCCTGTACCAAATTCCATGGCACAGCCCTTCCAAAAAATGCCTTTTGATCATAACCCCTAAGGGTCCTGCAGCAGGGCTTGGGGCTGAGTGGGCAAATGGTCCTTCCCTGCAGATCTGCTTGGGAAAGCAAAGGAGGGGGCACTGTCTTCAATACCTACAGCTCTGCATGAGTTCAGCACTCAGGTTCTGGGGCTCACTCCAGCTCTGGGACTGCTCCAGACGCCAATACGAGCACTCCAACACTGGCAATTCTTCTCTAGTCCTGGCACAGGGGAAAATCTGCCTCATAGTTAGGAATACATATAAAGGAAGCGACCAGATTAGCTTTTGAATGATGCTAATTAATTAGCTAGTTCATTAGCAATCAGGTCCCCCTGGGCTATAAAAGCTCTCAGTGACTATAACAGCCCAGCTCAAGGCTCTGAGAGCTGGAGGGGGGGTTTGGGCATTTATTTCTTCTCTTTGTCTTTCTCTCTCCTGGGTGGGGATGTGGGAAAGTGAGGAGGGACTATAAGGAATTGACGTGATCCCAGTGAGTGGAAGAGAGAAATGCTGCCATAGTGTATTTAAGGATGCTGTCTGCAGGCAAGACAGAATATTGCTTCCTGAAGAGTAGGATCAGCTCCCAGCACCGGAGGCTGGAAGGAATCAGCCCCAGGAGGAGATCCCAGGTGAGGAATCTGTGATGGCTCTGGTAGCTGTGGAGGAGGGTTTTCTGCTCCCAGCTCTGCCATTCATGGGAGGGGCTCAAGAGCTGCGTGCCCTGGAGTGAGAAGTGACTGTGGTGAACTGGAGGAACTGGGGGACAGAGATTGGTGTTGCTGGTACTCTGGAACACACCTGTGACTGAGGCAGGTGTGCCTACTGATGGCACAGGAGTGTTTGGTACGGCCATCCCTCTAATAGACACAAGTGTTTGTGTATAGGGGCATCTTCTGAGGCACTGTCAGGAGCAGCACTTGGCTTTCTGTGTCTTACGTGCCAGGACAGGACGATTCACAGGTTGTTTGAGGTGATTTCCCAGGAGTTAGTGAGGAAAAATGGGTGTTGTGGTGGCAGGAGTCCCCTAGAGCTGGGCTGGCAGGGCGCTCCCTCACATGTCAGGGACCCACAGCAACGTGTTCCCTCAGCCTTGTGTGGCTGTTGGCACCACGACACAGTGATTAACAGTAATTAACCCTCTGCCCCTCGGCTGCCAGTGGCACAGAGGCATGGAGAGCACATCACTTTTTCCAGCCGCCTCTGCCTGAATTCCTTCAGCCAGAGGAACTGGGATGTTTTCCAAAGCAACCAAGCTGTCCACAGGCAGAGCCCTGCACCGTGCCCGGAGCCCTGTGGCACTGCCAGCCCCCAGCTGCTGGCACCACGCTCTACAGAGCTGTCAGTGGGACACAGATGGGCATGAGGCCACTTCCAGGGGGAGGGATGCTCCTGCAAGACCTTGAAGTTGTCAGATAAAATGTGTTGGTCAGCAAAAACGTGTTAGCTGGATCTTTAGAGCCACGCAGGAATACATGAAAGGCACGTGCACATCTATATAAGCATACAGATGTGTGCTTGCACATGGATATGGGCATCTGTCAGGGTCCTGTCACTGTTTTCCCAGAGAACACATCTGTCTTCGCTTGGGCTGGATCCCTACCATGTTCCACATTACTGCTGCCCTGGTTTTGGCAGCACATCCTTCCCATCTCCCAGCCCTGGCTCCTGCACTGCTCTCAGAGGCTTCCTTGGGCTCTGGAACCCTCACAGTGCCACTTCTCTGCTCTGATGGGTTTTGCTGGTTTAACCCAAAAGGAGATCTGTGATGGGATACAGGTAGGGCTGGGGCAGACCCCACTGGAACCTTCCCTCAGGCTTGAACACACATCAGGGCAGTGGTTGGAGTACAGGGACAGAACTGTGCAGCCAGAACACACCATCCCGCCCTTTTCGTGGGGCTGATGTGCTGTCCTACAAATCCACAGTTATTCCCTAATTCCAAGCTGTAACTACACAATCAAGCTCTCCAGTGCAATAATTTCAAGCCCTTTCTTGATTCCTGTATTAAATAAAGTACATTTACAGAGTATATGAATTCCAGATTCAGCCCAGGACTCCAGGGATGCATATTCCTCTCCTGGAACTTGTATATCCGGCCTGAGGATGAAAACCCCCTGAAGCCCCAAGCATAACAAGCATTTCTTGTATTTTTTCTGTCTCCATCACATCGGGCATGTAGTGAATGCTTGGGCTGATAAACAGCATCTGGTTGGAGTCAGGTAAGGACCTCTCTGGGGAGTTGGTTTGTGGTCAGCTGCCAACCTTTCTCTCCCTCCTTAATGTGCTTTTGCAGATGGATGAGAACTGCAGCCAGTCAAGGCTGTGGTTTCGGATAGCACTGGGGAAGGGGAGGGGGGAGAAGGTCGGGCTCAGGCTCCGTCCTGTCCTGCTGCCAGGGCTGTTGCCTAATGCATGGCACATGCAGCACGGAGCCCCCTCCCCTCCTCACGGGGGGCTTTAAGGGACCTCCACTGGCTGAGCTGAGAATGTGAGGAGATCCCAAAACCCGTCTCCCCTTCTGAGGCTCATGTAGAGGAGGAAGATGCCTGGTACCTGCCCATCCTCCCAGGATCTCCAGAGGCAGCACTCACTGTCCCCGCTGGTGCTGGCTCACCACTCTCCCCTCACTGGTGCTTTCAAGGAACACAGGAACAATGTGCTGATCCACTTGGGTTTTGTTGGAAACCTGGAAGTCCAGCAGGCACCTTGTGGGATGCCTCAGAGCCACTGCCAGATTCTGGAGAACTGTCCGAACCCGTGTGTCTTACAAGCCTTTTTTTCTGCAGGAGGAGGAGGAAACTCTTGTACAAAAATGGAAACACACCCTTTCTGCCAAGCTATTAATTCTGCTTCCTATGGAAACGGAGGGGTCCTTGCCTTTGCGTTGTGATTCTGCACTGAACTTCCAAGTTTATTTTTATGCCCAGATTTGGCAAAGCACTGAAGCCTGAACATGGTGTTAGGTGTGAGCTGAGGTCCATCCCTGTGTGAGGGTGGATCCAAAACACCTCACAGCACCCACAGGCACGTGCTCCAGCAAACGCCCGCGCTCTGGGTTTGTTCCTTACTATGAGACTTTCTTTTTTTGTCCTTGCCAAGTTATCATCTGCTTTAATTAATTTTGCACAGCGAGCCTGGGAGCTGCTGGTGGTTTCGAGCCTCTGGAATAGCCAGGGAAGCCAATTTAATCATCTCGAGTGAGCCAAAGTTACTTAAGTGATTTGTAATAAGTTCCAGGCTCTCCCACACCAAAGGGATTTCAGCCGAGGACAGAAACTTCCTGAGCCTGTTCTGCAGGACGGGCTCTTCATCTGCATCTGACCGACACTTGTGTGAGGACGTGGAGAAGCCCTGACTGAGAATTCATAGAATCACAGAGGGGTTTGGGCTGGAAAGGACCTTTAAGGGTCATTTAGTCCCTACCCCTGCTATGAGCAGGAGCATCTTCAACTTCATCAGGATGCTCAGAGCCCTGTGCATTTTTGAAAGGCCACAGCACTGTCAAAAAGTTATGAGTGGAATTTCACCTTCAGCCACAAACATAAAATACTAGTGAGTCTTAGTATGAATTTGTCAGCCACACACTGACCAAGCCAATGTGGTTCTGTTTTTTCAGAAAACATAAAATCCGAGAAATTCCCCAGTGACTAAGCAGGCACTGTAAATTGGCTGCCGTTGTAAAGCTGTGGGTAACATCTTCTCAGCCTATATAACAAATATAAAGGAGGGGAGTGGAAAAAAGACAGTTAGTGGGGAATGAAAACAAAGGGCTATAACTGTAATTTATACTGCTGCTTTTTTCACCATTTCCAAGGAAAACTCACTCCTGATACTGAAATTGGATTAAATATGGTGACTTGTATAACAAGATGGTGGATTTTAAGGTATCTGCATTCTTATCATCTACTTAGATGTGATAAGAGAAAGAAAGGGTTCAGCAGGTGTTGCTGTGGGTTTTGCATCCTTGATGATGGGGCTGGTTTTGGGTGCAGCGGGTGCTGTTCCCCCTCTGTGGCCCACAAGAGCTGAGCAAACACAGCAGGTTCTCGTTTGGGCTTGGCTTGGCTTGGCTTTCCTCCCCTCCACCATCTGCCCCACAGGGTGGGCCAGGAGGTTGTATGGCAGCAAGGGGACCCGTCATGTCCCCCCACACCTGCTCAGGGATGTCCCCTGCAGCAGCAGCAGCTTTCAGCTGAGCATATTTACACACTTGAAATCTGTGATCAAAACACTGTTTCCCCTCTCTCTCTGCTTGCTGGGAATTTTGTGTGGGTGTGCAAACCTGTGTGCTGCTTGCTTTTGCAGGCTGGCAGTGTGACACCTTGGTTCTACTGGCGTTGGGCTCCGTGTGCTCCTGTGCCCCAGATCCCTTCCCCACCTCAGAGGCAGGAGCTGCTGCGCTGCACCCACGGCTGATCCCAGGACCTCAGTGCAACTGGTGCCACTTCAGGCCAGCCCAGCTCCTTCAACAAGGACGTGCCAGGTGGGCTGAGGGCGTCCCACATGTGCTGCCCTCGCACTGTGACGTGGCTGTGACATCCGGCACAGGCAAAACCGCTGCGAGACCAGATGCTGCTCCTGGGGCTCTGCTTCATCTCCCTGTCCCACTCCCGGGGGACTGCTCCTCATATGGGGCTGAAGGGATGACATCCAGCTCATTCCCAGAGCTCTGTGCCGGGGCTTTATGGCTTTGAAATGCCTTTGCCAGGGAAAGAGCCTGGCCAGGTGCAGGGAAGAGCCAGGATGTGTTTCCCCAGCCTTTTTGGCTGGGCTGAGGCTGCAGCACCAGCACCAAAGGCAGCAGCACGGAGCAGGTGCCCAGGGGGGCTGGCAGACCTCAGAGAAGTGGTGGGGAGAGCTCCCATCCAGAAGAATGGGATACTGGGATGAGGAGCACCCCAGGTGCTGGTGCCCCTAGCTCCGACCCTTAGTGATGCCCAGGCAAGCTCCTGGTTCTGGTGCTCAGAGGTGCCCACACTCCCTGCCCACCCACCCACGGCCACATTCCCGCTTTGCAGGGAAGGCTGGGAGGGAGTGTAAATTAAACCTACGCAAAGATCAACTTAATTACTGGGGAATAAAGATCCCATTATTCTCTCTGCCCTGCAGCAAGAAAAAGAAATTTCTCTCGTTTCCTTCCTAAATTCAAATGAGAGTTTATGGGGAAGGTGCGTCTGGCACAGGGACAAGAGCAACAGGAGCTGACGGTGCACGATCCCAGCAGGGATGTGGATGGCTGGTGGCACAGACCCTGGCTCCAGCACCTCAGCACCACGACGTGACTCGCCTGCACGCCTCAGGAGGAGGAATGTGCTCCCAGAACAAAGCTCCTTTGCCTGCAGGGGGTTCCATGATGATCCCCTCCTCGAGGATCTCATCACGCTGGTGCCTGTCTGATCAGCGTCAGGTTTGCACCAGCCTGGAGCCTGCACAGGGAGAGGTCCCGCTCCAGTTTCCAAAAACGCAGCCCTGTGCAATGGGGACGGAGCTTTCTCTGCCAGCCAGGCAGCTCCAGAGCTCTCTGTGACCCGACTCTTTGGTGACACTGGGAATGAAGTGCTTGCTTTTCCCATGGAAGTGGAAGCTCCCAGTCTAAGCCAGCCCAGCCAGTACCCCTCGATCGCCAACTCCTGGGACAGGCACACACCTGGGTTGACAATAACCATCAACTGGGCAAAACTGGTGCTTTGGGGAAGAAAAACAGCTGAAACCGCATTTTTCTGGCAGCTTGACAGTTGTGTCTTAAACAAGACATTTTAAATTTACACTGTGAGCCAAAAAAGGTTGTAATTTGAATATACAGCATGGCACATTCCTCCAAAATTGATCATAAAGTTCTGCTAAAACACAGGCACGGCCTGAGTAAAATAAATATTTTTGCTTCCAGAGAAGTGAAAGGTCTGGCCAGCAACTCAATTTATAATATTTTTAGCAGGTGATTCATCGAAGAGGGAAAAAAATACCCAGGGCAGCTGAATCGAGCAATGGCTCTTTGTCTCAGCAGGGCCAGTGCATCCAGGCACGTCAGTAGCTGCTGCAGTGAAGTTCCTTGGCCAGGACCCTGCATGGCCACGGGCCTTTTCTTGGGGTCTTCTTGAGCTCTGCAGGACCTGCTGCCTTCAGCTAGAGGATCTGTGGCTGCAGCTCCTCCAGGTACTCCTTTGGAGACAGGGTTGTCACCGCAGGGAGTGCTGGGGCTGTGTGTTGGTCCTGCCACGGCACAGCCAAGACTCCCTGGAGCAGCAGTGGGTCAGTCACTTCTCCCTTCCGGAGTGGAAATGGGATGGGCAGGGACAGAGGGCCCTTTGAGGCGTTGTTTGCCCAGAGCAGCCTCAGGAGCTGTGGGTTTGGATGGGGTTTCTTGACTGGGCTCCACTCGCTGCATTGCTGCGGTCTAGGGATGGAAAACAAACCCTTTGGCCTTTCCTATCTCCGGCTCCAACAGCAGATATTTTTCTTTTCCTCCCCACAGGTACTGGCTCTTCCCAGAGCTCACAGCCTCCGGATGCGTGGGCATATCCTTGTTTGAGCAGTGAAGGCAAGGACGGGCACAGGAATTTGGGGAAGTACAGGCAAAAAGGAGTTTCTCCATGGCCCTGAGGCTGTGCTCTTCATTTTATGAACTTGCAAGTGAGGGCACAAAGCCCTGGGGGAGCTGCACATCCCCAGGACTGGTCGCTGTGGCTCTGAAGACCAGGAGCAAGGTGCAGGCATGGCTCTGCTCCTGTGTCCCTGACTGGGGGTGCCAACAGGCACCTGGAGCCCTCGCTGCTCTCATGGGTGAGACTGGGGTGAAGCAGCAGGACCATGGCCCCACAGGGCACCCAGGGTGTGTTTCTGGAGCTGGAGGGCACCAAGTAGTGGCTGATGCCTTCAGACCCCTTCAGTGCTTGTGGCCAAATGAACAGAGTGGTCTTTAAACAAGCTGCTTGTGATGCACGAGACACCTGCTCCCGGCTATAAAAATGGATTAGCTGCGTTGCATCTGGAGCCCATCCAGGCAGCAGCGCCTTCCCCAGCATCCCATTTGGCACGCAGAGCCCACCGCCTGAAAGCGCAGCGAAGGGGAGCAAGAGGACAAGCTGCAGAGTTAAAAGGAGGGTCTGGAAGCTGTGATCCTCTCCCAGTGGAGAATCAGAGGGCTGGGAGCAGCCCCAGATGCAGCGCTGTCACCAAGGCTGGATCCTGCCCCCACCGCCCCTCGCCTTGCCTTCCCATTGTTCTTTGTCCTGGAGCCTGGTCCCAGCGTGCTCCCAGCTGGCCGGGCTCTCCGCCGGGATACAAACCCCAGAGCAGCAGATACTAAGTCATTGTATTCTGAGTGTTGGAAGGACTCCATGGTCCAACGCAAATTGAGTGGTGAGATATTGAATAGGAGGAAACCCTCCTCCTTAACAGAGCATCCCGGGTGCACAGCGTCAGAGGAGCTGCCCTGGGCCTGCCCTGGGAACCTGCTCCTAAGGCCAGGGAATTCCACGGGGACCTGCAGGGACACTGCTCCTGCTGGTGTGACCCCGATGTTCCCCAGAGCCTGGTGGGGTAAGGAGAGTCCCACCAGCTCCATGCCAGAGCAGCAGCTGGGCACAGCCTTGGTGGCAGCACTCTCCTGCTCTCGCACGACAGAGGAGCAATGAGCAGCCACTTTTCCTCAGCAGCACTCAGGATTATCCCAGAACAAAGGTTATATGCATTTCCTTCGTTCACCTGGAAAATCTTATTCCCCTGCTAGACATCTGCCATAATGCAGTCCTGCCTGGATCGTCAACCACACGTGGAGTTTTATGATGCATTGAATACCAATTATTTCAGGTACTCCTGCAGCAATCTCTGCTGCAAATGATGCAATAAGGGAATTGGAGCTAAGCTGAGACTATATTTGGGTGATTGATATAAGTCTGGTTTTATTATAAGCTCTTTGGTCAGTGTACCACTTGGTTCTCATTGCTGTGGTTTGGACTGATGCACTCTGTGATCCCTCCACACAAGGACAGATGCTTGGGACCAGCCCGTGGAAAACAACTGGCAAGGTCAGCGCTGCAACTGGTGGCTCAGCTTTCTGACCTATTTGCAGTGCTTGGGGAAGCTCCAGAGCTGCAGCATGGTCCTGCCATGTGCCGTGTCAAAGGTGGGGTGCTGGGATGTGCAGGGTTTGGTGCAACCTGCTGACCAGCTGGGGAAGGCACAGGGCTGGGGGCTGAAAGGAGGATGAAGAGCTTCAGGAAGCCAGATTTTCCTAGGTGCATACCCAGGAGGGACCCTTGCAGCTTGCTGGGTGGCCTGGGCCTCTCCTGCTCTTCCAGGACCCTCACCTGGAACTGAACAACAGCAGAACTCCTGAAAAGGGCAGAAGAACAAAGAGGGGACAGGAAATGAATGTGGCTGGAGCCTGAGCTCGCTGACCGAGCTGTGGCCAGGGTGATGAAACCAGGGTCAATTAAGCCGCCAGCACGCAGCCTCGCAGGGCACATTAAGTGCCAATTTTCTGCACTGCTGAAGAGGTAAAGAACGAAAATGAGAACCAACAGGAAGTTTCAGCTGAAGAGAAAGAGCCAGTTGGGAGCTGGGAGTTGGAGGCTGGACTCGGGCCAGCAGTGAGATGAGCAGGCGAG
>JAWWMP010000060.1:2186252-2197743 GCA_035047865.1 Dendrocincla tyrannina | reverse complement strand
CAGCTGAAGAGAAAGAGCCAGTTGGGAGCTGGGAGTTGGAGGCTGGACTCGGGCCAGCAGTGAGATGAGCAGGCGAGGCGACCTCCGGGACTCCCGCAGCCAGCAACACTCTCCTGCCCCAAACTCTGGGGACAACACGACATCCAGGGGACTGGCACGGGCTGTGTGCAGGGCTGGTAGCGCGCAGAGCCGAGCCTGGCTGAGTGTGGGTGCTGGTACAGGTGGGGCATGACAGCCACCCCAGAAACATGAAGGAGGGAAACCTCTGCTCCTTTCCCGAGGCATCTCCACTCTGCCCTTCTGGATAGAAATAATGGATGGGTGGGAAGGGTGAGCAGACAGGGAGCCCCCCAGAGAAGGCAGAAGGGATGGGGGCTCCTGGGCTGTTCCCCCCAACCCTGCTTGCCCATGGAAGGTGCAGCAGTGTCCTTCACAGTCACTGTCCTCCTCCTGCTTTGTGCAGGAGGTGGGAATGCAGAGAGCTGGGTTATTCTCCCTGCAGAGCTGCCTCGGGTCCCGGGTGTTTGGGAAGGTAATTCGGCGCGGGGCACGGGACAGGGACCAGGGTCCGGCCCGGGGCTGCGGGAACAGATGGCACAATTTATTTGCGAGGGGAAGTTCCCCGTCTGAGCAGAGTTTTCTCTTCCCTTTGGAAAGCAACACCCCTGCCTGACGCTTCCCGAGGACGAAATGGCTGCGCAGAGCCCGGCGCTCATTCTCGCTCCTTGCGCTCCCTCTGCAGGAGCCGCCGCGGGTCGGGGGGCTCGGGGGGGGGGCCGGGGTCCCTTCCAGCCCACTCTCACAGCCCGCAACAAGCTGGTACTTCTGGCACGAACCCTCCGGGGTGAGGTCGGAGGGGTTTAATTGAACGGCTCGGCGATCTTCGTGTGTGTTGTGGGCTGAGTACTGCCCGGAGGGAAGTAAAGGGACCAGGCTGCAGTTTGGGATTGGGCAAACCGGGGCAGTGATGGCCTCGGGGCTCCGGGGAAAGGTGGCAGGAGCGGGATGGGGAGAAGAAGCTGCGGGATGGGGAGGAGAAGCTGCGGGATGCGGAGATGCTCACCAGAGCAACACCTCAGTGACCCGGCTGCGAGAACACCTCGTTGGGGTGGAGCCCCGAGCAAAACCTTTGGGCTTTCAGAGAGAAACGGCTCCTCTGCTCCAAAATGTGTCCCCAGCTGAACGTCCTGCTCTCCCAGCGCTGCCCCAGAGCTGGTATCCTGCACTCTGGGCACTGCCATCTCCTGCCCAGCCGCTCTGGGGACCTCCGTGGCTCGCTCTGTCCCTGTTGTCTTGCACAAGGCGTCTAGAGGAAAGCGGCGTTCTTGGCCATCCATCCACGGGCACATCCACTGCCCCCAGCCCTCCCTCCGCAGCCTTGCAGAGCTCAGGAACAGCTCCCCGTCACCTCTCCCGCAGCCCCGGGGCCGCAGCTCCCGCTTTCTCTGTAAGCAGAGACGTTCCCTCCCCATCAGGGGCCGGGCTGCCAAATTCCAGTCGAGAGCACATTTTTACGGCATGACACCAGTGGGGCCCCTGCAGGAGCCGGCGTGAGATCCAGGAGTTCACCCAAGAGATGCCAGCACCGTGGACGGTTCACGCAGGGCCTTGTACCCACTCCTTTCCTCCCTCTGCCCCTGGAAGCGCTCGTCAAATATTACAGAACATCCTCCTTCCTTCCCCCCGGGCTGCAAGGGTGCAGAGACACCCGCCGCCTCCTGGCCCTCCCCACCCCGTCCATCCCCTTCCTTCCTCCCTGCTCCTTTCCAGGCAGCTCCTGCTCACGCAAGCGGCTTTCGAAGGAGCCCCGGGACAGGTAGCAGAGAGTGACAGAGCCCGGTAGGAGTCTGCGGCTGCAAAGGTAGGAAGGACAAGGGAGCTGAGGGCTGGAGCTCACCCAGCGCTTGCCTCCATCAGGCTGGAGGGAGGAGGAGAGCAGGGACCAAGGGCTCCTTGGCTGTGCAGGGTGCAGAGCTGGTCCCCAGCTCCATCAGCCCCTGCCACGGCAGACCTTGGAAGACACCTTTGAATTGCACAGCTTCGTGTGTCTTTGGCCTGCCGGAGAGCTCGATCTCATGTGCTTTCCCAGGCAGAGCAGGGCCCTGGCACCTGCTGGGTGGGCGGCCGGGCTGTGTGGGCACACCAGGCTCTCTGCCAGAGCCCTCACACCAGCCGGGATGCAATCTGCTGCCAGGCCCCTGTTGTGGCTCTGTTTGGGTTGCTAAGGAGGAGCTGCCAAAGCCAGACACGATGATGTGTGCTGGTATGCAGCTCGGCACTGCCTGCCCTCCCTGGGGACCGTGGGGAGGAGGAGATGCCATCGGAGCTCTGGGGAAGCACAAGTGGAGAAGGGCTTGGGCACAGTGTCCTCCCTCCAAGGCGCTGTGCTGCTGCTCTGCCAGCACAGCTGGGCAGAGGTGAGGTGTTCCATCAACTGCCCACCAGCCACCTCACATCTGGATGGTGCTAGCTCCGGGTGGGTTTGGAGCTGGTGGTGTTTAGATGGGAGGCTCCAAGGAGGCATTTAAACACCATCCGTGTGACAGACCCGGCTTTTAGTCACAGTCACTGGAAACAAAAGTGAACCTCTGCCCCGAGCAGCAGAAGGGCTTGGCTGCCTCTTTCCCAAGCCCATGGAAATTTCCATGGAATTAGCATAAGGGTAATTATTACCATCTGCCCCCTTGCAGACCAGAGTCACCACACTGGCTGGTTCTGGTGCTCCTCGGGGCACTGGCATGTGGCTGTTTACAGTCTTGTGACACCTGGCACGACTGGGAGGTGCTTGCCTCCAGACCCTGGAGTGGGACTGGGGGCTGCAATGGGACTTCTGGGGGTCTGTCACTGTTCCGAGTCTGAGGCTGTGGCTCCCAGATGGTGACACTGACCCTTCCAGTTGGCCTGAGGGGCTGGGAAAAGCTTAATCAGGTTTGTGCCAGTTTGTCAGGTTTGAGGGAACTCTGGGGAGTGCAGTGAGGGACGTCATCATGTGCCCTCAAGGCTCTTGGGTATGGAAACTGGTTTTCTCTCCTGGAGTGCTACGTAATCATCATTTAATTTTGGTGCCTGCCCCCTCCTGACTTTCCCTCCAGCCTCTGCTGGGAAAGCCAGCAGTTTCCCAGCGGTCTGTGTGTGTTTACTGCTCACAGGGCAGGGATCCTGCCAGTGAGTGTGGGGGCTGTGATCAAAATTGTGAGCATGGAGATGCAGCATTGGCATGTCACCTGCCGTGTGCCCCTGGCTTGCTTGGTGTCTGCCACAGTGGGCCCTGGTTTCCAATTTGTGCATGTGATGGATGCTCCTGGTCAGGTTCACCCTTTCAGTTCAGATCCCTGCTCTGACAGGATGGACTTCTTAGGAAGTGCTGAATTCCTGCCACTTGGTAGCAATCCTTGCTTCTGGAAGCGCAGGAGGCCTCATGGAAGCCGATTTCTGGGATAAGTTGTTGAAGCCTGGATGCAGCACTCAAGCCTTGAGTGTGTGCAGGTGCCTGGCAGACCCCACCCGACACACAGAGCTGTGTGTCTCCCAGCTTTGCCCAGCTGGGAAGGGCACTGTTTCCAAATGCACCACTTGGAAATGGCTGCAGGAAATTCCTTTGAAACCAAAGGCACAGGAATGAAAGGGCCAAGCCCTGGGAAGGCTGCCCATGCCAGAGCCTGGCCCCTGGGCACGCTGCCTCTGCAAAGAGACTGCACAGGGACTACCCAGCTGTGCCCAGAGCTCACTCCTGTCCCATTCCACAGCAGGGATGTGCAGAGACAGGGCTTGTCCTCATCTGCAAGGTGAAGGAGACAGGCAGCAACACAAGACACAGCACATGAGGCATGTGGTGTTTGGCCTTTATAACACATTCAGGAAGTCAGAGCAGTCCAAAGCACACACCAAGCTCTGCATCTTGGGCCTGGGAATCCAGAAATCATCTCCTCAGCTCTTTCACCTGCTGTTGCAATCCATCAGTGTCTGAGGTTCCTGGTTCCAGCCTGAGAATCCCCAGCACTCCCGTCTGGCATGGCCAGTTCCCCCAGCAGTGCTTGGCAGGGAGAGCGAAGGGGGCAGAGTGGGACCCAGTGGAAGCTTCCAGGCTGTGGGAAGTGTTTGGAGCAGACCTCTCCCTGGGCTACACTCAGAGCCATTTTCTGCTGGGTTTTCCTTCCCCCCTGTGGCTGTGGGGCAGTGCCAGGAGGCTGCAGCATCCCAGGGCAGGTGTCACCATCGGTGCAGGCGTCACCAGTGGTGCAGGCAGGTGTCAGCACCTCCCACAGGGCTGGCAGCGCCCAGGCTGTGCAGGGTGGGGTGCAGGGTGCTGCCAAGCTCCTGCCTGCATCACTGCCAGGGATTATCCAGCCACATGCAGCAGGCAGGGCCCCACACCATGTGCCACATGGCTGTCACCTGACTTGGCCGGCCATGGTGACTGACTGTGGTGACCAGCCACAGCCTCCGATTCCCCCCCTGGCACACCAGCAGCAGAGGTAACACTCCCTCCTCCCAGGGGCATTTTGGGGGCTCTGGGTGGTTGGGGTCGTTGTGGGAGCCCCCATGTATGCAGAAACGGGGGTCCCATGGGTGTCCATGGCTGTGGGCAAGCTGGGCATGGTCACAGCCAGGAGGGTGGGTGAGCCTCTCAGGACATTTTTTCATCCAAGGAAAGTTTGGTCTTTTTTTTGTGTGTGTTTATTTTTATTTTAGGAAGGTGAACGCTTTCAAGGCCATCAACACTTTTCTTGCCAAAAAAAATACTGCAACCCCAGCCAGAACACCCTGACTGACAGAAAAAAAAAAAAGGGAAAAAAAAAGAGATTAATATTCCAGTTTTCAGTTTCTCAGAAGTAAAAAGCCCCAAATGGTGTCAGAAATTGATGCGTTTTCAGGCACTTTAATTAAAATAACTCTAACCAGGACATTTCCTTAGCGGGGTCACCTCTGAGCTTTTAAAGTGCTGTGTTAAATCTTCCCCCCATGAAGGGTCTGGCTGCTGCTTGATGTCAGGGCTGGCTGTTTGGCTTCCCCTGCAAGGCATGATTTAGGAAGAGGCTGTTTTCAGGGGAGAAATTACTCTGGCACTTTATCAGGGCTTCTCGACTGACATCAGGTGCCCTGAGCAAGAGGCTCAGACCCCGGTTTGTCACTGAACAGGCAGTATGAGGGGCTGAGCTAGTGCCTGATGAGAGCCCTGGTAGGTGAGGAGGTCTAGATTGGATATTAGGCAAAATTTCTTCGTGGAAAGGGCTGGCCAGCCCTGGCACAGGCTGCCTAGGCAGTGTTGAAGTCACCACCCTTGGAGGGATTTAACAGGCATGTTAGAGGTGGCACTTGGAGACATGGGTTAGTGGTGGCCTTGATGTTGGACTCGGGACTTTTCCAACCTAAGCGATTCTGTGGCTCCCTGATTCCCAGTGCCACCAGACCACCCTCCTGCCCGTGCCAGCCCCCTCCGGAGCCCCGCATGTCCGCGGGGCTGCGGGTCCTGCCCCCGGCAGAGGGGGAGAGGGTGGGAGAGGGCGAACCGGACACCCAGAGCCCCGCTCGGGCCGAGCCCCCGCCCTTCCTGCATCCATCCATCCCCGCATCCCTCCCTCCCTCCCTGCCGTGGAGGCGGGACGCGGCGGGACCGGCGGAGCGGCGGCAGCGAGCCCGGCCATGGGGGCGGCGCAGAGCCGGGACCCCCGGGACCCCCGAGCCCCGCGGGACCCCCGGGCCCCGCCGCGCCGGTGAGTGCGGGCAGGGGTGGGAGAGGGGCCGGGTCTGGGTCCCCCCGCAGTCCCCGCGCCGCTCGCTGCGGGTTTGCTGCGGTGGAGAGGGGGAATCGGAGCGTGAAGTCGTTCATTTGAGAGCAGAAAGTCCCTTTCCCCTTTTTCGTTTCCTCCTCCAGGCACGCTCAGCTCCCCATCCAAGGGAGCCCAAACACGCCATCCCTGGTCCCAGCAGACCAGCAGCTCAGCCCAGGAGGGTAGCTGGGGTGCCTTTGTCCCCTCGGTCTCGGGGTGCAGGGCGGGGGCCAGAAGTTCTCTGGCCACGGGGAGGTGGGAGCTGGTTTGGGGTCCGCAGGCTGGGGAGAGCCAAGGCTGGGCTGGGTGAACTCCCCACTAGCTGCTCAGGCACTGGGAAAGGAAGGGGAGGCATTGGCTGGGATCAAAAGGAAAAGTGGAAACATCTTATCTGGGAATCAACGAAAACACTTCTGGGAACAGAAATATTTTCTTTAAGTGGGGTACCATGTGAGGCTGTTTGCAAACACTGCGCTCAGACAAGGAAAACAATTACGTTCTGTCCTTGTGACTGCTCAGTGCTGCCTTTATTTCCTTGCAGTCTCTCTTACATAGACATTAGATGTGTTTTCCTGTGGAAAATCCATCCCAGTGTTCCCTGTGCGTGCTGGAGCTGCTCCTTTCTGCCCCGTAGGACTCAGCTGCTTCTCCTTCCCACCTGTTTGCTCCACCTTGAGCAAACTTTGTTTTGTTCCTTCCATCGTTTATCATATCCCTGTCGCTCTTCCTGTGCTGGCTGCTGTCCTCATTCCTCAGCTGCTCCCATCCCTGCTGGCACCCCAGGCTATGGGCTGAGGTGCTTCCTGCATTTTCCAAAATCGCCCAGTCCCAAGTAGGATCAGGGATCTGAGGTCTGACAAACACCTGATAAGAGCATTCCTGCTGCATAGCACGGATGTTTTTAGCAAATAGAGCAAAGGAATTGAAGGGCGAGTCAATAAGCTGCACAATGAAGGCAGATGCTTGTGTTCATCCGGCATCAGTGTTGAAATGGGGCTGGAACTCATGTAGCTGTTCCTATTGAAATGAGATTGCACCCACACGAGTGCATCAGCGAGATTAAGCTGTGGTTGGCGTTTCTAAAATGCTGGAATAGCAGAGCATTCATTATCCCATCACCCCTTTCCAGTGCAGTCACAAATGCCTGTATTTATCCATTTGCTGGCAGTTTGGTGGGGAAAGGCAGCTGGAGCCTGGGGCTGGCTGCTGGTGTCCGGGCTCGTGTGTGACAGTTGTGTCCTTTACTTCTATTTCTGTAGAGCTATTCTGATGGAATGTGGAGCGATGGGAACTGTCACATCGCAGGCTGTGAAGGGTCCCGGGGGAGCTGAGCTGCTCGGCAGTGCTGTCCCATGCTGGGCATTGCTCTGGAGCCCCAGGGCGCTGCTGCAGTGGGTGACACACAGGTTCCTGCTGTGCCCCGGCAAGCAGATGGCAGAGCCAGAGGTGGGAGGAGGTTGGTTTTGTCTGCCTTGGATTACAGGGCATTCGGTGTGGTGCTCCTCAGTCCAGGCTGTGCCCGGGAGTGTCCAGGTCTGTCAAGGTCAGGAGATGCAAAAGGAACGTGAGAACTTTTCTGTGGTGGGTTTGTCCTCCCACGGTCCTGCCTCGTCCCTTTGTAGCGGCTTCTCGCAATGTTGGGAACGTGTCTCTGAGCAACCTGGTCGTAAGGTGTCCCTTCCTGCGGCAGGGCTTTGGACTAGAAGGTCCCTTTACGGTCCCCAGGACATTCTGGGATTCCATGATCCTCCAGGCTGCCCCGCGGGCATCGGCTCCGCCCCAGGGCTCTGCTCAGCCTCGTCCCTTGCAGCTGAGCCCATGATCCCTCCTCCCACACATCTCCTGTGTTCCCCTCGGGGGCGAGGCAAGGGGGTCGGGCTGCGGATACCCCTCTGATCGCCCGCCCGTGCGCGGCCGCCAAGCCCCGGCCCTCCGCTCCCGAGGGCGGGGAGCTCGGCAGCATCTGGAAACTCATCCTGGAGAGCCCTCTAGCGAGAGCAGCGCCTGCCGGAGCCCGCCGGGCTCCTGGGGATGCACCGCGATGCTGCTGATCCCGGCGGATGCTCCGAGGGGGCTGTTACACCCAAGGGATGCTCCGAGATGCTCCCGAACTTGTGAAATGCCCGGGATGCTCCAGATGCTGACGCATCCAGGGGGTGCTGCTCCCTGATCAATAGAATGGGGTGGAATGAAACACAGCAGCAGAAAAATGCTCCTGAAACACCTAGGACCTTCTTGCCAGTAGGAGGTAAATGCTCTGTGGATAAAGTGCTTATTACAAGCTGTGAGGGTGATTTACACAGAAGCGCAGTATGGATCTATGTTTTATGTGTGTGCTGATCTCTGAGGTGTCCCTACCGTCCCCTGCTGCTCTTGTGCCCTGACCCAGGGCTGGCTGCAGGACACCAGACCCTGGTCCCCCTGGGGGAGTCAAAGGCCCCGCTGTGGAGGAGCCCAAAGGCAGGAGCGAAGAAGAGAAAAGATAACCCACAAAAGATCTGTTTCTGAGCTAGAAATGGCAGTGCTGGCTGCTGTGCCATGCCCAGAAAAGCTCCACGTCTAGAAATAGATGTTCTGCCTAATGAAAGGGCTGAGAATGGAAACTCCAGGTGCACACCTTTCTCTGGCCTGGAGCACTGCAGCTCCCAATGCCACAGCCTGTGCAATACCCGTTCCACAGTCCCACACCCTTCCTGGGGACCAAGGTGTGGAGACAGTGAGAGGAACTGGGCATGCTATGTTTCTAGGATGTGAGGCCAGGCAGGGGCACTGCTGCCAGACAGCCAGGAGGAAGTTCTCCCCAGTATAAAAGCAGGGAAAGTCCATCTGGATGCAGAGCTATTATCCCTGGATCCAACTGGCTTCTTGCAGGAATCAGCATGAGAAGCTGAGCAAGGTTTTGCATCTTTTTGCAGCCTCTATGATGCCAGAGCTCTTCCAGCTGCAAAATCTTTCTGGCTTCACCTGTGCTCTGTGCAGTGGGTGTTGCTGCTTTCCCCCTCCCAGAAAGCCCAGGCAGTGTGTGAGCTGTGGATGGTTTCTAGGTCATTCAGAGCTGCTGCTGGCAGAGACATCCATGGGCTGTACATTGCCTGAGCCACTGTGTGTGTGCTGGGCTTCTCACAGTGACAGCAGTGAGGAAGGTGACAGCAGTGCCAAGGTCCAGCTGCTGCCTGTGCAGGCTGCACCTCACTGTGTGGATGGAAACTGCTGGCAGGTGTTTTTGAACAGGTCAGCATCATCCCTGCTCTGCAGAGATGTGTTTGCTGACTCTGCCAAGCAGCATTTGGCAGGCAGAGCCTCCAGTGTGACTGACAAAGTCAGGTTATCTCCTTGGTGATGGTTTGCAGCCAGCGGTGCTGCCAGGCTGGGTCAGGTGCCAAGCTGGAAAATGCCACTCGAGGCATTTTCTTAATTGTTCATCAGGAACAGCAAGTGGAAGCAGGCTTTGCTCCTGCACTACTGTGGTATCTTCCTGCCCCAGGGCCCTGCAGGTCAGGAGCTCTGGCACGGTTCAGTCCTGCTGATCCTGTTCCTGCCAGCCCCTGGGTGGTGGGTGGGAGAAGGGGATCCTCACTGGGTGCACAGGGACTGATCATGCTGATTTCCTCTGCTCGTGTGCCCCAGTTCCCTCGTCCAACAAGTGGGGGGGCTGTAGGGGTCATCCTGTGCGTTGTCCCTCTCCTGTCACAGCTCCTTCCCCCCTGCAACAGAGGCAGCTCGTTCCTGCTGCTTTGCCAGTGTCGCTGCTGCTCCTGCTGCACTCACATTTCTCTTTCCCCTGTGAGGTCCCTGGAAAAACCTGCCAGCTGGTTCAGAACGTGGCCACACTGTCACTCAGGCTGGTCCTTGGGGTCAGTGGGAGGTGGGAAGGGGGAGCAGGAGGAAGAGGAGGAGGAGGAGTGGAGGCTGCAGCGCAGCGCTGCGGCGCGGCTCACACTGAAGATCTCCTTATGTAAAATTCATCTGCAGAAATCAGCTGTGCCGCTTCGGAGCAGGGAAGTGGGCTGTGCTCTGCTCACGGCAGCTGCAGGCAACAGGATGTTGAGGTTCTGCTTTTGCTTGAGCCTTGTGGGTTTTGGTAAGCGTTGATACATGTCATGTGCACCCTCTTGCTTGGTGTCCTCTATGTGGCAGCAATGGGGTGTGCAGGTCTCCTAGTCCCCTGGGCCCTGGGGATGTGGGGGCAGTGCAAGGCTATGGCTGAGGAGTTCCCTGTGCGGCTCCTGCCACTGAGCCGTGGTGGGAACCTCAGCTTTGGCTCACCCAGAGGAATCTTTGGGGGAAGTTTAGGAGTGTTATGACAGGGGGTAAGAGAGTTTCTTTGACAGAGGCCAGACAGCACAAGTGTGCAGCAATAACACATATATTTAATAAGGACACCAAGAGATGGAAGGCTGGGAGAAAGGATCCCTGCAGGGAGGTTATTTGAGATGCTCCACACTGAGGAATGAGCCCTTTGAAGCATCTGACAGAGGCTGGTGTCAGAGGCAGCCAGACCAGATGGACAGGTCTGCTCTGCCCCAGAGGCTTCTCTGTTCCTGCAGAGGCATTCCTGGCTCTCAGGGCTGGCTGATGATTCACAGGGAAGCACTGGTCCACGGGCTCAGCCTGCCACATGAACTCTTGCTCTGGTCAGCGAGGGGCAGCAACACTTATCTACAGTGGGCTGGGCTGGTTTCACACCAGGACAATTGTCTGCCCTTTCCCAGGTCATCCCTGGGACCTGGTGCTGGGAGTGGGATGAGCCAGGGGAGTTCCAGGCAGCGGCCAGCAATGGTGCTGCCCATGAGGGATCTGCTGCCAGAGCCCCAGACATTCCTCGCAGTGCTGTGGCCACTGACTCAGTAACGTTATCCTGCTCTCTCGAGCAAGTGTGTGGGAGCTGATGAATTTGGGCGTGGGAGCTCTCGTTAGGGGGAAAGCTCTTGAGGGAAAGTTCCCGGGGGAGACCAGCGTGGTTGATTTCTGCAGCAACTGCTGGCTGTTATTTTTAAACAACAATAGTTTAATAAATAAATAAACTTGCTGCCACGGAAGGATATAACATCAGCCAGGGCTGTTGAGGCCGGTATTTCCTTGGAAAATGGAAGGGGCAGGTGTGTCCTTTCTTTCCCTCTGCCCCTGCCCCCTCTGTCTGATTCCTCAGCTCTGGAAAGACCCTTTCCCTGGGCAAGGCTTCCCAAGGGGGGTGAGCCTTTCTGGTGGGAGCCAGTTTTCCTGGGGGGAGTGAGGATTCCTGGGAGCCACTCGCCCCCACAGAGCAGCCCCCCGCCAGCGTGGAGTCTCCTCTGGAACGTCCAGAGTGGAAGGAATCTGCGTCCTGCCGTCTGTGTGACAGCACAGGTGCAGCCCAATAAATGTGGGATAAATCAAAGGGGATCGGGTTACACAATCCACTGCCCTCTCGCGTGGGGGTCTCCTGTGGCCGGGGTTGGGGGGCGGCAGGTCAGCCCAGGGGGTGACAGCCATGTGCCCCTGCCCCGCCTTTTGGGCAGAAATGGGTGAATTTGGTAGCTCGCTTGTGAAAGGGGAAGAGCGGCGTTTGTCATCCCCGCCGGGCGGGGGAATCCATCGGGGGAATCCACCGGGGGAATCCACCGGGGAAGGGGATCGCGGGCGCTGCCCCACATCCCCTCCGCGTCCCTCCCCGCGGGCCGGGGGTCCCTCGAGGCTCGGGGGGGGCTCGGGGGCCGGTCCCTGGCGGCGGGCGGTGCCGG
>JAWWMP010000060.1:2143856-2186142 GCA_035047865.1 Dendrocincla tyrannina | reverse complement strand
GCTGGCCCTGGTCGGCGGTGCGGGGCGGGGGCGGCCCCGAGGAGGGGGACGGCGGGGCCGCCGAGGAGGAGGAGGAGGAGGAGGAGGACCAGGACCCGCCGGAGGGGGGCTCGACCCTCGGCTTCAGGCAAGAGACCCGCAGCCCCTTCCCCTGCCCCTGCCCGCTCCCCCACGGTGCCCGCACCCACGCGGGACGCCCGCGATCCTCCCCGATGCTCTCCCCACCCCTCGCTGCCTGCTCGCTGCCTGGCTGCCGGGGAACCGCGGGGGCCGGGGCCGGGAGCCGCTTTCCAGAGGATGCTGGGGGGCACAGCGTGGGAACAGCCGGGCTTCTCCCCGCGGCAGCCCCCGGAGCGGCGGGGGAGATGCTGCGGGGGAAGGCGCTGCGGGGCTGCATGTCCTTGGAGGCCCGTGGTGGATGCTCAGCTCGGGAATGACCTGGCAGAATCCCTCCCGAAGGGCTGAGGGCACACGGGGGGCTGCTCACGATGATGTTTCACCTGCTCTCCCTTTTCCATTCGTTAGCGTGTCCTGTTGCTGGACAGGAGCGAGCGGCCGCCCCGGATACCCACGGCCGGCTGCCGGCCTGGCTGGACGTGTGGGCGGTGTGGAGGATTTCGGAGGTAGCCTTGAAAGCAGTAATTCCTCACTCTTTTCCCCCCCTTCGGCAGCTCGGACTCCACTGATAATTTTGAGACCCCTGAAGCAGAAACGCCGACCTGCTCGCCACTAAAGGAATTCTGCGAGCCGCCGGGATCAGCAGAGCCCGAGGTCGGGACCCAAGGTAAAGAGCCGGTGTGCACCTTCGGCTCCCGGTGCTCCAGAGGCTGAAAGGCAGGGTGGGGTCAAGGAGGAGAAGTCGCTGGCTTTCAATAATGCCTGCCACATTTTTTGTGGTTAATGGCCTGGACGGTTCAAATGCCGGGGCTGGGCTGGGCGCTCCACAAAGGGCTGCGATGGGTTGATGGAGAGGACCCCGAGGGTGTTGTTGAATCATTTTGTAAGCTGAACATTCCTCTGCCACGTTGCCTGCAGCCTGGGGGCTGCCCCCACTGCTGCTGGCCGGTGGGAGCTGCTGCTTTTGTGCCCCACAGGTTGCTCTGTTGCTCGCCCCCGGCTCTCTCACAGGAGCTACCGTGGTGCTGGGTTTGTGGCCCCAAGGCTGGTCAGTGGTTGGTGTCTCATTGCATGGCCCATTTTTCCCTGGAGTTAGGTGCCAGGTGTCCTTGCTGTGTGGCTGCTGTTGAAGATGCGAAAGCTTGATGCTGCTAAGCCCCATTTTTGGAGAAATTGTGGAGGATCTGGTGTAAATGTGTGGGGGTTTTTTTTGCTGGAGGTCCTGAGCTGTTGTAGGTTTATCCCTGTGTCCCACACTGCTGCTGCTCCCCCGAGTTGGCTCCCCATTAGCCCGTGGCCTTTTGGGGTCCTCTGTGCTGTCTCTGTACCCTCCTCTCCAGGAGTTGTGCTGATGCCCATGGCTGAGCGTGGTGTTTTATCTCTGTTTTCATGCTGCTGGGAGGAACTTTGAAGCTCTGGCACCAGCACCGGAGGTTATCAGGGCAGGGCAGGGAGGAGACCTCCCTCTCCCTGTTCTCAGCAGGGCAGGGTGGCTGGGCAGTGTCAGGGTGTTTGTGAACCCACAGAGGGGTCTGCAGGAGAGAAGCTTTTCCAGGGTGCAGGGCAGCACATGGTGGGCCCAGAAGTCCCAGGCAGGCTGTTGTGGGTATCCCCTGCCCTCCCCTGCCCCTTGCTGCAGGCCCCAGTATGTGATGTGCAATGTTGTGCTTTCCTTGAATGCTCACAGCAGCAGCTGGGAGGTTTCTGTAGGGCTGGTTTTGGAGCACGTGGGTTCCATCTAGGCCCTGGGTCCTTCCATGCACGAGGTGTAGGGATGGATCTGGGTGCTCGCCCATCCCTGTGGAAAACAGGGTTTGTTTGATGTGGTGGAGAAAGTGTTCAGTTCATGCTTCTGATGATCACAGCTCTTGGGATAATCCTTTCCTCTTAAGAAGGGATGACAGAGACATCTTTACTTTGAGGATAATGTCTGGGGAGGGGGAGAGGGAGATACAGGCTTTCCTAGAAGGTAGGAGGATCATTTCTGCCAAAATATCACTGTCCCCATGTGTGCCTCTTGTCCTGGGACGAGCAGCTCCTGCTCAGCAGCAGGGCAGCGGCTGCTCCTGCACACAAAGCTCCCAGTGTTGTGGAGCTGAGGGGATGATGTCCAGCAAAAGCTGTTTTTCTGTGCTAGCTGGCAGAGAGTGGGATGTTGGAGCCAGCAGAGCCAAACCATCGTGCCACTGCATCCGGCTCTGGCCCTTTCCTGCCCACATTTCTGGCTGTGGCTCTTCAGTGTCTCTGGAATGGTGGAGGGAAGGGATTGCCAGGGGGCAGATGTGTTTGCAGCGTGCAGAGGCACCCCGGGGTGCTCCACCACTTGACCAGTGTAATCTGTATGTTAAGACCTCATCTTTGCAATGCTGCTTTTCACAGAAGCCCGTGCCCTTCCGTCTGGCTGCAGCTTGGGAGCAGCAGTGGGAATAAATGCCTGGATGGAGGCAATCCAGTGTAATGGCTGCTTGTCAGCACCAAGACAGCTGAGCTGTCACCCACGGCGAGAGCTACTGCCCTGCAGGCCCAGGGGAATAGCTGCTGGCCACGCTGGTGTGTGTGGGGGCAGGACCTGTGGGCAGGCATGGCACTCCTGGCCAGGAGGGACAGTGAGGAGAGCAGGCACTGCCTGTTGTAGAGCTGCAGTCTCACCCTGCCTTGGGAACAAACCGGGTGAGGCAATGTGTGAGGCAGAAGCTGTGACTGCAGGGCTGGCTGCTCTCTGCACAGCTGAGAGGTGATCTAGGTGCATTAAACCCTGTTCTTGGGGACAGACATTCAGCCCCAGAGGGGGCTGCAGTGAGGCTCTGTGCCCACTCGGGATCACTCAGACAATTTCCTCTTGCTGCCTTGATGGTGGGGGGCTGCAATTCTGCCCTGTTCATGCTCGGGTTATCTCCAGTCATCTGCCAGCAGATATTTTGCACGAGGAAATGAGCAGAAGCAACAAATCTGGAGCCACCAGTGCTGGGAGCTGGCTCGCTGGCTCTCACTGCCGTTACCCTGACACGGGGCACGTGCTTTCCGGTGTGTCAGCAGCAGCAGCATCGTTTGCCGGTATGCTAATTCTTAACAGAATGGATTTAAAAATAGATCAACGGCTGTTAGACACAAGCGGAAAGCCAAAAGAGGGAAAAAAAGTCGCTGGCGAGCTGGGTGAACAGGCAGATATCCTGTGCTGAGCTGGGGGAGTGCGTGACTCACGCCGAGCACCACGCCTGAGCCCAGACCAAGGCTCGGAGAGTTGGAGGGGTTGTTCCTGCCTGTGCTTGGCACTCGGTGCCACACGGGGATCGCTGCTGCTTCACTTGGAGGCTGCCTGTGGGATGGAAAGGGCACCGAGGCTTTGCCTTGCAGCTCTGCAGCTGCCAAGGGTTCCTGATTCGTTGGAGGGAGCAAGGGATGGCATGTTGGAAAGCTGTTTAAGCCAGTGTTTGTGTTTCATTTCAGTCCAAGGAAGACAAGCAAAGCAATTATAATACACAGGCACAAAGTGCCTATTACTGCGGTGCCAGACAGTCCTGTCTGTTTTTCTTTAAAGACTATAAAATCTCCATTTTCACTTTGTAGCATCCCCCGCCGGGTACCTGCCTAGACCAGGAGTGGTTTTGCAGCCCACACACAGCCAGGACAATGGGTGTTCTCAGGGATCCAGCGTGCCCTGTGGTGGGTCTGTGCTTGGGACAGATCCCAGAGTCACTGTGTGTTCCCTGCTGCTGGCAGTGTCCGTTTTCATGCTGGGACTAAACTGCCTCCACCTGCAAGGCACAGTGCCAGAGGTGGAATGGGAGAGCCCAGGGTCACCTTTTTGGGATGCTGCAGGAAGACATCTGCTGGAGTGCCTGTGGAAAGGGCTGGTCTGGGCAGGAGAGCTGTGTGCTGTGAGTGCCTTCTCCTGGGGTCCTGTGGGGCATTCAGCACAGTTTTGGCCCTAAAGGAGGGTTCAAACCTTGACAGGACTGGGGCACAGCAGCTGGACTGGGGGGCAGTGGCAGAGCTGGGGGGCAGCAGCTGGCCTGGGGGACTCTGGTTGTTTCCATGAGCTGGTTTCCCTGGCAGGAGCTGTGAGTGGAAGGAGTACGTGCAGAGCCAACACGGCTGCTCACAACGTGACTGCCCGAGGCTGGCAGGAGCTGTGCTCGCTTCAGGATGTTGGAGCATTTAGAGGAGGAGCAGGGAGAGCTACAGGGAGCGTGCTGTGGCTGGGGAGGGCTCTGTGGGGCGCTGAGGTATTGCCATGCTCATACCCAGCACTGCCAGGCAGTGGCAGGGGCTGGAGCACAAGCCCCAGAAGGCCCTTCAGGTCACTGGGTTCTGCATCCTGTGTGATTGTTCCCGCAGGAACCTGTGCTCTCATCGTGCTGCGTTGAAGGCAGAGGAAATGCAGAGGGGGAGGAACTGAGGGAAAGCTCCCCTGAGCTTGCAGGAGGGATGTTTCTGCTGCAAAAGGTTCCCAAAATCACAGGCAAGCACCTCAGCTGCCCTTTGCCCACACCTCCTGCCTCCCAGTATATCCCAGTTCCTCTGCTCCCAGACTGGCTGAGCAGGTGGGATGTGCTGTGGGAGGGGTGGAGCAGCTGAGCTCTCTCAGGTGCAGAAAATGAGGGAACCACAAAACTGGATAACCTGGGTGGGTGGTTCTTCTGATTTTTATGACAAAATGGTTGTTGTGAGCAATGGCCACATGTGCCATCGCTCCGTCCCTCCCCGCCCTGCAGACACCACAGCATGGAGAGGTGGTTTGCGTGCTGACTGCTTGTTATTCAAGATGTAATTACTCATTGCTTGGGTTAGAAACCAGGATGGGCTCATGTCTGTGAGAACGGTGGCTGCCAAACCTTCCTCTGGGAACGCAAAATGCACTTAAAAGGTCCTTTTGCCCTGACTTTGAAGTCTGTTCTTCTGTTCAAGGCTGTCTAAGGAAAGCTTCAAACATCTGAGCAACAAAACAAGTGTAGGGAAGTTTTCTTTGGGGTCTGTTAAGAAAGTTTTCCTGGTTTCTAATGATGGGAAGGCCTGGCAGGCGCTGCCTGAGACTGTTTCCTGGCTGCACTCCAAGTACTCATCCACTAGACTTGTGTTTACTGATGCGTTTTCGGGGGCATCAAGGCAACATCTACTTGGAGGGAAGGTTTTTTGCAGTCAGAGGGAGCATTTTTGCAATCTCAGGGAGCACACAGACCCTCATGATTCATTTCCATGGCTTTTAGCATCCTGGGGATCAATTATGCAAACCACGAGCCATCAGCTGAGTCAGGATTGTTGGCTCCATGTCCTGGGTTAGCCTCTGGACCAGATATTTGCCTGATGCACTTTTGCTCTGCCAGCCTGAGATTCTCTCTGTCACCAGCAAACATGAGCTGGTTACAAATGCCTGGTGATAGGAAAAACCTTTCCCAAGAGATGTGCTTAGGGCTGTGGGTCTCCAGGAGCTGGCACCAGGTGTTTTTCTCTTGTGCCTTGACACACCTGCACTGCAGTCCTGGCTCTGGGTGCTCCATGGGTGCAGCTTTCAGGATGCCTCAGTGGATGAAGGATCTTCCCCATCCCTTGATAGCGAGGAAAAGATTAAACAGTAAAAGGATTGAGAGGAAGGGATTGGAGTAATAGTGATTAAGTCATGGATCAGGATTTGGGATTAGGAGATGCTGACAGCAGTGTGGAGAGCCTGGCGTGACTGCAGCAGGATTTCTGCAGGTGAAGAGTCAGTTTGCCTTGGGCAGCTTCCCCTGCCTGGTGCACACCCAGCTCCACAGCCCTGGCACCAGGCAGCTGACCTCCAGATACCCCCTGCTTCTTCTTGAGCACACCATTTCCTTCCCCTTCTGCCTGGGGCCTGCTTAAGCACATTTCGTGGGTGTCATTCTTCCCTAAACTCTCCTTGCTGATTTTTAACTCTCCGCCCAGGTGAGCAGTGACTCTCTGTCATCTGGCAGGAGGGAAGCTGAGTTTTGAGTCGGTGGATTCTCCATAAAATCTGGCCCTGGAGCTGCTGTGAGGAGGGGACAGAAATCCCTCTGGAATGGGGTGCACCACAGGTTGGGGTTTAACCATCTCCTTTTATCTTTTCAGAGCCAGGTGACCATGGTGAGCTGCTGGTAGGGGAAGCCTGTGTGGACTGCTCTCCTGGGAAACACTCCAATGATGAGGCTCAGCCGGAGATTGGAGCCCCTAAAGCCAGCTCGGATGTTAAAGGGGAAACTGGCCCTGACAGCTCATCCCTGACACAGCCCCTGGCTGGGCTGGGCTGCAGGGCTGACCCTGGCCAGGCCACTGTGCCCACTGCAGAGCCAGCCCTGGTGCCCCATGCAGGCACAGCTACCCGGGTGCGGGTCATGTCAGGAGGGGACGTGGCAGGTGCTGGCACAGGGCTGGTGGAGATGAAGGCTGATACCCTGGCTCAGGACCAGCTCGAGAAAGGGAAAACACCTTTGCTGGGGAAGAAAACAGATGAAGCCACAGAGGAGACCACAGTGCCCCAAGCATCCTACCCCCTTGACCCTGAGCAGTGCGACGGGAGTGTGAACCCCTCTGTGGCAGGGAACAGCCAGCTGCAGAGCCCGCCCCTGGCAGCCCCATCCCGCCTCCCCCATCCCAGTGAGCTGCAGGGGGACCCAGCCCTGCAGCCCACAGGGCAGGTCCCAAAACCTGATGTCGATTTTACGGAGGTGAGAGAGAGCACAGAGGTCAGGAGATCTTCACCCAGGAGGGGCAGCAGGATCCCGGCCAGCAAGCTGACGCCAAAGAGACACCGAGAGTCCCCCAAGAAATCAGCTGAGGATGCAGAGAGGGGTCCCACAGAGCCACCACTGCCCCAAGGCTCGCCCCAGCTGGGTCCTGTGCGCTGGGACAACCCCGGTCCCACGTCCCTCAGTGGCAGCTCAGCACTGCAAAACTTGCCAACACTCCCCAAGGGCTCTTACCAGTTTGACCCCAATAATTTTGACACTGTGGATCCCTTCAAGCCCACCAAGACGCTCATCAACACGGCCACTGACTCCTGCTCCACTGCAGAGAACAGCCTCAATGAAATCCTGGAATCTCAGACGCTGGAAGTGCAGGACGATTCCCTGGAAGGCAGAGACTCCCCCAAGAAGCCCAAGTCACGCCTAATAACGTGAGTGCTGGTGTGTGCAGAGCTGGTGCTGTGGTCCCCTCTGCTCCCCCACGTGCAGGCAGAGCCTGGTGGTGGTGGTGATGATGGTGATGGTGGTGGTGATGATGCTCTGGTGCCTTCTGAGCAAGCCCAAAATCCCACCGTGCACCTCAGGTTCTGCTGCTGCCCCAGTTTTATCTGCCTCTTGTCGTGGCGGAGGGGCAGCTCCCCTCTCCCTGTCGGTACCCCTGATGTGAGGAGAGGAACAGGTGTCCTGGAGCAGTGCCAGTGTCCCAAGCAGAGTGGGGAAGGCTGGATTGGGACCTGCTTGCAGGACCACCTCTTTGGAAACCCCTCTGGAGCCCAGCTGGTGGGTTCAGGTGTGGTGTCAGAGGAAAGCCATAGCAAAGGCAGGAGCTGGCTGGTTTGCTGGACTCACACAGGAGTGTGCAGGAGCTTGTGGACACAGGTGTGTGATTGGTCAGGTGTTGCTGGGATGCTGTGTGAGCTGCCACTGATTTTCTGGTTTATATCAGGAGAAGAGAACAGCTTGGACAGGCAGACTGTTACTCTGCCATCCAACTCTCTGGTGGGAAAACTGCAGAGTGGGTTTTCACAGTGAGAGAGAAAGCCTCGCAGGCAAAAATCAGGCTGTGTTGGATGTTTTTGTCATGCAAATACTTTGGAGAGAGCGGATACAAATTTTTTAAGAGGTAGTGGTCCCGTGCGTGGCTGCAGGCAAGCAGAGCTGACAGGGAAGGGAAGCGGCAGGGAATTCTCTGCTCCCTCTCCATCCCTTTGCAGCAGTGTGGGCAGCTCTGGGTGCTTGCTGCCCTGGCAGCGAGGCCTGTGGTTGAATCTCACCCCACTGCTGTGGATAGCAAATGCAGGGTCAGAGCATCCCGTGTGTGTGTGTGTGCCTTCCCAAAGACTGAGCTGGGCAGCTCACTGTGCTTCTCCAGAGCAGAGATAACATCCAGGTCTTTTCACATGCTCTTCTTCTCTCCATCTGTCTGTCTCTCTCTCTCCCTGTCCATGCTTTGGTGCATCAGGACTACTGAGCAAGTGAAATTTCTCTGTTTTCTGTTGTAAGTACTCTCTCCTGTATTCCTCTTCTTTTCCTTTGCTGTTTTTGTCCTCTCTCTGGGTGTGTGCTGCCCCAGTTGTCTCCATGGCATGCCAGCTCCTTCTGCCCTTTGACTTGTGCTCTCTGCTGTCTGGTTTGTGTCCCGCACCCCTTGATGGGGTCCCTGGGGTGGCTTGGCCTGGCAAGTGCCTGGGAGCAAGGGAGGAGAGGAGAGCTGAGCTGAGCTGAGCTGCACTGGAGGCCTGTGCTTGCCCTCACAGCATGCCACCTCACAGCATCTTTTGATGGTGGAGAAGTGCTCAAAACCTTCATATAGTGGAGGAGGAGCAGGTTTGTGTGCGATCCAGAACTGTTATCTTGGTGCTGGGGAGGGGATCTCAAAGCAGCTACCAGATGGTGTGATGACCATGGTACAGGAGAGGGTGCAGAGCAGAGTGGGGTGAGGACATGGTGAGTTTGGCTGCTTGTGGCAGGGCATGAGGGAGAAAACCAGTCCAGAGTGATTCCTTGGTGAGACCCAGGTGTGCATGGCAGTGTGCAAAGACACCTCTGTGTGCTGTGCCACGTCACTCACTGTGCTCTGCTGTGGGTGTGTGTGATGGTACGGGGAGATTGGAGAGTGCAGTGGGTGGGGATGATTCCCTACACCTGAGAACAGCTCAAGCCTCTGGCCGTGTCCCCACGATGGGGAGCACCGTGTCTGGAGGCTGGGATCCCTCCCCAGGTCCTCACAGTGGCTGTTCTGTCTCAGCAAGTGTGTTCTGGTGGGTCAGACATGGCCACGAGCCGGGGAGATCGCTGAGTGTGGAGTGAGAGGGGTTGAGATGCAGGAGGAAAGCTCGTGCTCTGCCACCCACATTCCCACTGGGACTGTCCCTCCACTTCCTCGTGCTGGTTCAAGGTGCTGATGCCTGTGCAAATGGCCTCTGAGGAATATGGGATGAAGTTCCAGGGACAGCTTCCTTGCTGGAGGGCAAGGGGGCCACCTGCAAGACCCACTTGGGCTAAGCTTTCCACCCACAAGGCCCTTCTCCTTGGGACAGCGTTTGCTTCAGATGGAGCATTCATTCAAGGCACAGTGCACTGCCCTGGTGTTCTGCCATCCTCTGCCCCGGCTGCACGGGTCTGACTCACGTGGGAAGCATGGATGCTGTGGAGAAGTCCTAGACAAACCTCCAGCTGCGGGGACAGGGCATGAGACAGCCTGGAAATGGTTCTTCCTGAAGAAAATCAGCACACACTGAGACCTCTGGTGCTGTCACACTGGATGCACAGGGCAAGGGTGCAGCGAGGGAGATCCTTCTTTGCTGGCTGCTTGGCAGTCGCCTCTCTCGCCGTCAGCCCCTCGGGGGTCCTTGCTCTGCTCTCTTACCATCCCCTCAGGAATAAACACCTCACAGACAAACCCAACTGCTCTGTAGTCGTGTCTTTTGTTTGCCTGTTCCTTCTGTTCCTTCCAGAATTGCTCTGCCTCGGTGTTCACGGGTGAGTGGGGTGCTGGCACGCGGCGGGTGCAACGCTGGCGCTGGGGCTGCCTCCCCCTGCTTGGGCTGCCTCGCACGCCCCCCTGCCTGCCCCACACTGCCCCCCGAGCCCCCCTCAGCCACTGCTTCTCTCTCTCCTGCAGGAGTGGCTGCAAGGTGAAGCAGTACGAGGCAAAGCCCCTGGTCCTGGATGTCAGCGCTCAGGTATGTGGGATCCCAGTCCCAGAGCTGCGGGCTGGGCACAGGATGGCAGTGGGCAGAGATGGGCTGGCTGGGTTCTGCTCTGGCGTGTTCCCCATGGGCAGTTCCTGGTGGGAAGGAAGGGAGGAGAGCTGGTGGGGAGCATCTTGGTGGATTTAAGCCTTCCATGCTTTCCACAGGGTATCCAGCAGCTCTGCTGGTGGCCTGATCCTCATGTTTTAGCCCAGTCCTGCCTAACTGCATACCTTGATCCTGCAGGATGAAGGAGTGTTGATCTCAGAAATCCCAGGTATTGCAAATCGGGATGGGCATGCCACTGATGAGGAGAAGCTGGCCTCCACCACCTCCGGGCAGAAACTGGCTGGGCTGGACAAGAAGGCTGAGCCAGAAGATGACCTGGAGTATTTTGAGTGCTCGAACGTCCCTGCGCCTGCAGTGAAGCACAGACCGGAGGCAGGTAAGGAACATCCCTGCTGCCTCTGGCTCTGGGAATGTGCTGTGCCTGCACCCAGGCAACCTGCCCTGTCTCCCAGGCTGCAGGGTCCGTGCTCAGAGCCTGTGCCAGGATCAGAGCTGCTGGGACTCAGTGTCCCAGCACAGGGGCTGTGGTTGATGGAGATCTCAGTGATGCTACACAGACCTCCTCTATTTCTCCTGGAGGAATTCTGCTGTCAGTCTCCCATGTAATTAGCCTTTCTGACCAAGCCATTACAAAATAATTAAAAGCCAGGAAACATGACATTTAATCAATAGCCAAGCCCTAGGTGCAAGCAGGAGAGATCACCGTGGGGGGGTTGGCAGCCTTTCTCTCTGCAGGGACCCATTAATCATTTCTCTGACGACTGTGCTAGACTGCAGGCTCTGGGAGAGGAGAATGGTCCTTTGTCCTCAAGGGAGAAAATCTGACAGTCAACAGAGAGGCTGGGAGGGTTTATTTATTGCTGCTGGTCTTGGAGGGCTGGGCAGGTGCATGGGCTGGGTGTTGGCTGTGGGGACAAGGTGGGAGCTGTGGGTGCAGCTGCTGGCCAAGGTGCAGGGATAAATGGAGGGAAGCAGTGGGAAACCTGCAGTTGTCAGCATTATGTTACCTCCTTTTCTGAGCTGGGCTCTTGAAATACATTGTTCCTGCCCAATTAACATCTGAATCATGTCTGCAGTTGTGTGAGTGAGGTCCATAAATTACTCCTCCTGCTATGTGAGGCAGCACCGTGTCCACAGGGCAGGGTGTCCCTCCTGTGGGGCAGGTTGTCCCATGCATTGCAGACAAGAGGAAATGCTTTTTATCTCTTCTCTGCTGTTAAGAACAGCAGGGGCAATGTCACAGCTCCTTTGAAGGGTGTCAGGACCAGTTAGAGTGGTCTGAGCATCTGGTTCATCCCAGGGATGCATCTTCCCCCTCCTCGGCTGCCGTGGTCTCAGGGAAGGACTGGCATGGATGGCAGCCATGGGGACATGGGCACAGGATGAGCTGCCAGCAGAGGGGAGTGTTGGTTTCCACTCCAGGGAGTGCAGGAAGGCTGGCAGGGTGCAGGATGTGGCCCTTGGGGGGCAGGGACCTTGGCTGTGCTGGGGGAATGGTTGGACTCAATGGTCTTAGGGGGCTTTTCCAACCAGAATGATTCCAAGCAAGGGAAGGAGAGGGGGGCAAGGAAGCCTTTGGGAGGGGAAGCTCAGGGGATGGAGGGGCTCAGGGGAGCCCTCCTGCAGCCCAGAAAATCTGCATGAGCCCCAAGGTCCTGTTTCCAAGTCTATAAAAGGTTGTATTTCCTTGTGTTTAGGCTTTGAAAAGGAGATCTGCAAGCAGATGGAAAAGGATGGGCCTGGCATCTTCCCTGTGAGTGCCCCTCGCTTCCTCCTCTCTGAAATGAGTTTCTTTGGGAGGTAAAATTCTTGACGAGCCCACGCAGGGACTCGATAAAAATAGCGGAGATTTCCTGGCAGGCGTGGAGGAGCCTGGCAGAGGCTGATCCCTCCTGGGTGGGCGCTGTGGTGTGGGAGAGAGGGGGGGAGTGATGCTGGGGATGGAGTGAGGCTGGTGTGGAGCCAGGGCTGCACTGGGAACTGGCTGAAGGACAGGGAGAGGGCAGAGGAGACCACGGGGAGGGGACAAGCTGCTGGACATGGGGCTGTGTCTCACGTGGAGTGTCCAGGGCTGGCTCTGATGGATGGTCAGGGCTGGTGCCTTCTATGTGGGATCCTCAACTGCTGCTCTTGAGAAGGCAGCTGACAGCAGAGACAGGGGATTAGTAAAAAAACCCTGGCTTTGCAGCCACCCTGAGCCTGGCACCCCCACAGTGGCATCTCAGTGCAGGGGCACCCCTGACAAGCCCCCAGGAGCCCCAAGACTTCTCCACTGCTGGGAGACCCCATGCCAGAATAGCTGTCCCTGGCCAAAACTGCTCAAGGTGACAAGCAGATGACAGTGAGATTAGCAACATCAGCACAACCAGCTTCTCTGAGACAGATTTAACTGTGCTGAGCTCCACAAAGACATTAGGCAAAGTGAACCTTTTGTTCTGTGCCCGGGAGAGCGTGGTCAGGCCTTGGTCCCACAGACAGGCTGGCACCCAAAGGTACCTGCAGGTGCTCAGGTGTGCACCTGATTTTGGGAGATGCTGTGGGAGGCTGCTGCCAAACCACACCAGGCTGAAACTCCTTAGTGTTGGGGGGTTTGGACCCAAAACTGCCCCCAGGGGTGTCTCTGGGGGACTCCCAGCACTGACCATGGCTGCAGCATGAAAGGCTCGCTGTGCTTGAGTTGAGCAGCAGCCAAAGCCCTGGGGAGGAGGGAAGGGGAGAAGTGCTCTCGTGCTCTCGTTTCCAAAACACAAGGAGCAGGCTGCCTCCTTCCTCTGAGCACTTCTCTATTTATGGCCTGGCAGCCCGTTCCCAAGGAGATGACTGCGTGGCTGTCACTCGGCTGGGTGATGAAAGAAGGAACAGGCGGTGGTGGCAGCCTGGCTTGGAGGAATGTTTCTGGAGCCCTGTCAGGCTGCAGGACCTCCTGGGGAGAAGGGATGGGGCCGGAATCCAGGCTGGATTTGGCCCCTGAGCATCCAGGCTGAGCCTTTTCCCCCAGTTTGGTCTCTGTGGGTGCAGCTCTGGTGCACAGGAGGCACCCCTGTGGGAGGGGAGAGCAGTGAACCATGTGGGTACAGCCACCCTAACCCCTGTAGGAGCACCCCTAATGGCAGCAGGAGGGTGCCAGGAGCCCTGTGTGAACATTCCCATTTTGTAGCACTGTGGGATGAGCGGGTCTGTCCCTCAGACCCCTGCTCTGCAGAGGGCAGAAGTCTGTTCCCCCCCAGCTTCCTAGGGCATTCCAGTGATCACCAATGTCCAGCAAATGTCCCTGCAGCTGCCAGCAGGAATTCAGGCATGTGAACTGCAGCAACATCCCCACCAGACTGGGAGGGGATGGAGTCAGGTGACTCAGACCCTCTCAGACCCCCTGCCTGTGGTTCACAGTCAGCAGAGACCCTCCAGGCAGGGGATATTTTTAAACCAGCCATGGGAAAAGTGAAGAGATATCAGATGTGGCCACATCTCTGCTCAGAGTTGGGTCTTCTCTTTCCAAAATGGGCCTGATCGGGTCTCCCCTTTGCGATTTTGCTTCCCCAGGGTAGCTCATGGGTGTCCTGTGGTATGATCCTGGCTCCTGGCAAGGGAATGCACTAAAACCTCACACAGGCTCTGCTGGGTGTCTCATACAGGTTCTGGGATGTCCATGTGTGCACGAAAGGAGGTTCAGTACCTGAGCAGTGGCTGATAAATTAGGGGAGAACACTCCAAGCAGGGGAGGTGGGGTGAAAAGAAACCTTCTGCAGCATCCCAGCTGGGTAATTCCCCTAGGACAATCCCGGGCCGTGCCACATGGACAAGTGCCCCAGCATGAGCAGGAGTGAGAGTCCCCTGGACAGCATCTGCCTCAGTGAGTCCGAGAAGACGGCCGTGCTCACGCTCATCAGAGAGGAGGTAAGAGCTGGGGTCCCTGGGGCTGCCCCTCTCCAGACCCCAACCCGGCCACTGCCGTGGGGAGAGCAGGGGCAGCATCACTCTGCCTTGGGGGGGTTCTGGTCCCCTGTGTGTGGCAGCGAGGGGAAACCCCCCAGAGCACATCCCAAGGGTCCTGTGTCTGCTGCAACCCAGATAATCACCAAGGAGATCGAGGCCAACGAGTGGAAGAAGAAATACGAGGAGAGCCGGCAGGAAGTGTTGGAGATGAGGTAGGAGCTGTCCCCTTGCAGGGTCCCTCCTGCCTCTGGCTCCTGAGCTCTGTGCATTCTCAGCAGGAGGAGGCTGAGCCGGACGTAATGGGATGACACGGATCAGCATCGCCAGGGTGGGATGCCTTGGGAGAGATGTTCCCTTTGTGCTGCTGCTGTGTCAGGCCTGCTTGTTCCTTTGTTGCAGGAATAAAAGCCCATTAGCTGTGCCAGCCCCAGCAACAGCAGCAGAGGGGGGTTTTGGCCTGAAGCAGCAGTGATGGGTGTCACAGCTCCAAGATCTGGGCTCTGTAGCCACACTGCTCTGGGGCAGCAGCACCTCCATGGGGCAGGTTGATGCCAGCAGAGCTGGAAGTGTGTGTCCACAAAAAGCTGCAGCCTCTCACCTGCCTCTTTTTTTCTTCCTTCTAGGAAAATCGTGGCTGAGTATGAGAAGACCATTGCCCAGATGATAGGTAAGGTGCTGTCGCCTGGCCAGGTGTGTGGGGCAGGGAGCTGGCTGCCACAGCTATTGCTGCTCAGTCACTCTGTCCTTGCTGTTTGTTCTCCACCACAGAGGATGAGCAGAGGACAAACATGACATCTCAGAAGAATCTGCAGCAGCTCACGATGGAAAAGGACCAGGCTCTGGCAGACCTGAACTCGGTGGAGAGGTCCCTCTCAGATCTGTTCAGGAGATATGAAAACCTGAAGGGTGTCCTGGAAGGCTTTAAGAAGGTCCTTACCTTGGGCTACTCTTTCTCCCTGCAGCCCTAGTCCCTGGACACAGGGTTTCCATAAAGTCATACTCCATTTTTCCATGCTGCTGAGCTGGATAAGGGGCTCCAGCATAAGACAGAAGCTGGTTCTATTTAAAGTCTGTATTTTTCCAACTCAGAACAGGATCTATCATCCCATCAGAGCAATGTCTCTGTGTCCAGTCCCAATGCAGATGGATGTACTTTCTTTTCCAGAATGAAGAAGCTCTGAAGAAATGTGCTCAAGATTATCTAACCCGGGTCAAACAGGAGGAGCAGCGTTATCAGGCCCTGAAAGTCCACGCAGAAGAAAAATTGGACAAGTAAGGTCACGCATGAGATTGCTGGGTGCTTCAAGACTGGGAGGGCAGCAGCTCCATTCACTTTCCAGAGGCTGGAAGGCAGGAGCTAAATAATGTGAAAAGCTGCATTTTACAACCTCAGGGTCAAGTGACTCTTAAGTAAGGCAGAGCAAGTCCCTGAATGCATTCTCTGATCTCTGCTTATTTATTTTTTAATGAAGAATCTGAGGTTCATGGTCTATTTACGGTCACTTACCAAGTTCCCATGTTTCAGAGGGCTCCTGTTTGTGGTGTGCAAAGGGGCCAGGCAGCCCCAGGGCTCTGCTGAGGAGCAGGAGCTCACCAGCACATGGTAGCCCTGAGCAAAGTGGGCGAGGACCTGGTTTAGCTTTGCTCTAAGAGAGCAGTTTCATACAGGAGCTTGGAGGAGCTGAATGACTCCAGTTTCATCCAGCTTCCACATAGGAAAACCACCTCTGGTGCATTCAGGCAAGCAGGAGCTGGGCTCTGCTGATGCTGCAGGGTCTCAGGCTGTGCTCCTGCCTGTGCCCACACTTGACCACTGGTCCCCCTCTCTCCATCCCCTTGCAGAGCCAATGAGGAGATCGCCCAGGTGCGCACGAAGGCCAAGGCAGAGAGTGCAGCACTTCATGCAGGGCTGCGCAAGGAGCAGATGAAGGTGGAGTCCCTGGAGAGAGCCCTCCAGCAGAAGGTAACACACCTGCCCCACACCTCTCTGCCAGCCCTGCCAGCAGTTTCCTTTGCTGCCCTGAGCGTTCTGTTGGTGTCGGAGATGCCCGCCAGATTTTTGGCCCAGAAAGTGTTTTGTGGGTTTAGGTTTTGGGGTATTTTTTTTGTTTGCTTGGGGTTTTTGTGTTTTGTGGGGCTGGTTTGGGTATTTTGGGCAGAGCTCACCTACGTGTGCCTGCTTGCAGAGACGTGGGCTGGGCAGAGTGTGGTGGGCTGGGGCTGGGCGGCTGTGGATCTCTGCAACACTGGGATCTGACTGGGATGAGGAGGAGTGAGCCCAGGGGTCTCCACAGTGCCTGGATGCACAGAGGAGCTGTCACAGGGGCGGGTGTAGGAGCCATCTGCTCCTTCCCACATGGGCTTGGTGGCAGATAGGCTCAGGTGTTATCCCTCACCTGTGCCACCACAGGGGTCCCCAAGGTGTGCTTTTCTTCCAGAACCAGGAGATTGAGGAGCTGACCAAGATCTGCGACGAGCTGATAGCGAAGCTGGGGAAGTCAGACTGAGCCTCACCGCCCTCGCCCAGCACTCTGCACTTGGCTGCTTTTCTCGTGACGTCAAGCACCTTGCCTTACCCCCAGGACCCCCCTGCAGCAAAGCACACGTGTCCAGCTGCCCTGCTCGGCTCCTGGACCCGTGGCTCCCAAGCAGAGCTGCTCCCCTTGCTGTCCCCCCCTGCTTCCCACAGCTCCGGGACTGGGATCCCTGCGGTCAGGCTGGGAGTCCTGTGGGCAGCTCCCTCCCAGGGTCTGCTGTGCTGTCTGTCTGCAGCAATGCCACCCTCTCAGCTGGGAGGTGGCACCCTGGGCTCTGTCCCCCTTGGCTGGGCTGGGTCTCGTTGTGTCCCCACCACGCTCTGTCACTTACTGTCCTCACGTGCTCAGCTGCAGAGGTTCAGCCATGTGGTAGGTCCTGCCCTGGGACAGGGGTGATGCCAGGGCTGGATTTGTTGGCTCTTGCACTGGGAAAGGGGACCTGGCACCTGCATGGCCAGTCTCTGGTTTGTGGGTGAAGCACAGCACAGCCCGCCCCTGTCCCTGGCCGTGCCAGACTCAGAGTGGGGGAGCTGACATCTCTGCATTCATGCACTTTATGAGCATTTATGGGTGCTTAGGCTTTCTGCTCGCTCCTTCCAGTCAGGCACAGTCCTAGTGCATGACTTGTTTCCCCCAGAGTACTGAAACAGCCATGTAACCAGTTCTCTCAGTCTGGATGAGGGGGGGCAAGGGGCTGCTTCACCAAGAGGTGTTTGAGAAACAGGAGAGATGTTGGTTCTGGGGAGCTGGGACTGCCTGTCCTCCCCGTGGCCACCCTGCCCCTCTGGTAGCTGGGTGACCTGGGGTTGAACATGAGCAAAGCCAAGGCCACTGCTGTTGGCTCCCTGTGCCATGGCAAGGTCAGGGCGCTGCTTTGGAGGCTGCAGGAGGAAGGAAGCAAACCCTGAGCTGCCCCACAGCTCTGCTGACTGAGCTTTTCCCAGAAGGGCAGAAGGAGCTCAGTGCTGCCCTGGCCCGCACACTGCTGTCAAAACTGCCCTTACAGCGCTGAATATTAAGAGAACTCAACAAAACCCAGCCTTTATAGGCACATGCAGATCCAGAGTGTAAGATACTCTTTGAAATCTGCCTGGATGCAGCCCAAAACCTGACTTTCTGTGCAGGCAGGATGCCTGCCTGTGTTCCAGAGGTATTTGCTTCTCTGGGCACACCAAGCTCCAGCAGAGTTGCTGAGATTGCCTTTGCTGGGGACCAGGGGGCTCTGGTGTGACACAATATGTTAAAATCCCTTTGTAGATCCCAAGTGTGCCCTCATGGTTGTGCCATTAGGGGAGCCAGCCCTCCCTGGTGAGTTCTGGCGCTGTGCACTCTGTGCAGTTCCACATTTCCCTGCCTGTGTTGCCTTGGGAGCAGCACTTGTTGCCCATCCCGCAGGCAGGGACTGGTGATGTGTGTGTGTGTGTGTGTGTGTGTGTGTGGGCTGTGGGCTGTGGGCTGTGGGCTGTGGGCTGTGAACTGGGGTGTGCCATGGGTCAGGCTGAGCTGTGGATTGTGGGCTCAGCCCCTCGGGGTCAGGGCAGACCCATCCCATCCCATCCTGCAGGAGGCAGATCCATGGGATTGGGAAGCAGCTGCAGTTGTGGGTTCTCTGCCTTGAACGGGTAGTCCTGAAGTGTGAAATAAGGGAAATAATTGAAGTTTGGAGTGTTTCCTGCCCAGTCTGTTGAACACTTTCCCAAACCTTTTTGCTGCTACCTTTTTGTAACAGAATTGAGCTCTTTTCCTTCTATTTTCTAATTCCCTGTGTTGAGCATGCAGAGCAAACACCTGTTTAAGCCAGAGCCATACACTTGATTATATTTTATTAGTTATATAATGTATAGAGAGAGTTTATTATACACCTAAGCAAAGATGCCAGCAGCCTGCCCCAGCACGCAGCCTCCCAGCCTGTTCTCTGTGCTCCCAGTTATCCCAGTGATGGGCTGGTCACTGTGTGATGGGAAGCTGATGGCTAACACCACTGGGAGATGTGCACCTGTGGCTCGTGCTGGATATTCACCCTTTGCACAGTTGACAGGAAAAACCTTTTTTTCCCTCTTTTTACATGCCCTTAGACCTCCCCACACATCCCTCTTCTGGGCTGGTGGAAAATCCTCAGTCATATGATCAACAGAGGCTGTTTCTGTCCCTCCTGGGGGATCTGTGCAGAAAAAGCAAACACCCGAGACCCAGGGATTTCTTGGGCAGTTGTTTTTTTTGTCTTTGCAACTCTTGAGGACCCGGAGAGCAGTGTTGCACAACCTCTCAGAGCTGGTGAAAGGCTGTTTTGGGGCTGGTTTCTGGTGTGGCACACCGGCTCACTGTGCTGCCCACACCAGAACCCCAGGTGCCAGTGTGAGGCTGGTGGAGCTCAGGTGCAGGAGGCAGGTCCCAGGCAGGGACTGTGGCAGCCCTGAGCCTCCTGCTCTGCTCAGGGCCATGATGCTCACATGCTGGCTTGGCTCCAGGTGTGACTGAGGTTGGTCTCTCCTTGGGGTGTTGCTCTGACACTCAGAGCTGGCAGATAATTGCAGAAGTTTGGGTTTCACCACTCAGCACTTCCCCAGAGCCCCTGTGTGCACACAGTGTGGTCAGTGCTGCAACCTTCCCCTCTGGGCTGTCTGCAGAGCACGGCTCCACCGTGCTAACCCGCAGGGCAGAGTCCTCCATCCCTCCTGTCCCTGCTCCCTGGTGTCACCCGGTCCCACCGCGCTGCCTCCCTCACCCAGTGCTGTCTGTTCCTGTGCCTGTCTGCATGCACCCCAGTCTGGGCAAAGAAGATTCCTAAGGAATGATTTATTAACTATAATATGGTTATAGTTACATATATATATAAATACATATATAATGGCTATAGTTATATAAAATAGAAGGTGTGTGTTTGCAAAGAGGCAGGACTGTTCTATCTCGTGTGCCAAGACCACGGCGTCCCTGTGACGGTCCCCATGCACGGGGTCACAGCCTGGGTGTGTTTGTCGTGTGTTCCTTGCAGTAGAGTTTAAATGCCCCTTTCTGGCAGTGACAGGTCCTGCTCGTGTTGCTGTTTGCAGTGTGCATTTGCCAGCAGATCTGTCTGTAATGAAGTGCCAACCAGTTACCCCTGACCACCGATTGCTTCCCCTGCCCCTCCAGTGTGATCCCCCCAGGCAGGAACTTCCTCTGCACTGACTCCTACCCCACCTCTTCATGCCATGCGTGTAACTGCCATCACCATCAGTTTTATATGTATGATAATTTCCCTTTTATATGTCAGGTAAATATTTGTAAGAGTTATACTCACACAAATGAGATTATTATAATGATTACTAATATATTTTTTTCCATGTTTCATTGCCTGAGTAAAAATTGTGTTTATCACTCTTGAAAACCTTCTTGGTGTTTGTGAGGTTCGTGAAGGGTTTTTGGAGGACTTGGCTTTACCTTCCAGGGTGGGCCATGTTCTGCCTCGTGTTTATTTAACGTGGTTTACATTGCAATTGGTTTCAAATAAGTGCAGTTATCATCTGTTCCTGAAATCTATGGTCCTGAGCTCTGAAATTTGGACCCGGAATGACTTTGCTACCCTTGTCACTCCCACCATGATGACGCTGAACCACGGTGGTGAGCTTGGATGGGAGGAAGAGCTGAGGCAGCAGCAGGATGTCAGGCAGGAGAATCCTTGGCTTAATCCCCACAGTGACCCTGACAACCTTCCATGGCCTTGGGTAAATCCCTGTGGAAGGATGGAGCCGTGGGGGCTGGGGAGTGCAGGGATGGCTCCCAGCCCTGAAGGAGGTTTCAGTTTTCTCTCACACTTCTCTTTTGATGGGTTGGAAACTCTGGGGGGATTTCCCCCAGCTTGGCTGCTGCACATGACAAGAAAGAGGTTGTTCTCTGGATGGAGCAGGTGGGCTTGATCTTTGAAAGCACCACAAGGTTCCATGTCCAGAGATGCTTTCCAGAGCAGGAACTGGCAGGGCATGGAGCAGAACCCAGCCCAGCAAGTGTGAGCAGGTCCAAACCCTCCACCAGCACCACTCCCATGCTCTGCGCACTCCTATGCCCTTGGGGGGCTGTGGCTTGTCCTCCCCAGCTAAGATGGCATTATCCCGGGGCTGCAGTGAGGCGTTATCCCCCTCCTCTCCATCCAATCACTCAAGCAGATTAGCTGTAAGAGCTTAAGACAAAACAGCAGCTACACACCCTGCACTGCACACTGCTGAGGATGCCCGCCCTGAAGACCCTCCTGGCCCTGGCCATTGTCACGTCCCTGGCTGGAGAAAGTAAGTGTCCCTTGGCTGCAGGCAGCTCGAGGCTGGGTAAATTGCTGTAGCTGCTGCTGTGCTTGCTGCTGCCCTGTCCCTGCCACCTGCCCGTGCGCTCCCGCTGTGCCCCTGCCCCACGCTGCTTCCACCCCTTGCAGGACAATGGGCTTTTGTGGGGGAGGATGGCTTTCTCCTTCGAGTAGCACCCAGAGGAGCCCCCTGCCCTTTGCTTTTCTGCCACTGGCACACAGGCTGGGCATGTGGTGCCCGGCAGGGACTGCAGAGCCTCTGGTCTCCAGCTCCAATGGAGCCGAGGAGGTACCTGAGCCAAACCTCAGCAGCCTCTCATGGCTGGAGCTGTATTTCCCAGCTAAAACTTGGTTCCTCCAAGGCAGAATCACAAAAAGCCCTCGCAAAAGGCAGGTGGGTGGTTGCACTGCTTAGAGCAATGCCATGGAGTGGGGGCAGCTCTGGATGGTTTCAGGATCTTTGGACCAAGGCAGGATGAACCCAACTGTGTTTTCAGCTCAGGGTGGATGAAAGGCTGTTCTGTGCTGTGAAGAACCTCAAAGCAGATGCCAAGCAACCCCACATTGGAAGCCGAGTCACTGTGGGTTAATGGCAGGCGCTTCCTTGACCCCATGAAATCCCAATTTTCCCCATTCAGGGTTTTTCTCCTCTCCCTGAAATCAGAGTGGGAGCTCTGGCCAGGAGCCGGTCTCCACTGCCACGAGAGGGCTCTGCTCCGCCAGCAAAGCAGAGATGAGTTTTACTCCCAACACCAGCGGTAATTTATCCATCCCCATCAAAATCAAGAATTCATAATTCCGGGAGAGAGCAGAATCTCGAGGTTTGGGTTTTTCTGGTGTATGTGTGCGCCTTGAAGGGTCGCACCACTATCGGCTCTGATGCACAGGAGCAGGGGGCTCGTTGTTATCTCACCTGCCCGTGGCCTCCTCTGGGGACGATCTGGAGATGTCTCATCCTTCCCTCATGCATCTGCCAGGCTCTTTGCTGCCTGTCGCCGCTCCTGTCCCCAGGTAGCGCCCCTGGGCTGAGCCTCCTGAGTACAGATTAATGTATGTGAGCTGCTGTCATTTACAGACACAGAAATACACAAAGCCTCCATTCTCCCCTCTAAAATACTCGTTAAAATGAAATTTGGCAGAAGAAGACAAAGATCTAGGGTGGGTTTTAAATACTACGTCTACCTATTTTTACTGTAAAGGGAATTCCAGCACTCGCAGGAAGTCTTTGCAGAGCGAGGACTCAGCAGAGCTCACCTGCCAGCTCTCATCACTTAGAATCACACTTGGAAGAGTTTTGCATGAATTTTACAGACAGGAGAGGCTGCATCCTGCGCTGTGCCGTGGCCGTGCCTGTTCGTGGCTCGATCCTGCCCGCTGCCAACCCTCACCCGTGACTCCCTGTCCCCGTGCTGGGGGTCCCCAGTGCCCGCAGAGACCCACAGCCTCTGGGGGGGCACTGGGGGCTCCAGGACGGCGTGTCGTGTCTGCTCTCACTCCTCCTCCTCCTCATTTTTGACAAGGTAAAGCGCTGAAATGCCACAGATGCGTTGCGTCCAACGAGAACGACTGCAACAAGCAGGGCTCCCACAGCTGCCCCCAGTACGCCGACGCCTGCTCCACCATCACCGCGCCCAGTAAGTCCTTTGGCTGCGGGGACTGGGGGCACTGGGGGTGCTGGGGATGGGGACGGTGGGGCTGCGAGGGGACCAGAGGGGCTGGGGACGGTAGAGCGAGGAGCAGGGGACCTGCTGGGGCGGAGCAGGAGGTGGCTTCCTCTTGTGGTCAGGAGCGAGACCTTTTTACTCCACATCCGTACCGCAACGTGCCGAGCCTCAGCTCTGCTTTCTCCTCTCCTCCCCGCAGTGAACCTCCCCACCCCGGTTCCCGGGAGTGTCTGACACCCTTCCCCGTGTCGCATTGCCTTTCCTTGCAGACAGCATCGTGAAGTCCTGCTCCTACAAGTCCTTCTGTGACCAGGCGCGCCGCGGCGGCTCCGGAGGGGCCACCGTGCGATGCTGCTTCACCGACGACTGCAACGGGCCGGCCCGGGGGTCCCGGAACAGCGGGGGGGTCCCACCGCCGCCCCTGCCCAGCCTGCTGGCCGCTGCACTGGCCGGGACGCTGCTGCTGGGCTGGCTCTGAAGGGTCCGGAGGGGTGGTCAGCCCGGCATAGCTGCTCGCTGCTCTAGCCTAGGGATGCGCGGGGTACGGGGGGTTCCCTCCGTGGGGAGGGTCCCGCCGCCACCAGTGCAATAAACGCTGCCGTGGAGAACCGGTGGTCGCAGCTTCTCCCTGACAGGGAAACCAGAGCGGTGACAGAATGCCCCGAAACGAACTGGTTTGGCTCCTGTGTCACCCTGGGGGGCTTTGCCAGGCAGAGCAAATCCCCCACTCTCAGCTGTCTCAACAGAGATGCATTTGGGCTGCTTTCACCTTATTCGAGACTCGGCTGTGGGGAGCAGTTTCTTTTCTCCTGTGGCTGCAAAGACAAGGGGGAGATGGGCTGCTGGTGGTCCCACAGCTAAAGGTCTGCTAGAAAGACCCCCGAGAGTCCTTGGTGCAGCTTGGCTTTGTGAGGGGGAATGGTAAAAGTGAGTGAACAGAATGAGGAGAAGAGAAAGGGGAATGATGAAGGGAGAGAAGGATGGCAGGGACCGTGGGAATTTGACTCAAGAACTGTAATGCAAAGCAAGTAGCAAACAGCAGCCATCTGCTGGAGTCTGCCCCAGTCAACACACAAGGAAAAGGGGAAGAGGTACTGAAACTGAAAAGAGCAAGTTTGAACAGAAGAAAACAAGTAATTCAGCACGCCCGGCTCCAGCCACGGAACTCCTGGCTGGAGGATGCTGCTGGAACGGAGACCTTGGTGAGTGCTGGAGGGTGAGAGAGTCAAAAGTCCTGCAGTACATGGATAGGGAGTCTTGTGAGGGCAAAGCCAAGGGGGTTGCTGAGCTGCTGCCATGGAGGGGAGTGTCTGGAAAGCAGATTATTCCCTGTCTGCTGTGGGTCCTGCTCCTTCCCCAGGGCACACGAAGGGTGTTCTGTGGAGGGCTCTGGGTGTTGGTGCCACTTTCAAAGGCTCTGGGATAGAGACGTGCCCTTCCCTGGGACTCCTCTCATGCTCCTACATCCGCTAACGGGGTGTCTCAGACAGGCCACACAGCAGCAAAACACATTGGAAAATCCAGGAGGAGAACTGCCAAGCTCTCCGAACGAAGGGAGAGCAGGGATGTGACTCGTTGCCGTGTGACCGTGCATAGAACACAGCGCTGCCCCAGGCTCCGGCGGGTCACAAGGGCTGAGAGAGATGCCCCGGTACAAAAATACTCCGTGGAATAGTTTAGTCTTTGCAAAGGGAGGCATGGCAAGAGCGGGAGGCAGCGGTGGCAGGGCAGGGCTCGGGGCCTCCAGCGAGGCTGCCGAGAGCAGGCAGGGTGGCCATCAGTGGGAAGGAGAGGACACGCGTGTTGCGGGTGTCCGTGAGCCAAACTCCTGTGCACCCTCGGCGGCAGCGGCAGCGCCAGGATCGGTTTCACTCGCGTCCGGAGAAAGTGCTTCGGGGGCAGATGCAGCTCCGGAGAGAAAGCGGGGGCTTCCCCTGGGCTGCACGGGGGGCAGCGGGTGTTTCCTGCTCCCCAGTCACCCTGCAGTTTTCCCAAGGGATGCTCCTGCAGGAGCCGCGACCCAGCCTGGGCAGCTCCGCTCCATCAGTGCCAGACTCCTGCACCAGCTGAGCGGTTTTGTGTGGGGTCTCGGGGATGGGAATTCACCGGGAAGGACCCGAGTCTGGCACTGGGTGGCCCTGGGGGGTGTAGGGGACCCACACTGGGCTGGTCCCAAGCCCTCCCCGCGGCGGGGCGGCCCCGGAGGCGCGGCAGGTGCGCGGTGGGGGGACACGGACCGAGGGCGATTTGCACGACGGACACCGACCCCCCGCCCCGCGGAGCCGCCCCGCACTCACATCCGGGGCCGGGTTTGCTAATGACAGACGTAATTAACCCGGAAAGAAGCGACGGCGGAGCCAGGGGCACACCCCCTGCGCCGCTCGCCCTCCTCTCGCCGCCGCCGCCCGGCGAGCGCAGCTCCCGCAGCCCCGGCCCGACCACCGACCCGAGACCCCCGCCACCCCCGGCCATGTGCGGGGGGCGCAGCCCAGGGACGCCGCGGGGTGAGTGCGGGCTGGGGGGGACACGCGTGTCCGCAGAACCGCCCGTGGGCAGCGCTCGCTGTCGGGCGCTCCTCGAGGGACCCGACGGGGCGGGCTGGGAGCCCCCCGCTGCTCCATCTCCATCCTCCCTGCAATCCCCATCCCTGGGCTCCTCGGGACGCGCCGTCGGGGCGGGTGGAGGCGTCGGTGCCCCCCGGGAGGAGGCGGCCCCAGGGATGGTCCCCCCGGTGCCGGGATGCGGCGGAGACTCCGGTCCCTGCAGCTGGAGCATCCCGGGCGGGGGTCGAGCCCTCCCGGTGCGAGCGGCTGCAGCCCGGCCGTGCCTGCAGCGAGGGGTCGGGAATGGGGGAGCGGTGGGCAGCGAGGGGGGCTCCACCGGGATGGACGGGGTTTGGGGAGCAGAGGGGTCCCCGTAGAAGCCCCGGGGGTACTGCGGGCACCATCCCCGCCCAGAGCCTGTGGGGTTGGAGGCAAACGTGCGGCGGGGATCAGGGGTCTGCAGCTATTCTTTGTGGCCAGATAAAGAGCTGTATCCTGGCTACTCCCAGCCTGCGCCCAACAGGTTAATCATTTCAATGAGGCAGATGGCTGGAATTAGCAGGAGTGAGTTGGTGGGCTCTGCCTTACCCGCCCTGTGTTGTGGGTCGGGACAGACGTCGTAGTGCGAGCTTTTGGAGCTTCTCTGCAGGAGCAGGTGGGAGGAAGTGGTGCAGCATCAGCTCAGCTGCCTGGGGCAGTGGGGCACTGGGCATCGCAGCTCCCAGCCCTTTGGAAACGGAGGGGGTCATCCTGAACCCCCGACGTTATCCTGCCAGGGCAGATTGGATGGACAGGTGTGAGAGGAGGAGGAGGCAGAGCATGTAGTGGCTGCCTGCAGGTGTGATGGGTGCTGTGGGATGAGGTGCTGAGAAGATGCCTCTGGCAGCTCAGCTGTGATGTCCCATTTATCGGGTCTCCCGTCGCCTCGGGTGTCCCTGCTGCAGAGTGTCCCTGGGTTGCTGCTGTGGCTGTAGCTGTGCTGGGAGCAGGACAGAGCAGGGCACGAGCAGCTGTGACGGTGTGGTGGAGTGCTGGTGTCCTGGGGTGCTTCCTGGAAAGTCTGGCCGTGTGGCTCCACACGAGGCCTCTGAGCCACCCGTGGCTGCACAGGGGACTTGGGTGATGTGTGGAAGGTGCTCTGCCTCTCCTGCCTCTCCCCTGGCAAGCACATCCCTATATCTCAGGAGGTAGGCAAGAGGGTGGTTTTCTGTAAACCTTCTGTAGACCAACTGCTTGCATCTCGTTCACTGAGTCAAGAAAGGGATATCTTTTTTGGTGGGACATTATGACTGAAAAAGCTGGAAAGTTGGTTGCTTCAGAGGTAGGAAAGAGTCCTGGAAGTCTCTGATGTGCTTCACTAGGAGATGGCGTATGTTCCTGTACAGGATCTGGTAATGAGCTCCTGAGGGTTGGATCTGGTGTAATTTGGAAAGTTCAAGTCACTGTTGAGTGGTATATCAGCCTCTGTGAATCAGGCATGAGCATCATCCATAAATCGTAGCTCCCAGTGCCAGTGTTATGCCCATCATGTTTCCATACAGGTTGCCCTTGGAAGCTGCAGCTCCTCCTCAATCTGAGGCCTTTGGGGGCTCATCCACACTTTTAAACGATGCTTGAGTTTCACATAGAAATATTTATTATTTACAACTTGAAATTTACGAAGTGTTGTATAAATAGTCAATGTTGGTGAAAATAGAGCATTTTCTGGCCCTCCTGGAGATCCTGAGCACGGTGACCCACATGTTAGCAGCGTGAGAAATAACTACTTCTATCCTTTTCCTATGGAAAAGTGAAGTGGAAGGACCTAGGGGGTCCCATGAGGTGTCCCATGGGACTGGGAGCTCAGGGCTCATCCCTGCGCTGCTTGTGGCATGCTCTGCCCTTCTTTATCCCTGTCCTAAGCAGAAATCTGTGGACTTTTATTGTCAGCAAAAGAGAGAGTTTACAAGGCTTGGTCTGAAAGTGCTGGTATGGTTGAAGGCACCGGGGAATTGGCTTTCCACGTGCTTCCCTGCCACAAAAATAACCCCACAAAAAAGCTGTGAGACATGAAGTGCCCACATAAAGCTTTGCACTGGGGCACCCATGTTGGTCTAAAGCAACCTCTACCCCTGCAGCAGCACAGTTCCCTGTGAGACAAGCCCTGATACCCATCTCTGAAACGCTGGTGATAGATAAACTCAGATCCTGACATCAGGTTGACTTGTTTTCTGCCTCCTCTACCTTTGCAGCTGCACCCCAGCTCTTGCACAACCCTTGCCTCCCCGGGCCCCACTCCACTGCCGCTCAAAAATAGTATTTCCTCCTTTTCTGCATGAGATCTTTTATTTGTGTAGCTCTGCTTCTGGCACCTGCATGATCACCCCTCTCCTGCCAGACAAACCACACCGGGTTCACTCGCATCCTTTGGGTAACAGCCACCCCCATCCCTCCCCTGCACCCTGCTCCATGGGCAGGGGGCTCTGCCTGGGTCGTGGGATGTGTCCTGCCCACCCACAGCTCTCAGTGCTGCTTCCTCTGGAAGTGACCCTGTTCCTGCTGCAGCCGAGGGGGGCCTGGAGGAGACCTCCTGGCTCACCCCAGCTGTGGCCAACCTGGGGACACGACATGGCCCTGCCATGATGGGTCATTGTTTGTCTTGCTGACTCGGTGTCCTGGCTGCACAGATTTTCTGCTGGAGTTGCAGATTGTTTCCCATTTCCTGGGAGTGTGCTCAGGCTCTCTCTAGCGCACAGTCTGCTTTGGGATTATTTTCTGCCACAGTTCCCAGGGATCTGGTGTCTCACATAAGATCCTTTGTGGCTCTCTCGTGGGGGTTTGTGGCTCTTGGGGCTGGGAGCGATGGGTTGGTAGGTTATCACTTTCCTTTCCCTCTGATGAGCTCAGATGTGGCTGAGCAACTGCGCTGGCATCCCGACACATCTGATTCCAAGGGATTGGAATGGCTGTGGGTGCAGGAGCAACTCTGTGGGGAGCTGGGACTGCGGGAGCACCCACCTCTCCCCCCTCTGCAGGGTGATGCCAGAAGGAACCCGGCATGCCGTACCTGGATCGACAGAACCGTATCTGTGGGTTCCTGGACATTGAAGAAAATGAGACCTGTGGCAAGTTTCTGCGGAGGTATTTCATCCTGGACACCCAGGCCAACCACCTCCTGTGGTACATGGACAACCCTCAGGTAGGCTCATGTGCTAGGCATGTCTATGGAAGGTGTCAGTAAATCTGTAGGCACATCCCAGCCTCCCTGGTGGAGGCATCTCCTCTGGGTCCCTGAGGGTCACTGCCTGCTGCGTGGGTTGTCTGTTGGGATGTCCTGTGGCTCCGGTCCCTCTGTCACCTCTGGTTTCTGGGACTGTCCTGAGGTGGGGACAGCGCTGGGGTGCAGCACAGCAGGGCTGGTCCTTCTGCTGGGGGGTCTGAGCTGAACCAGGTGCACAGAGAGGGATGCAGCTGAGGGCCTGACCCCGAGGACACAGACCACAGCCCAGCTCGCCCCTGCCACCTTCTCCCTGTCATTTACCTCCCATTGCTCATCCCCTGTGTTGCAGAACCTGGCCATCGGAGCAGGTGCTGTCGGATCTCTGCAGCTGACCTATATCTCCAAGGTAATGTTGGGGTGGGGCAGAAGGAAGGTGAATGCTCCCTGTTTTCCCCTTATCCGTGCGGGTTTCCCAGGTGATGGCTTGCTGGGCAAGCACCCGAGGCCAGGTGCTGGTCCTGTCTGAGCTCATGACAACCTCCCTGGGATGGAGCCTGTGCAGGGCTGTGGGAAGCAGGGAATGCCCCACAGCACAGGGATCCCAGCAGTGGGTTGCAGAAGGAGGAGGAAATGCTCTGCCATGGAGTAGGACACGGAACAGCCAGGGACAAGTGGGGACAGGAACGTGGTGTTGGCACGAGCTGGACGTGGAGCTGGCAATTGGTTCTGTGGTGCACCAGGAGCTCTCCCCAGTGCTCAGAGGGCAGCGCCCTGAAGGACGAGACCTTCTGGAAACTCATTTTTGTGTGTTTTAATAAGTGTTGTCCGGCCTCCATGAGAAGGCAGAAATAGTGCAATGTGACAACTGTTGCAGGGCCAGTGACTGAGACACAAAGAGCTGTGGCTGCGAGAGTGGAGCTTACAGTGTCCTCCTCCTGCAAGTGGCCCCTTGGCTGCTGTGGGGGGAGTGGAGGACTCGTGGCTGCAATGCTGGGCTCAACTCAGCTTTATCCTGGAGCCGGATAAAGAATTGGACAGATCTCTGTGTTCCTGCTGAATCATGATTTATAAATTAAGCGCAGATGAAGCAACGCCGGGAGGCTGAGCCTTCCCCATTTCAGAAAGAGCCTCACTTACAAATTATATAGGTTTTAGTCTAAATGAAAATTGCTGCAGGACAGCATTTGGTCACAAACTGTGGGGTTGGGTTGTTACAGCAACTGGAACTACCAACAGTAAATATACCAGAAAAATGGAGGTTTGCTTGGGAAAACATATTTAAAGCATTATGGACTGGCTCCGAAGGAGGAGGGCTGTCAGAATAAATACTCCATGAATGCTGTGCTTGGAGCCCCAAGGAATATTATTCTTATATAAATGATTCCTACTCTTTGGGGAGAAACCACTGCTATTTTCCCTCAATTTTCTTAATTGCTGACAAGAGCAACTGTGTTAAGTCCAGAAGAACTCATGTTTCCAGGGCCTTTGAAAGCTTTTTGTCCTCTGCTGTGCAGTGCAGCCAGTGCTGGGGGGGATGCGGAGGATGAAAGTGCTGGCTCTGTGCTGACCTTCCCCTGGGACCCTGTGCCTGCTGCTGCGTGTGGCCGACGTTACTCTGACACGGGCCAGTTCCCAACAGCTGGCACAGCTGTGCTGCAGCTCATGTTGTCCTCATGGGGCATGGGGGGGGGTCCTGCTCGGGGTGGCAGAGCCCAGGCTGGGCACAGTGCCCAGGGGTGGCATGCAGCAGGGTGGAAATTTCCAGCTCTCGTGCCCACCGTTAGCATGTGGTGTTTTCTCTGATTTCCCCCCCGATTTGCTCTGTCTCAGGTTAGCGTCGCCACCCCGAAACAGAAGCCGAAAACTCCGTTCTGCTTTGGTGAGTGAGGGGGACCCCACTGGGGTTTGTAGGGGGACACACTGCCACAGGAGGCTGCCCCATGAGCCATCCTGGCTGCTGCCAACCCTCCTTGTCCTTCCCTTCCCTCGCAGTTATCAACGCTCTGTCCCAGCGCTATTTCTTGCAAGCCAGTGACCAGAAGGATCTGCAGGACTGGGTGGAGGCGCTGAACCGGGCCAGTAAGATCACGGTAGGTCGCTTAATTCTCCTCTCAGATGTTGCCTCCACCATCCCCAGGGATCCTCCTGGTTGGGGTTGACTGGGTGTGTCTTTCTTCACGCTCCCAGCCCAGCTGTGGGGACAGTGGCTGTGCCCTGGGAAGGTCCTGTTGGAGCCATCCCCATCCCCGCCTGCTCCAGGGCCCTTTCCCTCCCGTTGCTCCTGCTGGCTGGAATCTGGCCCAGCCAGCTCCTCGCTGTGGCTGTCAAAGGGCATCTTTCTTGTGCTTCAGTAACTTATTTACTCAGTTTTTATTCTTCCTGGAACGCCGGGTCTTGTGATGAGGCGCAGCGAATGCCCCGCGCTGTGGGGAGTGGTGGGGCGGGCTGTGCTTGCATCCAGAGGGGTTTGTCTGCCGTCTCCTCTCATTTACTGGTGCGCTCACAGAGCCGTGAGGTAATGGTCACTGACCCAGTAGCTTGCAGAGTCTGTGCTCTGCAGCTGCCTGGGGCTCCCGGCGGTGGGGGATGTGCTGTGCTCCATCCCCGTGCAGTGGGAACGGGAGCCTTGTCTGCAGGATGTGGGGGTGATGCTCAGCTGGCGGTGCCTACGCTGGGAGCTCGGGGCTGGGAGCTCCAGGATGGCTTCTCCCTGCACCTGGATTGTTGGGGGTCCCTGTGAAGGGCTTGGGGATTTCTGCTGAGCTGCAGTGAGGCCAGTGCTTAATGCAAACAGAGTTCTACTAGATTGTGCACTGATGCGTGTTGTTTATGATGTGTAAATTAAATGTAAGGAGAAATCACAGTAAATTGCTTAGGATTGGGGCTTATCAAATGCGTTTTTTCTTTAAAATCCCTGGAGTGCTGTGTTGTAGCCTTTGTGGCAAGCTCCTCTGCAAGAGCAGACCTGGCTTGTATTTTCTTTTTTTGTCTGCAAGTACATTGTGTGACAGTCTCTGCGCTTGCAGCCACCACACTGCAGGGGTCTGCCTCATACCCTCTCTTTCTGGGTCCCGGTGATATTGGCTATAACCTTCACCTCTGAAACTGGGTAGAGCTGTAGCCAAAGCCTTTCTGGGGTGTGTGTCTGGCTATACCATCAGCGTGGTTTCCTCTGGGTTGCTGCCTGCAGGGAGGTGGGGGATCTGCCAGGCTGACAGAGGTGGGAGTTGGGGTGACAGGAGGGTGAGATACATCTGCCTGTGCAAGAAACTGTGGTGATTTCCATACCCTGATGTTGGCCAGCCCTTCTCGACTCTGGCTGTGTCCCAGCTGGCCAACCGGCTCATCCAGCCCTGCAGGGAGGAGTTGTCAAGGGCTGGCTGGGAAAGCCAGGGCTACTGGGATGTGGGTGACGCTGCCACTCTGCCCTGCTCTGGGGGGAAGCCAGGAGAGTAGGTTGGAGCCAGGGACTCCACTAATGGCATTAAAGAAGTGTAAGTGCAGGCTCAGGAAGGGAAAGTCGGAAACTCACCTTTGTGTCCAGAGCCAGGTGCCAAAGGGAAGGAGCTGGGAGAGGGAGAGGGAAGTTGCCAGGGCTGGGAGCTGGGTCCCCACAGCACAGCTTGTGCCTGGGTGTTGCAGGACCACTCTCAGCGGGGTCACAGCCAGGCTGGGGTGCTCAGCAGTGCCCGGCTGTTGGCTGTGGACGTGCAGCTCAGCCTCGTTAGCCAGACCCAGCTCCTCATTAAGCCTGGCTGTAAGTGGAGCGGGGACAATTAAAGGAACAAGTGTCCCACAAATGCACTGAGCTGCAGAGGCGAGTCACAGGCGCCTGTGAGATGATGCTTAATCATTCAGCACCTCTCATCTCCCATCTGGGTGCTTCCTGCAAGCCGCCCAAGGGGGCCCACACCCTCCCTAGCTGGGGTGCTTGTTCGGGTGTTAGTTTTCAAAGGGCTGTTGCTGCATTGGACACAGGGGTGCCTGGTGCAGGTGTGGGGCTGCCCTGCATGGTCACCCTGTGCCCCTCATCCCTCTGTTTCTCCCACAGGTGCCAAAGGGTGGCAGCGTCCTGCCGGCCACGGAGATTGCAAAGCTCCCAGTGGTCCCCCAGGCCCAGGAGAGGAAGCCCCAAGTGGCCTACAAAACTGAGATTGTCGGAGGGGTGGTGGTCCACACGCCCATCTCCATCAACCAGGTCAGCTGGTTTGCATTTCATTTCTGGAAGCAAAGGCAGTGCCTGCAAACCCTTCCCACTGTGGCTGTAAAAGGCTGCTCTGAGCACCCCGTAGCACCTCTGAAGTGTGATGAGAGGAGATGTGAGAAAGAGGCCACAAATCCACTTGGCTTCCTGGCCATCACCATCCACCCACTCGACCTGAGTCCAAATCCCACCTCGAAGTGCCCAGGGCAAAGGGACTGGCCTGTCCCACGGGTTGGTGGCACCCCCTTCCCTGGCACATGGCCGGGTATGCACGTGGCTGTCCAGCTCTGGGTCTCACTTCAGCTCTTATCAGTGGCAGCACTAAAAATAGAGCAGAGAATTAGATCATTGCAGTGGTTTCTGCTGCCTGGTGGCTTTAACACTTCCCTGGCCACAGGGCCTGGCGGGGTTGTGGAGGGGTGCAGAGGGGAGTGGGCTGCAGAGGGGTATTTTGGAGGAGGTGCATCAGCTGCCAGGATGTTTCTGTGCTCTTGCCTCTTTCTCCATGTGGAATGGCCATTCCTCTGCTGCAGCTTCCTGGGCACGTCCATGGTTTCCTGGCTGGTGCTGCTCCAGCTGCACCCCCACACTGGCCAGCAGCATCACCCCAGCTCTGGGCTGTGACCCTCCATGTTGCAGGAGTGTCCTCACCTCTGGCTTTGGACACATCTGTAATGCCTGGCAGAGCTGGGCAAGGGGCACAGGTGCCATCCCCGTCCCAGCAGGGCCAGAGCTCTGCTCCTCTGCTCTCCAGAGGGGCTGGGTGGCACTTTAGGGCCAGCCAAAAGGTTGTTTGTGTGTCCTGGGGGCACTGAGGCAGCTCTGGAAGGTGCTGGAAGGCACAGGGCAGGCAGGCCACCGGCGTAACCGCACCGGCAGTCGCACAGGCACGGGGCCACCCTGCTGCCATGGCAATGCTCAAACCTCAGCCGAGCGGGAGGAAGGGGTTGGAGGGACAGGGAAGGAGCTGAGCGCAGCAGATGTTTCATCTCAACCATCCTCTTTGCTGCTGGGGGGAAGGGAGGGTGCTGCTGGGGCGATGCTGGCAGAGAGGCAGGGTCTGCCCCTTGTGGTGCTCTGGGGGGAGCCAGGGGTGGGTGTTGGGCACGTGGCCACAACCACAGCCCCTCCATGCTCGTAGCAGTGAGCATTGCACTTTTGGAGAGACAGCTTGGGGCCAGAGGAGGCACAGCTGCTCTTCCTCAACTCCAAGCCCCCCTGTGTCTTTGGGAGAATTTGGCTCTGAAAATGTGGAGTGGAGACTTTACAGCTCTCCTGAGCAGTTTATTCCCGTGATATGTTGCCTTCTTCCACTGGAAAGCATCCCTGCTTTCTGACTTAGGTTTATTTGGTGGTTCTTCTCCTCGTACCTTCAGTGGTGCAGTTGAGTCACCTCCCAGTGCATGATGAGCTGGGCAGATGAGCTGCTTTAAGTCCCCTGCTTCCAGGGATTTTCCTCATCCCCCAGATTGCTTTTCTGTAGCCTTTCCAATTTCTTAACATTGTTTTTAACACGTGAGTGCCAAAAGGGTGAATAGTACCGAGGCAGCAGTCTGGAAAGCTGCCTGCAATGGGAGAACATCAGCTGTGGACTCTGGCTCTTCCCTGCCTGTGTCCAGCCCTGCCATTAGCCCTTGGCTCACACACTGCACTCGGGCTTGCATCAGGTGGCTTTTCCCTGCAGCTGGGTGTCCTGCCTTCAGCAGGGAATTCCCCTCCCTGCTCCGAGTAACTCTGCTCTCTCTGGTTGCAGAACGGTGGGGACGGAGGGGAGGGCAGCGAGGTGGGGGCTGCCCACCCTCTGCTGCGGCGCTCGCAGAGCTACATCCCCCCCTCGGCTGCCAAGCCGCCCGCAGGGCCCCCCGTGCTCAAGAGCGGCTTCTGCGTAAAGCAGGGCAATGTGGTGAGTGCTGGGGGGCTGCTGCTGCCCCGTGGAGCGCTGGGGGTGCTCCAGGGATGTCCTGGATACAGGACCACAGCAGCGTGGGTAGGGAGAGCGGCGGAGCCCAGCTCTAAGCAAGTTTGCTCCTCTTTTCCAGAGGAAGAGCTGGAAGCGGCGGTACTTTGTTCTGGATGAATTTTCCATCAGTTACTACAAGTGTGAGCAGGTGAGCAGCCCCCAGCTGGGACCCCCAGGCTGCTGTGCCAGCGTGGGAGCCTCCATGGCACATCCCAGCCCCAGGGTCAGCCGAGCCCATCACTGTCTCCTCTCACCTCTGCAGGACAAGGAGCCCTTGCGTTCCATTCTCCTGAAGGATGTTTGCAAGACCCACGAGTGCCTGGTCAAGTCTGGGTAATGCTCCTGTCCATGTTTCCCTGCTGTGACCCCAGGCTGTGCCAGGCTGGAGCATCCAGTGGGAGCTCTGGCTGCTCCAGCTGCTGGTGGGAAGCAGCTCTTGAGGTGTTTGCCTTAAACTAGCCCAGGAGGCTGCAGTGTCTTGGGAACAAGCTATTGCAGCAAACACTGATAAAATCAACGTAACTTGAAGACCTGTGATGAAAAATGACCTCAGAAAACAAACCTCTTCAGCTAAAGTAAAGATATAATGTGTTGATGTACCTCTGAATTGTTTATTCCTGATAAGTAATAGCAAGCTGACATTTAGAATGAGCTGGGAATGTGGTGGGTTATGGTGAGGGAGGGCATGGGTTTGCCTGTCGATGGCAGAGCTGGGAAATGTGTGTGGCTGAGGGTCTCTGAGGACCTGGAGTCTTCTCAAAGTCCCTATGAGATCCAATATGTTTCTCCCCAGCACAGCCCAGAGATGAGGATAAACACGGACTTTTTCCATCCACCGTGGCTGCTGGTGTGACTGTCTCTTTCTCACTGTTTCTAGTGACCTCCTGATGCGGGACAACCTCTTTGAAATCATAACAAGCTCCAGGACCTTCTACATCCAGGTGAGCCACTGAGGCTGGGATAATTTTCGGGGCAGTAAGTTCAGCTCTCAGCTAATGGGCTGCTCCCTACAGCTCCTCACCAGCAAACACAAGCAGATAGGTCTGTATCACACGGAGAACTGTGGGGGGCTTCACTTCTCCCATGGGCTTATCTATAATAAGGGCTGTTTGAGAGCAGGTAAAGGCAGAGTGAGCCTTGGGAATGCTGGGACAGCCATTGCCTCGGTGTGTGTGTGCATCACTGCAGCGGGAGCAGCCCCGGGGGCAGGAGGCAGAGCCTCACTGGGGCTGGTGTGTTTGCAGGCAGACAGCCCCGAGGACATGCACAGCTGGATCCGGGCGATCACCGGGGCAGTCCAGGCCCTGAAAACCCGCCCCAGGGTAGGTCATACCCTTTCTGCTTCCTATTTAATGTTTAATGGAGTTAATGTACGAGATATTTATTAATGGATGGTATAAGTGCTTGGTTGGACTGATTCCTGCATGAGATCCCTGCTCTATCAAAGTTTGCCCATCACTGGAAAAGCTTCCTTGAAAAAGGTGGAAAAGAGATTCAGCTCTCAAAGCAGACCTGTATGAGCCCTGCTCTGCTCCGAGGCATGACTGAGAGTCTGAGGGGTGGCAAAGGCTGTGGAATTGAGCTTTTCCCTTTGCTTTGGGCTCTTTTCTTTCCTGCCGAGCCCCCGGGCTCTGCAAACCACTCTCAGCACCGCACGCCCGCAGCCAGCAGCCCTCACTCTGCTCTGTCCTTGCAGGAGATGTCCTTCATGAGATCCACCTCCATGAGCAGGTCCGGGGGCTCCTCAGCCCCATCCCAGCCACGGCTGGCGGCGGAGGAGCGGAGAGCCCTGAGCAAGGCCCCCTCCAGCTCCTCCTGGCAGCCCTGGACGCCGGTGCCACAGGTGTCACAGGTGTCACAGGCGGAGGGGAAGCGTCCGGAGCTCAGGGACTCGATGTTTGTGCCAGCACTCACGGAGCACGATGGCAGAGCCACGCCAGGCACGCGCCTGCGGCACAGGTCGGAGCCGCAGCATCTCAAGGAGAAGCCCTTTGCCTTCGACCTGGATGATGAAAGCATCCGGACCTCCGATGTCTGATGGGGCGCTGAGCCACCCCCCGGCTCCACCCACTGCCCCCTCGGCTGCTGGGGGTCCCTGAGGGGCGATTTGGGGTGTGCAGGGTGGTCCCTTCCCTCCACCGCTGCCCTTCCCTGTGATGAAGGGTCGGTCTGGACCTGCATCCTGGTGCCCTGCTCTGCAGGGAGTGTGGTCCCTGGCTGCTCCTGCCCAGGCTTGGCTCCAGTGGCTCCATGTTTTGGAAGATGCCTCCGGGCACTGCCAGCACTTGCTGTGCAGGGCAGGAGGTGCTGGGGACCTGGATGAGGGGGCATCTTCTGCAACTCCATCATTTCCCCCAAAAACCAAGTGTGGAGGAAGTGGCAGGAGGTCTCGGGAGTGTGAAGGGGAGCGTGGCCTTTCTTGTGTTTGAAAACTGTTTCTCTCCCCTTAGAAGCTGCTCAGACTCCCTGGGAGCAGGGCAGGGCCGGGAGATACCAGCCCACAGCTGCCCACACAGGGGACTCACTGCAGCCTCTCCTTCTGATGACTTACTCCCTCAGACCAGCTCTTCCCACTGCCTGCCCAGGGGTGTATCAGCAGTCTGTTGGCTTTTAATTACGTCTTTTTATACCTGCAGCTCCTGTTGAACCCCAGCCCGGGCAGGTGCTCAGCCTCTCCCAGTGTTTTTTGTACTTCCTGAGTCTGAGCCGGGGCAGGCAGCCAGGTGGGAGCATCCTCAGGTATGGTGTTGGTTTTGCACTGTGCACGCCTGGATGCAGAGAGCTGTGCTGGGTTAGTGAAGGGCTTCTAGCAAAAAGCACCAAAAACCAAGCGCCTGATGGAACTGGGCAGACTTGTCCGGCTGACTCACCCACTGCCTGCCCGAGATGGAAACCAGCAGGAGTTTTTAGAGCAATGTGAATTGTCATTTCCATAACCAAATGAGCTCCTGTAGGTGTGATAAATAGTGTGTAGAAAATCCAGGTGTTCCCTTGGCAGCGAGATCGTCTGATACCTTCACCCCGAAAGTGAGTGCAATCCCCAGGTGCCGAGTGAGGACACAGCTTCCCTTTTGTTTCCCTGGCCATTACACGTCCTCTGCTCTGCAAACTCAGCCCAACGTGCTCCCCAGGAGCACATCTGGCTTGTCCCTGCCCTTTTGGGGCCTCCAGCTGTTTGACAGCTGTGCTTCAGCCTCAGCCTGGGGCTGAGCGGAGCTGTGTCAGTGGAGCTCTGAGCCTTGATTAGCCCAACTGACCTTAACATGATTCAAGTTGCACCTTCCTGCCTCAATCCCCTCCAGGGATGAAGGAGCTGCTCTGGGGCAGGCACAATGGAGCTGCCTTGGTGCCATTGGGGGAGGCAGGGATGGGGCCCCCCAAGTTCAGGGGCAAGAGGGTCTCAAAGTGGGTTTTGTGGAAGTTCTGGAGAACACCAAGATGATGAAAACAAGTGGGAATAGATGCAAATGGTACAGGGTGAATGTTAGTACTTGTTATTTAATTGTAGCAACACAGGCTCTGCTGTTCCTTTTTCTGCTCCTTTTTGCTTGATTTGCACTAGTTTGAAAATCTTTCATTTTTTTAGGCTGACTTGCTGTTTGGCTCCTAACACAGTGTTTCAGGAATGTTTTAGTAGTTTGGTAAGCCCATCCATCAGTCACAGTGTTTGGTGACAGCGCTCTGACCTCAGTTTTGGAGAACAGGGAATGCAGAGGGATGGTGGTTCCTTCATGCAAGGCCTCCGAACCACAGAGTCCTGAGTGTTCCTGGAGCTTGATAATTGCACGGTTTCCTCAGGCCTGGGATGGTAAAGCAGAAGCTTGTTGCACAATTAGGGTTAATTATCCAGGAGGAGAAACTACCAGTGGCTCCAGCATTATTGCAACATTCCTGTTGCTCATTCCCGCCCTCCTGCATCCCCAGGACAGCGTAAAGGCTGAAGATGAAATTCAAGTGTGGGAGCCAAGATGGGCTCCAGACCCATCTGTAATGCAGGTGGTGTTGGGGAGGGGAAATTTCCCTCCCATCCTGAAGGACCAGGCGGATGCAGCCAGAGCTCGATGGAGCTTTGTGGTGGTTTTAAAGCAAACTGGTGTCCTCTTAGCTCTGTGCTTGTGTCCCAGCTCATCCCCCTGGAGCTGCACCCTTCTGAAGGGTGTGCTGTGGGGCTTTCCTGGGGGTGCCGTGCATTTGGGCTGCCTTGTGGTGTAGAATGGTGTGAGAGGAGGGTTTGCTCTGTTCTAATGGACATTCCCAGGTGATTCCAGACATTCCTGTGAGCGCTGGCTGGGGATTTCAAGTGCTCTTAGGGCCGGGGGCCTCGTGCAGGTGATGCTCCATGACTCCTGGGGTGTGGGGTACCCACCTCCCACCCCTCGCCTGTAAATGCTGGAATGCCCTTTCTTCCCTGTGTTTTTAAATAAAGAGGGAAAATCCCAGTTGCTTTCCCAGGCTGTCTCTTTGCACTACATATTTTGCATAAGAATTGCCTGGGGGTTGAATGCTGTCCCCGCCAGGGTGGGGGGACAGGGTGCAGCAGCTGGGGGGACCCCAGGGCCACTGGTGGGTGCTCCCCCCATGCCCAGGGTGCTGCTGCCCTGCACACAGCAGGGCTCTGGGTCTGGGGGGGCGGTGTAATCTGGAGTCTGGGATGTCACAACTCTCCTTGCCATTCTGAAGGCACTGGAAGGAGGGACACTGCCAGACCAAGGCCCCAGCTATGGCTGTTCCTCAGCGTGGCTCAGGAGAGCCTGATGCAGGAAGGAATTTGAGGTCCTGCTGTGAGCTGGCAGCAGGGGGCTGGGACGTGGGAGCTGTCAGTGACAATGGGCTTTTGCACATGGGATTATTATTTTTTTTTTTTCTGGCTTGCTGCAGAATTTTTTCCCCTCCATGGACTTTTCAGACTGGTTGTTCTGCTGAGGAATGTGGCAGCTTCAGGATGAAGCCTCCCCCTGACCCCAGTCGAAGCTGCCAAACACAGATCAGTGGTGACCTAAGTGGGTGACAACCAACCCCCTTCCCCAGAGAGGAGGAGTTAGCGTGGTGAGCCACAAACCAAAACTGGAACAGGCAGAATTCCCAGCCAAACTGAGCCCCGAGGCAGCTCCATGGCAGTAGAAGTACCAGAGGCAGAAAGTGGCCAAAGGCAAAGGGCTGGAGGGGCCTCAGCTTGCAGAGCTGTGTGAAACCAAGAGTGTGTGTTTGCTGTTTTACCTCAAATGTGACTGGACATTTGCATACATCAATTTTTATCTCTGGCCCTGGCTGGGACTTGCTGCAGCTTCCTTTTCCCCTTTTTATCAAGCTCGGTAGGTTTTCAGTCTGCAACTGGTGGGGCTTCCTCTTTCGGGTGCGAGGCTGTTGCAGGTCCCACAGACACCCCATGCTGGGGCTGGAGCTGGAGGGGTGCCCAGCACGTGGACAGGAGCTGCCCCTTGGTAGCTCAAGGCTCTTCCCAGCAATGTGATGGCTCCTGGATGTTCTAGACAGCTCCAGGTAGAAATAAGCCCTGTCATTAGGACTAAGTAATGTTGTCCAGAGGATGCAGGTTCTACCAAACCTAACCCAGTGAACAGGATGTTAATTTGGAATAAGAGCTTTGGCTTTGCCACAGAGTCCCTGTAGCAGGGGTTACTCAGCCTTGCTGGTTCCAGCCTCAGACCCTGGGTCCCCTGGCCAGGTGGCCCATGACCCCAAAGTAACCAGGGCCCAGGACCCCAGAGTAATGGACTGGCCTGGGGGCTTGGGGATGGACCATGACCCCATGGCCTCCATCTCTGTGTGGCTGTGACTCCATTAATCCCCAAAGTACATGGAGTCAGCTCCTTCCAGATTTTATTAAGGATTGTTTGACCTCCTGTGTTTGCAAGGTCTGATTTCTTAAGCTGTCACCATTTGGGGGAGGAGGGGGGAAATCCAGGTTATTTTAAATAAGCAAAATATACAGTGAACAACTTTGTGTCCGAGGTTTGTACAGAGGCATTAACGAGAGTAACTGTTCTGCACAGTGAGTTACAGCTCTGTAAGTCCACCCTGTGCCAGGCAGAGCCTGGGCTGGTGCTGGGAGTGAGGGGAGGTGCCAGGGGGGGCTCCAGCCCTGCCCCTCCCTCAGTACACGGTGCACCAGTTGCTGCCATCGCTGGGCATCAGCCCTCCAGTGATGAGCAGGATCAGATCCACAAACCACCAGATGCCCAGGCCCCCCAGGGTCAGCAGCTTCCCCACAGCTGTGCCAGTGTGGCCCAGGCAGAACCGATCCACCCCGAAGCAGCCAAGGAAGAAGGAGTAGAGCAGCGTAGTGATGAAGTAGTGCCCGGTGTACCTGTGAGGGAAGATGTGGGGAGAGTCAGGGGGTGCCAGCCTTCCCTGCTCCCCCCATGGGGATCAGGGCTGGGAAGTGGGGGGACAGGGACTGGAGAGGGGTGACAAGGACTGGGGAAGGGGGACAGGGACTGGGGAGCGGGGGACAAAGACTGAGGGGGGGCACAGGGACTGGAGAGGGACGACAGGGACTGGAGAAGGGGGGGACTGGGAATGGGGGGGACAGGGACTGGGAATGGGGGGGACAGGGACTGGGGAATGGGGGGGAGAAGGGCTGGGGAGAGTGGGACAGGAACTGAGAAAGGGGGACAAGGACTAGGGAGGGGGACAAGGACTGGGGCGGGGAGGACAGGGACTGGGGAAGGGCACAGGGACTGGAGAGGGGGACAGGGCCTGGGGGACAGGGACTGGGGAAGGGCACAGGGACTGGAGAGGGGGACAGGGACTAGGGAAGGGCACAGGGACGCTCCTACTTGACACAGGGCCGGCTGCCCCGCAGGAAGCTCCGTGGCTCAGCACACTCGATGCCATCCAGCGCCCGGCACTGCACTCGTGTGTGGTCCACCTCGCCGTGGGCTTGTCCACCGAACTGTGGGGACAGGGCGGGCTCAGCCGGGCCGGGGGGATGCTCAGTGGGCCGCCCCCAGCCCATCCTGCCGTGCCCTCACCTTCACACAGCCGTGTCCCAGCTCCTGCTGTGCCGTGGCGTTCCCACTGTGGTCCACTGGCTCCTCGCACTCCACGAACTCCTCGGGGCTGCGGGGAGGAAGGCCCAGGCTGTGAGGGGGGTCCGAGCTATGAGGGATGCCCAGGCTGTGAGGGGGGTCCGAGCTATGAGGGATGCCTAGGTTATGAGGGATACCCATGCCGTGAGGGATGCACGGGCTGTGAGAGATGCCCAGGTTATGAAGGATACCCATGCTATAAGGGATGCCCAGGCTGTGAGGGATGCCCACGCTATAAAGGATACCCATGCCATAAGGGATGCCCAGACCTCTCCCCCCCCCACCCCAGCACTCACAGGTAGGTGCAGAGCACGAGCGGCGCCCGCGGGTCGGTGTAGGCCCAGGTGTTGGGCTCGGTGTCGCGGGGGTCGGTGTCGTTGCCCGGCAGGCCGCGGCCGTGCAGCAGCAGCAGGTTACCGAGCAGCAGCGCGGCCTGCCCGCATAGCAGCGCGTACCCCACGGGCGGCGCCATTGCGGGACGGCCGCCCCGCCCGGCCTCGGGCCGCGCCGCGCGCAGCCAATGGGAGCCCGCCGCCCCGCAGTGCGCAGCCAATGGGAACCCGCTCTCCACGGGGGAGGGCCGCTCGCAGCCAATCAGAGCGAAGGCGGAAGAAGCTGCGGAAGGGAGTGTGTGCCAGGCGAGGATGCGATTGGCTGCCGGAGAGGGCTGGCGGCCAATGGGAGGAGGGGAAGGGCGTGGCGTCGGTGGCGCGCTCGGAGCGCGCCTCCCGGTGCGACCGGAGCTGCTCCGGTACCGATGGGGCTGCTCCGGCACTGACAGGGGTGCTCCGGTACCGATGGGGCTGCTCCGGCACTGACAGGGGTGCTCCGGTACCGATGGGGCTGCTCCGGCACTGACAG
>JAWWMP010000060.1:2000351-2141839 GCA_035047865.1 Dendrocincla tyrannina | reverse complement strand
TCTGGGACCAGGACCAGAACCAGGACCGGGGATGTGTCTGGGACCAGGACCAGAACCAGGACCGGGGATGTGTCTGGGACCAGGACCAGAACCAGGACCGGGGCCAGGGCTGAGGCTATATGTGGAACCAGGACCAGGACCGGGGATGTGTCTGGGGCCAGGACCAGGACCAGGACCGGGACCGGGGACGTGTTTGGTACCAGGAGCGGGGCCGGGGCTATGCCTAGTGCCCGTGCCCGTGTCCGTGTCCCCGTCCGCGTCCCTGTCCCCTGTCCCTGTCCCCATCCCTGTCCCCATCCCTGTCCCCGTCCCTGTCCCCTGTCCGTGTCCCCGCCCGTGCCCGTGTCCCCTATCCCCCGTCCCCGTCCCCATCCCCATCCCCGTCCCTGTCCCCTATCCCTGTCCCTGTCCCCATCCCCGTCCCCATCCCCATCCCCGTCTCTGTCCCCATCCCTGTCTCCATCCCCATCCCCGTCCCCATCCCCATCCCCGTCCCCATCCCCGTCCCCATCCCCATCCCCGTCCCTGTCCCCTGTCCCTGTCCCCATCCCCATCCCTGTCCCTGTCCCCGTCCCCGTCCCTGTCCCCTGTCCCTGTCCCCATCCCTGTCCCCATCTCCATCCCTGTCCCTGTCCCCATCCCCATCCCCGTCCGCGTCCCTGTCCGTGTCCGTGCCCGTGTGCCCTGTCCCCCGTCCCGCCCCTGTCCCCTCCCGGCCCCGCCCCGGGGCGGTGCACTGCAGGCCCCGGCCCGGCTCCATAAGGCCGCGGGGCCGCCGGCCGGACCCAGCGCCCCACGGGAGGGGTCAGCCATGGCCTGGGCACGGACCTGCCTCTGCCACCACCTCATCCTCCTCCTCTTCATCCTCCTCCTCCTGCTCCTGCCGCCGGTCTCGCCCGGGCCGCCCGCGGGTGAGTGCGCCGGGCCGGGCCGGGCCTGCCGCCCGCACCCCCTGGGCCCCCATTCCTGTCCCCCCGTTCCCGTCCCCTCCGGAGCACCAAACCCCGCTCTGCCCACCCCCGGGGGCAGCTCCAGGTGGTGGTGGTGGTGGGTGGGCTGGCTCTGGCAGCCCCTTCGCCTCCCCCCGTGCCCCCGGTGCTGTCCCCGGGGCTCCGAGGGCACGGGGGGCTCGGTGTGGTGGCCCCGGTGTCACCGTGGTGGGCACGGTGGGGAGCGGGCCCGAATGGGCTGGGGGTGATGACTGTGGTGAGCCTGGGCCCCCTGGCACCCACACGAGGTTTTGGAGGTGTCCAGGGAGTGCTGATGATTGCTTGCCCAGCCCTCCCTTCCAGAAGCAATGCCAGGCTCTTGGGAGGGGGTGCCACTGGTGAGCCCGGGCCCCCTTGCACCTGCATGAGTTTTTGGAGGTGTCTCGGAAGAGCTGGTGCTTTGCTTGCCCAGCCCTCCCTGCCAGGAATGATGCCAGGCTCTTAGGAGGGGATGCTGACAGTGATCCTGGGTCCCCTTGCACCTGCACGAGGTTTTGGAGGTGTCCAGGGAGTGCTGATGCTTTGCTTGCCCAGCCCTCCCTGCCAGGAGCAATGCCAGGCTCCTGGGAGGAGGCAGGAGGAGAAGCACCCACGGGGAGGGCTGTACAGGTGGGTGGCCTTGGCCATCGAGGGGCTCAGAGCCCTGCCAGGCATGGGGCAGGAGCCTGCAGGCTGCTGTGGTGACAGGAGGGGCAGGACTCGGGCACAGCGTGGTGCCACCACTCACACCGTGTGCCCTGTGTGGGTTTTTAGGGGTTGTTGGTTCTCTGCCCTCAGGGGCAGTTTATGAGTGGAGGCCATTCTGTTTATGGGCTCTTACAGCGCTGATTCAAGGCTATACATAAATGATGGACAGAAGCTCTCCTCTCTCATCATTTCACCCTCCTGAAGGGACAGGCATACCATTATAAACTTCCCTGTTTGTCACTAATGCATGCTTTTGTAGTCAGGGCTTCCCAGCTGAGGAATCTTCCCCAAACCAGGCACTGGTGCTTCATGCTGAGGACAGTTCTCGTGTGGTGGGTGCCTCTCCCTGAGAGATTCTGTGCTGGAGTCTCTTCCTCTCACTTGCTGTGCTGCTGCTGCTGGATGTGGGAGTGGTGAGAGGTGAAAGACAAGCTCTGGGGGTGGCTGGTGGTGGAGGTAGCACAGTCTGGCTGGAGGCCAAGCAGCAAAGTCTGAAAGAGTGCATCTCTGGGGTATCAGGTGCTTTCATTGGAGTGGTCGGTGTTTTGAGGAGGAAGGTTTTAGTTATTACCTGTAGGAAGGACAAACAGGTGCTAGTTCCCCATGGATGGCAGTGTTCCTGTCTGCCTTCAGAAATCTCTCTCCCAGCTAATAATTCCAAATCTGCCATGAAATATAATGAACCTCCTTTGCCTGAATACTGAGCATGAAGGAGAGGGGAGAAACCTTCAGCTTTTGGGTTATAATGCAAATGTTTTGGACACACACAGGGATGAGGAAGAAATGGGATGTTACAGGAAACTATTAAATGAAAATTCCTGAATGACCATAATCACACAGTAATGTGTAGCCTTAAGGGATTTGTGCAGTGTGGCTTTTCCTCTCCTATTTGTGTCCATAGGAGGCCTCAGGGTTTGGCTGTATGAATTCAAAAAGAAATTCATAGGCAGGGACTGTGTTTTTTCCTACTTGATCTCTTCCTTGAGACACAGACCAGAATGTTCCAGCCACACTTCACCAGTTTTTAAAGGAATTCTTAATGTATCTAAATGCTTGGGTTTGAATTTCTGAGGAGATGTCATGTTTGGTTAAGGTAATTCTTTTGTTCAGGTCATGGAAAACACAGCACTGCCTCACCCATATTTCATCAAATCTGAGGCAATCGTTCAGCAGAATAAAGAGAAGGTTTGTGGTTATTTCCTCCAGGTGAGGAGTAAAGACAAAAAAGACATTTCAGTGTGGCTAATGCTGCCTCTTGTGTTTTGCTTTCAGGAAAAGGTAGCTTGAACCATGAGCCTGGAGTTTCTGCATGTCTCAGTCGTTGTCATTTCTCAAGCTAAAATAAAAAAAAAAAGTGCATTACACAGTTCTCTTTGGTGGCCAAATGTAAAGCCAGCAATGTCTCCAAAGAGAAGGTTCCCACGGACTCTGCTGTGTAGGCAGAACTGACACTCACAGCTGATGAGATGGGGAGGAAGTGAGTGGGTTTGGTGTGCTCAGCTCCTCTGCATGGACTCACCGTCATGGGTGGAAGGGAGGGACTCCAGAGCCATTGACCCAGAGGTGTGTCCTGGTGAGATTACTTACCTTGCTCCACAGGGTAATGGTTTTGCCCTGCTTCTCCTTGTGAGAATATTCCAGGGTGCAGAGGATGTGGTGACAGTACCAGGGGACATGTGTGACAGTCCTTTTTGTGGAACAAGGGGAGCTGTTGTCTTGCAGACAAATTAGTGTTGCTTCAGGAAGGGCAGAAGGAATGGGGAGAGTCTAGACAGGAAACACTTACAGCATGGGTCTAGATTTCTGCATGGGGGAGGTAAGAATCTTCTAGGAAATATTGCTGTGGATGAGCTCTGTAATCTCATCAATGTCCAACACCCCCAGTGAAATACTGAGAGAACTACTTTAACTGTTCTGGCCAGCTTTAATGTTACACAAATATTCCAGGTGAGCAACACATTAAATAGATAATTTGCTCCTTTTGCCACACTAGTTCTAAAAGACACAAGGACAGCAGGGGAACCCAGCAGGTCTGAAGGCTGAGTGCAGGGGAGGGAGTGATGGAAAGAAAAGTCCCAAAAAGCAGTGCCCTGTAGGAGAACAGCTGGCCAAATGTTCCTGGTGCTTTGAAGATGAAGCACCATGAAGGCATTCTTTAGCCTTTGGGAGGAGCTGGAACTGCTGGCTTCATAGGACATGATCCTACTTTTAGTAAAAGCTGTGTTAGCTTTGTGTTTTGTATAAACCTCTAAACATTTTTAAGTGGACTTGGATAATATTTACATAGTGAAAGTGAAGGAGGTGTTTGCTTCCCGTTAACCAGAGGGTAAATCCTACTATTGCTGTGCCCTTAGTGGAAAAATTAACTGCACCTAAAAATGCTTCTCCTGTTATGTCATTGCTTGGAGAAATGCACTGAGGAAGCAACGGGGGTTCTGTTGTTCTGAAGGAAGTCTGTAAGTCAGGTCATGGAAGTTACTCACAGACACTGCTTGGCAAAGTCCTTTATGATTCTGAAAATAGGATACAGAGAATGCAGGTTGAGCTGACAGCTGGTGCCCTTCCAGGCAGTTGGGATTCAGGCTCCTTAAAGACAGAGATAGCAATCCTGGTGATTTGGGCACAGGAGAGAGGTATCTGGCAGAAAGAAGTGCCTTTGAAAGGACAGTGCAAAGTGTTCTGCTGAGGTAGAAATAATTGTCTGCACAAGTTCATGAGTATGGGAGAGTGAAAAATGGGAGCATATTGGCAGGAAAGGAAGTGAGTATTGGAATAAGTTAAAGGACAGGTGAATCAGCCACTTGCCATCTGTTTTGGAGGAAGATTAGCTTGTGGAGATCCATAAACACACAAGCTACATGTCAGGCTTCACTGGGCTGTTGTGTCCTGCTGTGGGTCCTTTTTTGGGATAGGTGCAGTCTGACTGCAGAGTGGAGCCACAACAGCCTGATATGAACAGGTAGAGGGGTAATATACAGGTTTCACAAGGAAATACTGAGTATTGGTGTTCCTTAGTTGAAGGAAAGGAGAGGGAAGTGTGACAGCACACTGTGGACATCTAAAACTTTGCAACCAGAGAGAAGGGAGTGAAGGGCTCACCTCCTGTGAGGATTAGAGGTATGGCTTAAAGACAGCAAGAGTGATCTGTTGGAGATCAGGGTTGCTTGGTGGAGATGCTCTGTGTGGAACTGGTCCTGCTTGGGCCCTGATGGGCTGGGTGGCTGTGTAAGGCTTTTGGCACTTCTGGTGAGCAATCCCCTGCCAGAGCATGGAATGAATGGTGCAGCTGTTAATTGTAATTGAAGATAACCAGGGTTAATTTGATGAGTTCGGGTAGTTAATGCTTTAGCAATGTGCATCTTTTGACTCACATGTGTGGTTGATGGAAGATTAGAACTCATTGCTGTGAACTGATGCTCTGGGCTTAGCATGGTTTGGGTGAAGCAATCCCCCTTCTCCCACCTCCTCCTCTGTGTGGGATTTATGGCATGTTCCTTGTCAGCATCTGCCTGCAGCCCGAGCTGCTGAGCTGCTCATGTGATGATGAGCTTGTTTTTATGAAATTAGTTTATTTGGTGGTATAATAGGACAGAGTCTGAACTTTCCTCTTTTTTTTTTTTTTTTTTGTGTCTTTTGCTTCCATTGAAGAGAATACCTTTGACCTCCCTTTGGTAGGCTCGGGAAGGAGTCACAGCCCAGGAAGGATGATAATTGAGGGGAAGTGTGACTGTAGGTGGATGTAGCTGTGTGCTGGGATTCTGTAACTGAGCCAACGCTCCGTGGGCATGCCAAGGTCTAGGAGCACAGGGGACACAGCCTGACCTTTGCTGAATATCGATCCTACCTGTCAGGAAGTGAGGAACCCAAGAAGCTCACCTCAGTGTCCGGGGTGCCGTTATGGCTGTGATGTGTTCCCATGGTTTTCAAGCTCCCACATGCCATGAAGCATGCACAGAATTCCTACAGTGGATTTGGGGCGGGGAGGGGAAGATGATTCACATCTTCCTATTTGCCTCCAATGCTTGGTAATTAATGGTAGCCTTTAATGAGACAAGATAAATGTGGCGGATGCAATTGTGTTTTTCTTTGGAAACACAATCTCAACTGGTGTTCCAGCCGGGAATGGATCAGCAGCAGAGTGTTCTTGGTGGTGACGTGGTACAGCTCTGACAGCTGCCTTGGCCAGTGGCAGGAAGCACCTGAGGACCAGAAGTCCTGGAACTTGCTGAAAAATTTATTGCAAATGGCTATGCTTGAGAACTATTAATGTGTTGCAGTGGAGTTTCTCAAAAGGGCAGGAGAGGAAGCCACAACAAGCAGTGTATCTTGAGGAAACAGAATATAAATATCTTCAAACGTGGAAAATAGCTGAGTGTTTCTGTTGGGGTTTTTGCTGTCATTTCTGCATTTCCTTGTTTGCTGTGAGTTAAACCTCCTTCCCTTTGTGCTGAAATACCTGTGTGGATTCTCCTGGACAGTGACCATGTTTGCTGGAGGGTGGTGTGGCTGCAGGAACGTCTCTGGTGGTGCCTCTCAGCATGCTGGACCCAGTGTTTATCCAGCCTGCTGGGAGAGCTGCACGCTGCCTCGTTCTTGCTGGAACTTTGCCTCATGCGAATTAGGTCAGGCTGAGTCTGATTTTTTCCCCCGAGTGAGATAAGGTCTGATGGTGTCAGTCACTAGAAGGAGTGCTGGGCACTTGGTGGGACCTGAGGTGCCCAGTGGGTTACTGGCTTAAGGTCATACCTCTTAAGTTTTGTGGTTCTTGGTGGGGAAAAAGACCTGACCCTACCCAAGGCCTTTGTAGGAGGAAGATGTTGGAGCAGGTTTGTCTTTCTGCTTGGCTGCTCTTGTCCCTTTGATCAGGTTTTTGCTGAACTACTCTGTGCCCTCTTTGAGGGTTTCTGGTGATGTGTGAAATTCTGCACGGGGCACTTGGCATGCAAACAGGTTCTTTGTGAAGTGAGGAGCAGTGCCAGGGAGATACCTACTGAGGACTTCCCAACTCCCCATTTTCTCCCAAACTGGGGGTGGTGAAGGCAGGGAAGGAGGGCAGAAGGTGGGGAGAGAACTGTCAGAGTATTCAGAGAGTTGAAAGTTGGCTTCTTTTAGTGCCGTTGCTCTACAAGGATCTTCTTGGAGTTGCACTCTTCCCAGAAATCCCTCCCAGTTCTGCTTCATGTGATGATTCACTTCTTTGTCTTCTGCTTCCAAGCAGCTCCTGGGGAGACGTGCCATGAAGTGCTGTGAAGGTTGGCTGTGCCCTGCTGCTTGTGTGGCATGTGCCCTGTGACCTCCAGAACTTGGCCCAAGTGTCACAGTGTCACATGTCCACTACCACAGGGGTGGCAGTGGGGAAGGAACAAGTGCAGGGCAGTGACCTGGAGGACCTCAGAGCTGGATATAAGTGGAATGTGTGGTTGGAAATGACAAATGTAGGGAAGTGATTGCTGCAGTATGTGCTGTTGGTGGTTCATCCCAGGGGAGGAAGTGGCCCTTCCCTCCCCTGTTTTCAGGCCAAGGAGAGGTATTGACACTGTATTCTGTAGCTGATGAACGTAAGGCGTTGTTTTCAGGAATGTTATCTCTGATTTTTAAATACCTTCTGTTCAATAAACACTGTAATTAATGAAACTTCTGCTACAGTATTTGCCCTGTGTGATTTCCTGAGAAATAGCGTGGCTGTGCCTGTGCTCAGGTGACAGAAATGCTGTGTGACAAATTGGGACAGCACAGTGGATCTGTGGCCTCCAGACATGGACACACTTGCTGTTATGGGAGGGAAGCTGGAAGTGATCTAATGGCTTGCTCTTTGGGGACAGTGGTGGGAAGAGTGAGGCAGTGGATGTGCTTTTCCCCTGGGATGCCTCTGGTGATGGAACAGGCCTCCCATGGAGGCTTTGAGCTCTCAGTGCTGTCCTGTGACTGGAGAAGCCACCGGCCCTTTGGAGGTATGGTGTGAGTTTTGGTGTGCCCAGAGGAGCTGGTTTTAAATGCATGCAGCATCCCAGTCCCCCTTGAGAGTTTTTGGAGTATCTCAGACACCAAACACTCGCTCACCTGACCCAAATGTGGTGATGATTCCTGGAATCAGACGGTTAGGATAACTGTTCCCTTCCCCCTACCTTTGTCGGGAAGCTCAGGCTCCTCTGATGAGCTCATTGATTCCATTGCCATGAGCCAGTAAAACCACTGCTCTGGATCCTGCCTTGGATCCTGAGCAACCAACCTCCTGTTTCTTCAGAGCCAGGCACGGGCAGACACCACCACTGATGGGAAAAGTAATTTGCATGTGCAGTCTGTTGTTGTTTACACAGTTGATCCAAAAAGAGTTGCTTGCAAAACCTGATGTTTACTAAAGGGAGCTTGGGCTCTGGGTTTGTGTTTGGTTCAGGGGATCTGTCTGTTGTTGCATTTGCAAATAATATAAAGAGGGATCTGCAACGGCCACTTTGATCCAGGGATTTGTTTCACCTCAGTTGTTTTGATGAGGCCCTTGAGAGCTCTCTAAGAACATAGTGAATAGCACCAGCAAACCAGGAGTTTGGCTGAGCTGAGCAGGGTGAGGCTGAGGCTGAGCTGTGCTGTTGGGAAGTGCAGGAACTGCTGGAGCTCCTCATGAGAGGCCACACGGCTGAGCTGGGGCAGTTCTGCAGCTCTGCAGCAGGGGACACCTGGTTTGGCACTGTCTGTGTGTCCTTGAGTGAGTCCTCACTGTGCTGACCTGCTTTAAGTGCTCCGATTCCTGCTGATGGAGAGTGGTGGTGTATGAGATGGGTACTGGTAAGACAGCAATTGGAATATGAAGACTTCAATTTGAAGCTTTCTGGCAAATTTGGTGTCTTCTCTGCTGTTTATGTGTTGTTTTTCTGGCCTCTTACAAAGGCAATCCAAGTGTGCAATCAAAGCATGTCTTGCTGTGAGGTTTGCTCTGTGCTCTTCTCTATGTGGGCTTTTCCTGAAACAATGTTCCTGATTGCTTTGTTTCTTTAGCCAGTGTGTTCTGTTTCCCAGGTTTCCAACAGATTTCCCTGCTCTCTTCCTATGAAGTTGTAACCCCACAGAGGCTGGGAAGAGAACGGCGAGAGGCTTCCAACAGCTCCTCAATACAGGTACTGGGCAGTCTTACCTTCAGTTTAGTGTCTGCTTCCTAATGAGAGCCACCCAAAACCCACCTGAAATGCTCACAGAATGCTGTTGGACTCATCTGGCAGCAGACAAGTGTCCATCCTTGCAGAGGGTATGACCTAAATTATGGGGAAGTATCTCCTTCCTCCGAAGGTCACAAGTTGCTGCAGTGGATTTTTGATCTGGGTGTAAAAGTTGCATCATGAAAGTTGTTCAGTGCTGCAATGGGCTTCAAGAGGGGACTGTGCAGGTCACTGCAGTCAGTGGCAGGTGCTCCTGTGGGATGTCTGGAGCAGTGCTTGAGTGGTTCCTCTTCCCAGTCCCTGTTGCTGTGTGTAGCACTTGGCTTGCCACAAGGCTGGGGAGGTACTGACTCACTGTAAAGGTTCAGTAAAAAAGCTGTGTTGTCCTTTTCCAGCTCTAAGTCAGAGCTTTTCTGTGGAAGTCTTAGAAAGAAGCAATAAAAAAACCACAAATCTGTTTTGAAATCTCTTCCTTCATGTGACTTTTCCCCAGTCACACAGGAAGGGATGGCAGGTTCAAGAGGCAAAGACAATTCTAAAATAGATTTCAGGCTCACCCCTTTTGCTGAGTTCAAAGAATGCTTTATTCATTGACATGAGTAAAATGCAACTTTTTTTTTTATATTCAGGACAAAGTGTCATATGCTATTGAAATTGAGGGGAAAGAATACACAATTCATCTAGAAAAGAACAAGTAAGTGATGAATTTCTTTATTAAGTTATTATATCTGCTGTATCCAGGTGACAAGCTGGCAGGTAGCAGGTGAGTTCCAGTTCCTGGGGTTCTCTGTGGAAAGTGTAGGTATGTCCAGCTCTGTGAAATGGGAAAAGACTCCCAGAGTCCTGGCTATCAGCCAGAGACATTTTTGGATTCCTGCAGCCCTGGGATCCCCTTTCAGAGCAGGAAGCTGCAGCTTGCTCAGAGGGGATCTGGGAAATTGTGGACACAACTCTTTCCATTCACAGCTAAAAATAAACAAGCTGAACTGCATTTCGAGTAAATATTTTCACTTTTGTCTGGATTTTGTTTATTGCTTTAGGTTTGTATTTTTTCCTGTCTCAGTAGCACAAGGACACTAATAAATGAGGAAACTGACTTTCTCTCCAAGGTCTGGATACTGATAGCTCAGAGCCGATATAGATGCTGTCAGTCTGGGGTTGACCTATTAAAGGGCCACTTACAGCACCAGCACATGGCCATTGGTGCTCCAAATTGCCCTCATGATAAAGGCACAACTGTACAAGTCCCTGGGGATCTTCAGCTGCCACTTGCCAAGGCCCTGACCCTCAGAATCGTGGGAATTCAGCTGCACCACATCAATGGAATTACCAGGGTGGTGCAGCAGTCTTAGTCGTGGGAGACTTTCTCAATGCACTTCCTACCAAAACTGGGCAAAAGAAGACATATACAGCAGACTGAAGGCTAGGATTTTTTTTTCCCTGCTTGAAAACAGGCTTTTAGCACAATTTAATGGGTTTTGTTGCTTGTTTTACTCTCTGGGCTGAGGTGGTTCCTTTGATTTCATTACCAGATCCACCGTTCTGCAATCTTGGATTTTGCTGGGAAAATGCACAATTTCTTTGTTAATTTTGGAGGGTTTTCCTTTTGAATGTTTCCTTAATTAATTGCAATTTACATATTTGTCACACTTTTAATTAGGATCATCTTACCACTCTGCTCCAGTATCATAGTCATGTCATGAAATTCCTCTTGTATTCCTTCTTCCCTTTCCTTGCAGAGAACTGCTGCCCAAAGATTTCACAGTTTATACCTATAACAAGGAGGGAAAGTTGCAATTGGAATATCCAGATGTCCAGGTAGGATTTCTTTCTTTTCCTGCCCTCACTGAAGGTGGCTGGAACACTGAGCATCTATGGGATGAGGGAGTCAGGGATTACAAAAGCATAGTTGTATTTTCTGCTAGGTCACCTTCAGAACCCACTGTCCTCTTCCCGAAGAGGATCCTTAATTTTGGGTGAGGATCTAGCCTGTGATAGACCTGTATTTCCTGATGTGGAGGGGGTTGCTGTCTCATTAAAACCTGCTCCTCTCTAAAAGGTAGTGCTTCTCTCAGCTGTCAGTGTCTCCTTATCAGTTCTGTCCTTGTGTGGGGCTGGTGTCACTTCTGGCCTCTGCCTTCCTTCTCTGAGGGCTGGAGCCTGTGGGGCAGCACTGGGTGCTCTGGGTTCTCAGCAGGCAGCTTTGCTTTTGCTTTTACACACAATGGGCTTCCAGATTGGTCCCTGAGCCAGCGTGAATGGTCTGCTGCTGACCCTTCCATTCAGCAGGGCCGGCTGTTAGTGACTAAAAACTTGGGAGGGTTGACAGGTGATCCATTAGTCCTGAAATTTGGGAACTGCTGGAAGCAATGGATGATTGAGATCAAGTCTGGAGGATCTTTGAGAGAATGTGATCTGTGTGGCAGTGGAGTTACCCCACTGAAAATGTGTTTGCAGCCCTCTTTCTGTACAAACAGGCTTCCTGACAGATTGGCTTTGGAAATATAATTGCTTCAGTGGAATAAGAGTAAAAAGCAGGTTGTGTGATACAAAATGCATGAGGGTATTTCTAATGGCTTCACTCTTCCTTTGAAAGGGAAGTGTTAGTCATACATGATTCATGGGATCTTGTTCTTGAAAACAGAGTACCTGAGTCAGCTGAGTATTTGCTTCCTAGTTAAAAGGGATTGGGTAGAGGAAAAATGCTTCTTCTGCACGAGGTCATGAAAGTCACAGTGGCCCTGAAGGATTAGCACATGCCTTCAGTTCTTTCTGCTTTCCTTGCTGAGCAACAGGTAACAGGATCTGTATTATAAACCCCTCTAACTGTGTCCAAAAATGCCCTTGCCGGAGGAAATGGAGTGTATTTGCCCCATGCTACCCCTTGTCTAGTTTCCAAAATATGTATATATAGAGGCTAGAGTGGAAGTGCTCCATCTGCCAGGGCTGAGGAGGGCTGTACTGCACAGCCAGAAGGCTCCAGCAGCTCAGTGCTGGTTGGCGAGGACGGCAGGTGTTGTCCCTCCTCCTGCTGCAGAGAGGCCACGGACAAGCCAGGACTGCTTGCCAGGAGACTGAATGATGATTTGGCCCAAATCTGCAGGGAGGGGCTGGTCTCAAAATATTTGAGGCAGGGTGGAGGACAGAATGGGAGAAGGGATAGCCTAGGTCAAGTTAAGAAATCCAGCTGCTCGCCTGGTGTCCCTCATGTGTCGGCAGCGCCAGCTCCGAGTCTGGCTGCAGGCAGAATGGCTGAGGGGCTGAGGGGGTTTCAAACTGAAATCCTTAGTGAGCTGCTGGCCCCATCCAGCTGGGAGGAGCATCTGCTTTACAAGAGCAGACATCCTGTTGAGTCCTGTGTCCTGGTGTCTTGGTTAGTGTCACGTATATCAGTCTTTGTGAGACTAAGGCGGGTGACAAAACCTCAAGATGCATGCGAGCAAATGTGGTAGAGCTGGAACCATGTGAGAAGCTGCAAACTGTGGGTAAAAGTAATGTGGTAAATTTAACTGAAAGCATTTTCTTTTCTCAAGTTGAGATCTCAGCTGGTCAGTGGTGGATAAGAGGTCGTCCTGGGTGTGTAGGTACACCTGGAACAAGTGTGTAACACACCCTTGTTTTCCCATCCAGGATCACTGCCATTATCAGGGATACGTGGAGGGCACCCTGGATTCCGTGGTGGCTGTCAGCACTTGCTCAGGGCTCAGGTAGCAAAACCCACCCTTTGTTCCCATCTGTCTCATTGTGGCTGCTGCACCTGAAACCCAGTTCTGCTGGTTTTACCTGTGGCTTAGCCAGTCAGGGAGTCACTGGCCAGGCTGAGCCCCCTTGGTGCTGTTGTCCTATGGTATCTTTTATTCATGGAGTTCATGGATATTTAAAGTACCATTAAATAAACTATTACTGCAGTTTGTTACCAATAAGTTGGTTTTGATACAAATTTGTCCTATTTTCCAATTTGCACAGATGATCACAATGAACTTTACCTACTGCAGAAATGAAAACTCAGACACTAGTCTGCAAATTTCATCAAATTGACCCTAAAGCCTTGTTCACCTCAAGTTTGATTGGAAACTTATTCTGCTTTGGTCTAATTGCCATATATTTTAAGCCACTGATTTTTTGCAGGGCCATGCCAGACACCAGAGTGGCAGTAAATTATTTAAACTAAAGCACTTCTGCTTAAAGCCTGTGTTGTAATTCCTGGGGCATTGCAGACTCTTGCAGAAGTGTTTAATTTACTGGATGTGTAAGGCCCTGTCCAGTGAAAGGCTGCTGCCAGGCCTGAAGTGAAGTGTGCTGGTTTGCAAGGACTGAGATAGAGGCAGGCCTTGCTTATCCAAGAATAACTGTTCCTTTGTTTTGCTTTCTGGGTAACTGTCCTCTGTGCTTAGTGCCAGATTTCTCACACTCTGCCGTATTTTAGGGGCTTGGTGACAATAGGGAATGTCACTTATGGGATTGAGCCCATGGATTCCTCTTCTGGCTCTAAACACATTCTATATCGACTGGATAATGTGAAGAAAGAGCCCACAACATGTGGAGTAACTGCTGAAGGCCAGGGAAAGGAGCACACAGAGGGAAATCCCCATCCCAGTATGACCCAGCTGCTGCGGGTAAGTCCTCCCCAGTGCCCCATAATGGGTTTTGTGAGTTCATCTAAGAGTATGGAAGCAGCTTATCAGATTTCCTCAGGCTTAACACATACCTAAAGGTTTATAATTTGGGGGGTTTCTGCACTGCTGGGAAACTGTTCCTTCTCCAAACGAGCTGCAATTCCCTCCTGTTTCTGTGTGTGGCAGTGAGGGTAGGGCAGCTGGTCAGAATATTCCTTGGCTTTTTTGGGGGCATTTTAAGGCCAGGAACACCACCCTCATGGAGAGGCTTGTTAACAAAGTATTGCATCAGGAGCCAGGAAAATATTGTGGTGTTTATTCCATCCTCCTCACCACCCCAAGAGCAGTTTGGTGTGAAGGTCCCCCTTGCCCTTCAAGAACTGGCTGTACAGGAACAAGATTCCAGTGAAAGCAGGAGAATGAAAAACATTGTGTTTCACTTCAAGGTTTTTGGCATTTGCTTGTAGTATCTCTCTGCCCCTATATAAAAGTGTGTGCTGTCTTTCCAAAGCAACCTGTGTGGAGAGTGAAAAAGATCCCTTGGTTTTGAAACACAGGAGGGCTTTGTGCAGCTGAGTTTTGGTGTAAAACAAGAAATTGTCATTGCATTGGATCACAGTGCTTGTGTTTGGCACCGTGTGCTTTGGGTGTGTCTCAAACCACTGGTTGTGTCAAGTGAAATATGACAGTGTCATGATTATTTTTTTTCCCCTGTTTGCACTTGAATTAATAAAACTGAAATTGTCTAAAATTTTTTTTTCCCCAGAGAAAGAGAGCAGTCCTGCACCAAACAAGATACGTGGAGCTATTCATAGTTGTGGATAAAGAAAAGGTAGGGATTGTATGCAGCTTTCCTCTTTCTACCTCAGGAGTGTGCCTGGAAAGACCTCAGGCTGAAAAACACTGACACTTTGGCCAAGGTTGTGCAAATATGCTGCCCTAGAAGTGGATAAATGTGTGCTATGCAATCCTCAGGAAAGGAGGAAACCATCAGATTTAGAGAGGTCCTGTCTGCAAGGAATCTTGTAATGTAAGGAGAGGACGTGGTAAAAACTGCTTTTGCTATTTTCTTTGGAATGTTGAGCAGTTGAGCAACAGTAGTGAAGATGCTCCCTTGATTGGCAGCATCTCGGAGATTTGTAGCCAGGCAAAAATGTTTTTCATGTTGTTAGTCTTAAAATGTTCTGTTCCTTTTTCTAACTCCTGTCTTTATCTCTTCTCTTCATAACTAAGTTTCTTTGTCTTGCAGTTTGAAGACTTTGGGAAGAGTGAAACAGAAGTAAGAGAACACATGGTGCAGCTGGCAAACTTCCTTGACAGTGTGAGTAGGAGGGATGCTGTGTGCTGCACCCCTGCTGCCTTTTGTAAACTTCCACCTCAGGGTTTGTTCTGGTACCCCCTTGGGGAATGCATCACTGTGGAAGCTTTTCCACCTCTAAATTCATCTGCAGTCATGCACCTTGAGAATTAGTTTAGGGAATTCTTCCAACCTGTGCTAAGTACAGCAAGTGACAGGACAGATTGCTGCAATTATTGCAATTCTTGTGTCTGTGTAAAGGTTAGAGAAGAAGCATGTCTATAATGTGACTGTTTCAGATTATATTTGTCAGGATTGAGACTTCTTTTTATTTCTGTTTGGTGGGTTTTTTTACAGTGTGGCCACTATGGCATTTAGACATTGATCCTTTACGTCATGAAGGCCTAAATTACAGAGAAAATGCATTCTGGTGGTTCCAATTGTGTACTAGAGTGGAAAAATAAAAATCAAACCCACACAGGAAAGGTGGATACTTGCAATAAAATCTATAACACGAGGCTGCTCGTTTTTACCTGAAGGTATTAATCAATATTTCTTCTCTTATTTCTTCCCCAGATGTACATCATGTTGAACATCCGCATCGTGCTGGTTGGTCTGGAGATCTGGAAGTATGAAAACATCATCAGCACAGACGGGGGGGCTGGGGATGTGCTGGCAAATTTCGTGCAGTGGCGAGAGAAGAACCTTGTTTCACGTCGGAGACACGACAGTGCCCAGTTGGTCCTGTGAGTACCAGGTCCTTCTCCTTGATCCCAAGAACTTGTTCTGTTCCTGCCTGCTCAGCCCAGCTGTTGTGCCAAAAGGAGCTGCAGAGTGTCCTGGGCAATCAGCATTGGTTTGTGTCTTGTGAAAACATTCTGAGTCAAGCTAAACATTTTAAGAAGGTTTCTGTGCTCTTTGATTTCAATGTCCTCTGACAAGTGTATTGATAAATAACACATTTGTTTCTCATCCCACATGTCCTACAATGTTCTGTGTTGTATTGCATAAAGCTTCCATTCAGATAATGCTTGTCACATTCTAACAGGTTGGGCTTGTGATCCAGGGCTTTCTCCACTTGAAAATGAGCACAAACCTCGTGCAGAGCATTGCATTTTAATGGAGAAAAAGTTGTTTCTGCAGCTGGTGTCCAGAAGCCAGTGACGTGGCTTGAGTTTGGCACAGGTTGTTAATCTGGCTGTCCCTGCTGCCTTAAGAAGCCCAGAGTTTCCTGAGCTGTTCTCTGCCCTGTTCCAGGATGTGTGCCCCAGTGCACTTCCTACTCCTGTAGATAGTGCATTTCTTGGGAAGTCACTGCCCAAAGCAGCGAAAGGGCAGAGGCAAGGGCACAGCCCAGCCTGCCCTCCCCTTCCTCTGGATGCTGGGAGCCTCCTCCCCTCCAAGGCAGAACAGCAGCATGCTGTTGATGAGGGAAGTGGCTGAGAAAATACTAATTTTAGAAGTTCTTCTATATGAAGTAAAAGGTGGTGCAATTGTGCTGTGACACATAAAGAACAAAATGACAGAGTAGTGAGAGGGAAGCTGACTAAGGGAGAAATCGATGGAGTTGGCCATAGCAGAAAGGCAGCTGACAGGAAATTAAACCAAATCATTTTAGGGGTGGACTGCTTAGCTCTTTGTATATAGGAAGACTAACTTTCTGCAAACACTTGTCTTAAATTGACAGAGTAAAGGAACCTTGAAGAGAAAGCTAAAGCTGAACTGGTACATTTGTGCCTGCAGCCAGTAGCAGTGCTCCTGTGTCAGCCTTGTTAAGCTGGAGCACCAGGATTTGTGCCCCACAGGCAGGAGCAGTGTGTGGATGGGCTGTGTGTGTCTGACCAGTGAGATGATGTCCTTTCTTTTCTCTCCTTGACTGTAGGAAGAAGGGGTTTGGTGGCACAGCTGGAATGGCCTACGTGGGAACAGTGTGCTCCAAGAGCCATGCAGGAGGCATTAATGTGGTGAGATTTCTGTAGTGATCTCTGAATGTGATCAAGCTCAGAAGTCTTCCTGAAGTGCAGAATTGTTCATAAGAAGCTGAAGTGGCTTACTGGGGGCTTTTATGTTGTCCTCATCCATTTCTGATGCTTCCAGGATACCTGGATCACAATTCTCTGTAGTCCCTTGCTCAGTTTCCCCTCTCCTCAGTGTGCAGCACTCATGCAAAAGGAACAGGATTTCTCTGTGACATTTTAAGCACCCCTGGCTTGGAAGCATGTGGGACCTGTTGATGTTCACAAATCTGTCCTGTGCTCTATAACCATGACCTCCCTGAGCAGTGCCAGTTGACTGCCTGTTTTATGTGGGATTGCAGAGCCTTAGTGAACTGAGCTGTTGGTCTTGGTTAACTGGAAATCCCAGCACTCTGGTTTCCTTGGGCTAGTGACAGAAGTGCTGGAATTTGCAGGTTTCAGGAGATTTGGGCAAATTCAGGAGAATTCTAAATTTTGTGCTAATGTTGCAGCTGCTCTGGAAAGTGGAGGTTGTTGGGTTGTGTCCCAAAGAGGTTTCTCTGAAGGCTCTTATTACTATGCAAGTTCCATGCACTTGTTTGGAAATCCAGCACTGTCGGTCTGGGAGTCCTGATAATGTAGAGACAGAATGGCAGACATGTCTCTTTGGCACATATTTAAACACTGACTTTGTCAATGTAAGCTCTCTGCTGATTGCCTTCTGTTTCACTCCTGTGCAGTTTGGAAGGATCAGTATCCAGATGTTTGCATCCATCATGGCTCATGAGCTTGGCCATAACCTGGGGATGAACCATGATGACGAACGTGTCTGTCACTGCGGGGCAAGCAGCTGCATTATGAGCTCTGGAGCATCGTAAGTAGCTGACTCAGGGTAGCCAGAGGAGGATCAAAATGCCCCATCCTTCTGCTTTTTTGTTATGGATTACTTCTGTTTTCAAATTCCCCTTACAGAAAATGGTGTCGTGCTTATAGCTCATGGGCAAAGCAAACATTACCTTGCTCTGCAAACAGAAGGGATGCTCATGGGTTTTCTCAGTGTAAAGCTCAGCTCGTGTTCTCTCTTGCAGGGGATCGAGGAACTTCAGCAGCTGCAGTGCAGAAGACTTTGAGAAACTGACTCTCAACAAAGGTGGGAGCTGCCTGCTCAATGTTCCGAGGCCTGACGAGACCTACAGTGTCCCATACTGTGGGAACAGGCTGGTGGATGCTGGGGAGGAGTGTGACTGTGGCTCACCAAAGGTTTGTAGCTCTGTATTTTCCCAGTGTTGCCAGGGTAGCCTTATGCTCCTCGCTCAGAGGGGACTGTGTGGCAGAGGGGACAGTTTTGTGACATTCACAGCACTTGTGTCCTCAGGAATGTGAAAGTGATCCGTGCTGTGAGCCAGGAACTTGCAGGCTCCGATCTGGTGCTGAATGTGCTTATGGGGACTGCTGCAAAAACTGCCAGGTAAGAGATTCCAGCATGTTGTTTGGAAGCTGAGAAAAGGAGAGCTTTGGCTTAGCCAGTGCATCTGTGAGAGGGAGTTATCCTGCGTGTCCACAGCCCTGCAGTGGCTTCAGATCAGTCCCTTGTTGGGATGTACTGGGGGTCAGGCACAGTGTTGTCTCTGCCATGAGCCCCCTGTTTTCTGATGCAGTTTTCCCTGCCCTTCTCCCTTCAGCTGCTTCCTGGAGGAACTGAGTGTCGTGCGAGTAACAACGAGTGTGACCTCCCAGAGTACTGCAATGGCACCTCACAGTTCTGCCAGCCCGACTTCACGGTGCAGAACGGGCACCCCTGCCACAACCAGGAGGCCTACTGCTACAACGGCGTGTGCCAGTACTATGATGCTCAGTGCCAGGATATCTTTGGCTCGAGTAAGGAAGGGCACAGCGTTGTAGTCTTTCCAGGAGATGTACCTGAAGAGTGCACTAAGTTTATTTAAAATATATTCCCTTGTTTTCCTGTGGCGAAGACTGGTTGGCTTTGGCAGAGGGTTTGAAATGGGGGTGGTTCTGGCTTCGGCAGAGGGTTTGAAACAGTGGTGGTTACAGCTTAGCCTTCACACATTCTTCCTGTGTCATGCTTAGTGCTGTGCTGGGGATTCAAGTAGTAGTTTTGTTGCACTCATTATTCCTAGTGCAGTGGGGTTTCTGCTCTACAGGGCTGCAAAGAAGCTATGAAGAAATATCAAATGGTACAATTGACTCAATGTTGAGTGACTTTTTCCCTCTTTTAAAACTTTGAGCCTTGTAATTCTGACATTGTTGCCTCTTTATAGTTTTGATCAAGTTCCTAAGCTCCCTGCTGCCTGGTAAATACTAAGAGTAGCAGGGTAATTGCTTTGGGTATGGGAGACATGGTATGAGAGAGTTCTGTCCCTGGGTAATGTGTCTTCTCTCTTTGTTGTTTGCAGAAGCCAAAGCAGCCCCAAACACTTGCTTTACTGTAGTGAATTCCAAAGGGGACAGATTTGGCAACTGTGGTTTCCATGGCCATGACTACAAGAAATGTTCCAGCTGGTGAGTTGAGCTCAGTGCATCGGGAAGTTCTGAAATACATTGTTGGGAATCTGTATTTGGTGTTGTAGTGGGTGCACTGAGGAGGGATGTGGGGCTGTGGCAAGGAGAATGTGTTGAACATCTCCCATCATGGATTGTGCTTATCCCAAGGGTTCACGTACAGGAAAATGAGTAGCAAACCACAATGTTTTTCTTAATGTAAAGATCCCAACAACTTATGGAAAGAAGGGTGCTCTTGCACCACTGAAATGAGGCCCAGTTTGGTTTTATTTGTCCAGTTGCCTCAATTTTCTTTTCAAGTAGTATCTCCAAGTAGAAAGAAAAAATGGAATCAAACACATGATACTCTTGTTCTCAGAATGAATTCAAGTGTCACTATAGTGTTCCTGTGTTGCTGTTGTAGGAATGCCATGTGTGGGAAGCTGCAGTGTGAAAATGTGAAAGCCATGCCTGTGTTTGGAATCAAGCCTGCTATTATCCAAACTCCCATCAAAGACAGCGTGTGCTGGGGGGTGGATTTCCAGCTGGGCTCTGATGTCCCGGACCCAGGAATGGTGAATGAAGGCACCAAGTGTGGCAATGGAAAGGTAATTAACAATTAAAAAGTGATATCCTACTGTAATAATTTGGGATGTTCACGGGAATAAAATTTTCAGCTGCATTGTTTCATGAATATTCATGAGCAAAATTTTTTGATGCCTGTAGTTAATTTAAAATTAAATGAGTCCATTGATTTTTCTCTCCACTGCCCAGTACTGCACTGCATGTGCATCAAACATTTAATGAGCCTTTCATTTGTAGGTGAAGCGAAAGAAATGGAGGTTGTTGAGAGCCAAAATCTTTGCCCTGTCAATGAGCAGGAAGAACCAGACCCACACAAATGCCTTGAAGACAACTTTCAATTAAAATCCAACTAAACTAAAGAGCTCAGAGGCTTAGCCCCGGCAGAGGAATGTGCATTCCACATGTCCTTACTGGGCACAATTTAATTGCTGTTCCTTTACATTCAGACTAGAGACAAAAGGCTCTAGTGCCAGCTCAGGCCCCATGCTGAGAGGCCTTTTGTGGGACCGGGTTTCTGCAGAGTTGGGGTTTGTCAGTGAGAGTGTGAGAGGCTTTGTGGCAGCAAGTGCTGTGTGGCTGCAGAGCCCCATGCTGGGAGCAGGGAACTGGGGAGGCAGGGGGGCCCTGAAATGTCATCTTGCCTCATTTGTGTGCATCTCTGTTCCCCAGATCTGCAGGCACTTCCAGTGTGTGAGTGCCTCTGTCCTGAACTATGACTGTGACGTGGAGAAGCAGTGCCACGGGCACGGGGTAAGCAGGGCAGGAGAGGCAGCAAGTTTTTAAATGGTGATTAGTAACTTTATTTTTCTGTTTTGCCAAACTGTAAAACTCTCTATAAAATGTCTCTAGGCAAGAGAGCCTGTAACAGTGTCAAAAAAATCTTTGACAAAACTCTTTGCCAGGCAAGAATTCCCAATTCCAGTATTACTAATGAAATTTGACTCTGCATCTCACAAAAAAAAAAAAAAGAAAAAGGGCAAGCAAAAGCTGTGGTGTGCAAGTTGTTAGGATAGCTAATCCTTGGAAGCTTTTCCTGAACTGTGCTGTGCGTGCTCAGTCATGTGAAATCTTGGGGTGCCTGGCCAAGGACTGCTTGGAATTGACCTGGGAGCTGCTGGGTGAAGTTCTGCAGGCTGAGCAATACAGAGGGACAGAACAGATGTGCATGCTGGTTTAAATGCATGGAAATGGAGGTTCCTCGCTAGACATCATTGTGATGTTTGTGCTTTGGAATACAGGTGTGCAATAACAACAGGAACTGCCACTGTGAAGCAGGCTGGGCCCCCCCTTTCTGTGACACCAAAGGCTACGGAGGGAGCGTGGACAGTGGTCCTCCCTACAATGGCAAGTGGTGTGAGAGCTCTGGGGCTGGGCTGAGCACTGAGGGCCTGGGCCCTCTGGACTGGCTGCTGTGATGGTGATGTTTTGGTGGAGTGCTCTGCACTAGGTTTCATCTGTCAGCAGTTCTAGTGGAGGTTTTGAGCTCAAGGTGTTGCACTTCTGTCTCTTGGGATGCTGGGCCTGGGGTATGTAAGAGTCTGGACTGGTTTAGTTCAGGTGATTTCTACCACCTTGGACAAGATCCTCTTGGACTTCTCTGTATCCAGGCTGGAAAGGGAAGCCCCAGTGAAGAGGACCATGATTCCTGCATGTGAGAAAGCAAACTGACAGAGCAGGGAAGCTTACTTTGCCCACTGAGGGTTTGAGGATGAAATAGGAAGCCAAAGCCAATCTGTAGTTTGGAGAAAACCTGTGCTGTGTCCATGTGGAGCATATAAAGATGGGGTTGGTGTAATAGCTTCTGTGAGCTGCAAGAATGATCTTGAAGACTGTTTTTCCTAAGATGGTGTGGGTTAGGGGAAAGCTAGACACTGTGATATAGTAACAGACTGGAGAATTACATCGGAGCATGGGTAGATGTCCCAAATCATCAGACAAAAAAGGGAAGGGCTGTTTTGGTACAGTCTTCAAGGGAAAATTTGCTGCATATAAAAAGGTAGAAATTGTTAAGAACCTGAGTTCTTTGCCTACAGCAAACAGTGGTCAGAAAAGAAGATGATTTATGATCAGATCAAAGGGGAGAAGCTCTGTTTTCCTCTCTCATAAGATCTTCACAAAGAGGATTGATCTCCTAATTCAATATGCTGTTGTAGCTCAGAGTATCATGACATGTATGGCTCTTTCATCTTTGACCAGACAATCCCTGTGAAAAGATAAACAGAAGAGAATTTATTTGGGCATATATCTTGCAGTCTTACTGTGTTCTTTTGGGTTTTTTCTATGAAAAATGGCAAATGGTTGTAGAATCAATCCTGCTGAATACTCACTGCTGCTATGAGCCAGGTGGTGGTGCCACCATGTAAGACTTATTTCTTTTCCATGGTTTTTTCCTCTCAAAGACACCTCGCTGCGCAACGGGCTGCTGGTGTTCTTTTTCCTGGTGCTCCCCCTCCTCCTAGCTGCTGCTCTGGCCTTTGTCAAGAGGGACAGGCTGAAACGATGCTTCAGAAGGATGATGTCCCGCTGCCATTCGTGAGTGCCTTCTCCTTTCTGCCTTCTCCTCTGCCCTTTGAATAATCATGCCAAACGTGGAGGTGTCTCCCAGGCCCAGGATGTCAGGCAAAGGTCTCTGCATCAGTGACACATGTAGCTTGTCCCTGGCAATGACAGAAAGGACAAATTCATCCTAAATCAAGAGAGCAGAGAATTTTGTCTTTACCATTATGTTTGTTGTCGTGCATTGGTAGTGGGGTTTATATTTTTGGTATAAAGTGGCAAAGAGAAGCTCTCAGAGTCCTAAACAGAAAGAGTTGTTCTTTATTAGATTTCTGGTAAATATTATCTTCCTGACATTTGATGTGTGCTATGACAGTGTAAAACCAGCTGTCAGGTTCACAGTGCCTGAGTTCATGGCCTGCACAGTCACTGTGTCTGGGTTATATGCTCAAAAAGTCCCTGTCCATTGGATTTCAGGTCACTTCAGTCACCTCCTCCTCGTCCAGACACCCAACCCAGGGACTACCAGCACAGAGGCTTCTCCCATGGCATGCCTTACCCTCCAAGAGCTGTACCCATGGTAGGAATCATCTGCTCTCCATTACTTTGTTACTCTCAAGTAACAGATGAAGGCAGTTTATATGGGGTTTTTCCCCTAATAAAAGCTTCAAAGTTACTTCATTTCTGAAAATGGTGTTTCCTCTTTGCTAAGAAGCAGAGAGAATTTTTATTTCCTAAGGGGTGTATGGGGAACTCCTCAGTTTCCCACAGTTTAAGCTCTGTCCCAGGCTGTGCTTGCCTTGACAAGCAGTTTACCTGCTTTGCTGCTCCCTTTCCCTCACACTGGAGCCCGTGGAAGGGAGCAGGCCTGCCAGCTCCACTCCACAGCCAGCCAGAGCACACTCCCAGAGCAACCCAAATGCTGTTGTGATCAGCCTTTCCATGTTTTTCCAAAGCACAGCACTTCCAAGGCTGCTGTTTCTTCTTCCTCCTGAGTATCTCAGAGGAAAGAACAACTCTGACATTGCCAGGCTGGTTTACGAGTGGTCTTGAATGTCAGTTAACACAACACAAATATTTTCATTCCCTATGTGCAATTGACGAAAGTTTTTGTTATTTCTTCACAGGATATGGATCCAAACACCTTTCCTGTCCCAGCTTACCCAGTTAACCAGCACCCTCAGCAGGCTTTCCACCAGCCCTACTATCCCCCTCCCCAGTACCCAGTGCAGCAGCCCCAGAGGCTGCCCAGCAGGTCAGTGGAATTACTGCAGATACCTCCTGGCAGTGGCACTGAAGGGATTTATTCTCCTGGCCCTGGGTGTTCCAGCACGTGTTTTGTGCAGGCAGGGCTGACTTTTCACTGGGAGAAGTTTCTCCTTCACTTCCCCCTGAACTGCTGGGCCATTACCCACAGCATTCATCCTGCATGGTGATGAGTGGGGCTCAGCCCTGCTCTGGGGGCACATCAGCCCTGCTCACAGGTGGAGGAAAGGCCTCTCAAAATAGGCAGTTTAAAAAGAAATTACTCCAAAATCTGCCGGATTTTTTGATTTGTGAGTGTTATGGCCAAGTGCAGGATCATTTCTCATTACTCTGAACAGAAAGTTCTCCTTTATTTTTCATCTTCCCTTTTAATTGCACTTGTGAGCTATAATGCTGTGCCATGACACGCATGGGCCTGGGAAGTGTTGGGAACTGAGAGATATCAAAAATCCCAAAGCTCCCAAAATCTGCTGTTGAGCACTTGAATAGAGTGGTCAAAAGCACTTTTAAAAAATGAATAGGCAAATAGTATTTTATATTGTGATACTTAAGCAATTCATCTGCTTGGACTTTGCTTTTATTTCCAACTGTGGAAAGTATGTGGCTTTTACTGTTTAGATGGAAAGACATGCTGCATTAATGACAACATAGGGGGGCACTTGGGGGTGCATCTTTAAATGATTTTGGGAGAAAAGGAGCATTTTAACTGGAGCTCCCTGAGGGTTTCAGGCAATGGAAGGCAGAGCATGACTGTGGCATGTTTGAAGGGAGTCTTGGCATGGAGACAGAGGTGTGGTGGCCAGGGGATCTTGGCAGTGGCCATGTCCTGGTGGCCTGGGGGGTCTCTTGGTGGGTGGGTGAGGGCTGTGGGTGGTGGGTGAGGGCCGTGGGTGGTGGGTGCAGCCTCCCTGACTGACAGCAGCTCCTCTGTCCTCCCACAGACCGCCGCCCCCACAGCAGAAGGTTGCACCTCAGGGCCCGCCGCCGCCACAGCAGAAATGTTTACCTCAGGGACAGTATTTCCCCTCCCGACCGGCCCCTTTGCCTCCCAAATAGCTTTTGGCTTCCTTGGGGCCTTCGTTGAGCTGACCTGTTTGCTGCGACAGAGCCGAAATTGCAGTTCCCCTCCTGGCACCCCGTGGCAGCGCCGGCAGCCTGGGACAGGGCAAGCGAGAGTTCCCAACCAGGAATGTAGGACTTCACTCTAAATAAATACCTCGACCAAAGCTCCAGGGACTGAAACACCCGGCCTGTTCCTCGCTCTGCCCAAGCTTTGCTGCTGCAGCCGGGCTGGCAGCGGGAGTGCAGCAGCCTGTAGGGAAATAGTCCTGAAATCCAGCACGTGGGAGTCGCTTTGGGCTTCCCCATTTCTGCCATGAGCCCTGGTAAGGAAATTGCCTCGTTCGTTGTCACCTCTCTGACTGAGCAGTGAGGAATCAGAGTATCCCACTTGCAAATCAAGGAGATCCGGTCAGTTAATTTACAGTTACTCTGCATGGACTAGAAAGTGTTTCCTGTGTACACCTTGATGGCACAAGTGCAGGTCTCAGTGGACTTTCAGAGGAAGAGAGATATATTTTAAACATGTTTATGCATGTATATGTGTTTATAGATGCGTAATAATGCACTTAAATTCTGAATTCCATGCTGATTGACACTAAGCTGTGCTATAGGAGCACTGAGTTTAATGCTTTTTAATTAGACGTTGGCTAAATGAGACTCCTGTACTAATTCCCACTAATACATGGATGATGGGCAGTGAAGATAAAGGTACGAGAAGACACGGCCATATTCTGGTTTTAACAAATGGAGTGCTGTTGGGTTTTTATTCAGGTCTAAAGACAGAGAGTGGTCCCTGCAGGACACTGGGAAGTGAGAAGTGTCTCTGCCAGGACCACCAGAGCTTCTGTGTTCACTTCAAACAGGAACCTGGTGACTACACCCCCTCTTTTGATCCCCAAACCTTTGTAGTGTCAGTCAGGATGCTTTCAGGCCACCTTGTGTCAGACTAGACTGCCCTCTGCTCCTGCACCACAGGCTAGACTGGAGTTTGTTACTCCTCCTGAGCAGAGTTGCTCAGCATTCAGTGTGCTAGGAGAGGAGAAAGCAGATGTGGATCCTGACCCTGTGGTGCCCTGGGTAGAAGCTGGATGTTGTGGTCACAAGTACAAATCTATTGCACAACTTGCTAAAAGTGCTGAAGAGAGTGCTGAGCTGTTTCACTCTGTGCTCGCCCCAAGCAGAGCTCAATCTGTAAAATCCCCCTAATAAATCCCCCTAATATTGCCAAAAAAATCATCTTTTCCTCTGTATATACATATATAAATACATATATATATAGTGTGTGCAGTAATAAAATACTTGAACTCCTGTGGTTTCCCATAAACTTAGACTAAGATTTATAACACTATTAAAATCTGTAAAGTGTCACCTCGAATTTCACCAGGTGTACTGGTGGGGGTCTCCTGTTTGTTCCGTGATAATCAATCACTTCCTAATGTTGCTGTGTCCTGCTCCCCCTGGCCTGTCTGTCTGTCTGTCACGACGAGCTCTGCAGCTGGATGTGGCCCATCTGCAGCCCCAGGCAGAGGGTGGGACTGAGGAGGGGATCCAGGGAATGAAGTCATCCAGAGGGATGTGCTTAACTGTGTGTGACGCTGTGTGTCTGAACTAAACTATGCTGAAAATGGTGCCTTTACTAGACAAAGAGTTTTTGTACTCCCAGCGTGCACGTTGGAATAGCCACAGTTGTGGAGGGCAGGGACGTGTGGGTTTAGAAGCGATGCCAGGGACAGGAAATGGCTCCAATGTTTTTGTGCTGAATCCTTAAGATGACTACTGACTTTCTTTTGTAAAGTGTACGGATACGTGTCCCCAGGTGGGTCTGGAGCTGGCGGGGCCGTGGTTCACACCCGTGTTCACCTCCGCAGCCGGCCCGTGCTGGGCTCTGGCCAAAGGGCTGTTCCCAACCCCTTTGTACGGACCCAACAAGCAATAAAGATGCCAGTTTTGTACAAGGCTCTGCCTCAGCCTCTGCTTTAGGGGAGGGAGGGGCTGTTACTGGTGTGGCCGTTACCTGAGGGGCAGTTACTGGTGGGCTCTGGGGCTGTTACTGGTGGGGCTGTTACGGGCTGGCAATGGGGCCACTTTGTGCAATGCCACCACTGCTGCTCCTGCTGCTCCTGGAACTGCTGCACGAGGCTGGGCAGGGCCCCCCCACACCCTCCACCCCCCGGCTCTGGGCTCAGCCATGGGGGTCTCTGTCCCCTCTGGGCTGGCAGGTCCCGTCCCAGATCATGATCCCACAGCAGCTGCCAGGGAACGGGACGGGAGTGACGAGGCTGCTGCAGGCACGGTGCTGGGGGACTCTGGGGGGAAGAGGGGCTGGTGGGGGGCAGTGATGTCTTCAGCTGCAGAGGAGGGCTGGCAGGGTACAGATGTGCTGGCAGCTGTCAAGTGCCACCACAGCAGAGCTGCCAGCACTGCACCAGCGGTGCCCACTCCGTGCTCATCCTCTGTGTTTGCAAGGGGCCTCAGCTTGTGCTGTTCCAACTCCCTAATTCTCCCCTTCTCTGCTTTTCTGCACGCACAAGGACACGGTGTCCTATGTCCTGAAGATCGAGGGGAGGCCATACACCATCCACCTGCAGCATCAGTGAGTTGGCCCTGATGCTGCCCCTCCTGACAATTGCTGTCCTGTTCCCCAGTGGCTGCAGGACCTGCAAGAAGCTCTCAGGGTAATGGGTGCTGTTTTAAGTGCTTCATTTTGCACCCTCACCTTTCTCTTGTAGTGCCTTTTTATCTGACGATTTCCAGATTTACATGTCAAATGAGGAGGGCTCTTTTCACCCTGAGTCAGCCCACATCAAGGTAACCTGGCCTTGCTTTGGGGTGTTTGTACACTGATTTTTCACAGCACGGACCTCTGCCCAGTGCAGCCAGTCCAGCTGTCTGGGCGGTGGGTGAGGGAATTGCCTTCCCAGCCACAGAAGGGGCTCCCTGTCCTCTGTTGTGTTGTATTTTAGGGAGGCTGCTACTACTGGGGGTACATTGACGGCTTCCCCACCTCAGCAGTGACCCTCAGCACCTGCTCGGGGCTCAGGTAATGTGCCACCACGTCCCTGTGCTGCCAGGTGTTTCCAGGCCTGTGCCATGGGGAGCCCAGGATGGCCAGGAGGCAGTGCCAGCAGCAAATGGCCAGTGCCACTGCCTTGGCAGGGGTTTGCTGCAGTTTGAGAACGTCAGCTACGGGATTGAGCCCCTGGACTATTCCCCTGCGTTCCAGCACCTCGTGTATCGAGTGAGTGAGGAGGACACAGCAGGTTCCTTCCTGGCCCACAGCCCCCCCAGGACCGGGCTGGGTGGGCTGGTGGCAGAGGAGATGTCAGCCAAGGCCCATGAGGATGATGAGGTGAGTGGTGCCTGTTCTTGTTGTGCTGCTGTTGTCCCCGTCCCATGAAGAGGAGCCTGATCCTGCAGGAAGCTTTGGCCAGACATTTAGACACAAGCTTTGAAGGGAGACTTGAGGTGACAGAGAATGCAGGAATCTACATCAGAGCCCATTTTCTCTTTCAGCCCCTCTCGGCCACAGCACGGTCTCCCAAATACCTCACAGTGTATGTGGTTTTGGACAAGGCTTTGGTAAGTCTGTGCAAGACACTTTCTCCTTGTCTCTGCCTGACTTCTGTGAGCATGGAAATGGTGCCAATTCCCAGCTTTTACATGGCTTTGTTTATCCTTTTGAAAAGTTATGTGTGCTGTGGATTTTGTAGGAAAGGAGTGCAGATTTGTAGCTCACATCTCCATGGCTGGGTGTTGGCAATAATTTCAGTGTTCCAATATTGTTCTGCTTTCACCCTGGTAATCACCTCGTTTGCACTTACATCCTCTTGGGTTGTTTTTCAGTACAACCATATGGGGTCAGACCCAAATGCTGCCACACAGAAGATAATACAGGCTTTCAATTTAGTCAACAATGTGAGTTTTAAAGTCTGGTTTGTATTGCAGTAAGTTGCAGATGTTAGTAGTGGTCCTCTCTCCTAGCTGCTTTTGGGTTTAAGAGGGGGTTATGTTAAAAAATTTCAGTTTTCCTGAGAAGGTTTTTCCTCTGGATACATCAGCCTGCTGCAAAAGAACACCCTGCCCTATGCAGTGGCTGTGTATCATGCAGATGCACAGAAAAACAGGCAGTTTGCTTTAGGGCAGCCAAAAAACAGCCTTTGAGGCTGCCTGGGTTGCTCCCTCTCTGTGCAGCAGATCCCTGATCTCACTGATCCAATTAAGCTGCTTCCTCTCAGGTGCTTGTAAGCACCTTCCAATCCTCTTCTTCACTTCACTGGTGTCGCTATGGTTCATGCATGCAATGAGAAATTATTCCCCTAATGCCTTCCTATGAGGTTATTGGGCTTTGGCTCAGGCCTCTTGCTATATCTTTTTAGGGGTTTTTTTAGGTGTTTGTTCTTTTTGGCTACAGATGTCTTTGAGGGACTGGCAGCAGCAATTGGCTTTTCCCACATGTTTGTGCACAGAGTGGTGACTCTGCACAAAGGGAAGGTGTGTGAGCAGGTGTTTCCTTTCCCCTTTCAGATGTTTAATCCCCTTAACATCACCATTGTGCTGTCCTCCCTGGAGCTGTGGGCAGAGGGGGATAAAATACTGACAGCAGGGGACGCAGATGACCTTCTGCAGCGATTTTTACAGTGGAAACAGCTGTCTCTGGAGCTGCGTTCACACGACATCGCTTCTCTCCTAGGGTAAGATAAAGGCTCCTTATCATTAAAGGTTACCTGGTAGAGATCAGTCAAACCGATGTATGTTGAACTACAAAGCCTCCCATGACAAATTTATTTTTTAAAAAGCCATATTTCTTACATGCTTTCTAAAGCCTTACTATTCTGGAAGTGTTTCTTCCAAGATGTTCCTTCCAGCCAGCCCTTCAGTGGCAGTGCAGCAGCCATGGTGGTGCCATCCATCCCACCCACCCTTGCACAGGGACAGGGACAGCCCCAGTCCCTGCCTGGCACCAGACACCAGTCCCCCACCACACAGACCCCACCCCAGCTACCCCAGGGACAGCAGAGCAGCCAGGACCACTGGAGGGGACTGGGGCTGTACAGACCCAGGATTCCCGACAGTGATGGGGTGTCCCAGGCTGGATGACTGATGAACACACCTCTGTTCCAGGTACAGGGACCAAGGACCATTTGTGAGTGCAACAGCCCTGGGAAAGGCGTGTCAGAGCAATGCCTCAGCTGCAGTGGCCCTGGTATGGTCCCACCTGCCCCCTGCCTGTCCCTGACCAGCCCTCGTGGCCGTGAACCCAGAGCTCACCCATGGGCAGCAGGGATGTGGATGGGTGGGAGGGGTGGGAGTATCCGTGTCCAGAGCAGGGGTGTCCACAGGGAATGCTCAGCCTGGCTCTCCTCTCCCTCCAGTACCACAGGAACGTGACGCTGGAGTCCTTCTCCGTCCTCCTGGCACAGGTGCTGGCTCGCAGCCTGGGCATGAGCTCCGACGGCTCCCGAGCCTGTGGCTGCTCTGGTCGTGTTTGCCTCATGAGCCCCGAGGCACTGTGAGTTGGCTGGGGCTGTTCCTGCCCACAGGGCTGTGGGGGGCTGGGGGTGTTGGCGTGGTGTGCCCTCATCAGTGGTGTCTTCAACAATTGTCGTTCCACTGTGAAAATCACAACAAATCAGAATCATGGAATCGTTTGGGTTGGAAAAGACCTCCAGGACCACTGAGTCCAACCTCTGACTGATCACCACCTTGTCAATTAGACCAGAGCACTTCGTGCCATGCCCAGTTATTCCTTGAACACCTCCAGGGATGGTGACTCCACCACTTCCCTGGGCAGCCCCTTCCAATGCCTGGATACCCTTTCAGTGAAGGAATATCTGCTTTTATTCCTTTAAGAAGGAAAAAAATAAAAAATTAAATAGCAATTCAGTGCTTAATTTGACAAAAGAGACCTTTGCTCTCCAAAATGGACTTACATTTCTCAGTCTCCATTAATAATGAACTTTACATCAGGTGAACTGACAGCCCCCTGGGGCCATCGTGCCCTGTGCTGGCGTCTGGGTGATCCCTTGGCTTGGAGAGAGCGAGGGGTGGTGAACGTGTAACACATAAACTGATAATTGCCTTATTTTAGACATTTCAGCGGGGCAAAATCCTTCAGCAACTGCAGCGTCAGGGACTTTGAGACCTTCCTGAGGCAGGGCAGAGGTGCGTGCCTCTTTGACAGACCCCGCTTGACCCGCCTGTCCCAGCGGAGCGGGGCTGTCTGTGGCAATGGTGTGGTGGAGCCGGGCGAGCAGTGTGACTGTGGGACAGCCAAGGTGGGTGCCACGGCAAGCATGGCTAAATCCCTGCTTTTGTGCTGTGGGTACGTGTGGAATAACGAACCCTTGGGACTGAGGGTCCCACTGTGGCAAGGGGGGCAGCCCAGGAAGGGTTATACTGGGTTTGGGATTGTTTCTATAGCATCAATCTGGTGGCAGCTTTGCCTGTTTGTTCTGCTCCATACTGCCCAAGTGTAGCCTTTTTGGGGAGAAGGAGGAAGAGCAGAACCTCGGACGTACAGAAAAGTAGAGCAACATGGGTTTGTCGTGTTTCCCCAGCAATGCCAGAGTGACAGGTGCTGCACTAGAACATGCAGGCTTAAGCCAGGAGCAAAGTGTGCCTCTGGATTGTGCTGTAGAAATTGTCAGGTAAGGCACATTTTTATAATTAACCACAAAATTATTACACATTTTTTGAGAAATAACATGTCCCCACGCTGAGGGATGGAGCCAAATTTCCTGCTGTGCAATGGGAGAGGCTCCTGGGGCTGGGCTTCCTGGGAACCCTTGGGGGGAATATTGCTGGGGGACTGTCCTGGGCAGTGCCACATGCGTGTGGTGACCTGAGTGCCTCAGAGGGGATCCCGAGGCCGGTGCTGGCGAGGGCTGTGTGTGCTCAGGCTGGCTGTGAGGGACACATAGCTCTTCCTCCTCTCCAGTTCAGGTGGAAGAACACGCTGTGCCGCCCGGCTGCTGACGCCCAGTGTGACCTGCCCGAGTTCTGCAGCGGCTCCTCTGCATCCTGCCCACCCGACGTGTATGTGCAGGATGGGCACGACTGCGAGCGTGGCACTGGCTACTGCTACCAGGGACGCTGCCAGTCCTTGGACCTGCAGTGCCAGCAGCTCTACGGGAAAGGTAACAGGCTGTTCTGGTGGCACTGGTGGCACTGGTGGCACTGGCACTGCCTGGGGGTAGTGGTGGTTGCAGGATGCTGATGCTCGGTTTGTGTCTCTGCTCTTCATTGCACCAATCTTGGGTCAGAGTGGGGCACCAGGAGGGAAGGACACAGCCTTAGGAAAGTGTTTCAAGCTTGGTTTTGGCCCCAGTTAAGTCCCCCAGAGATAACAATGGAAGCAACAAAAAGCAAGTTATTATCTCTGGGCAAACTCAGTCAGAGAACTGCCCCTTGCTGATTTCTGGGGTTCAGGGTCTGCTGGGGGTTTGGCAGGGCAGGGACAGGTATGTTTTCTCTAGTTAAATGATGAAAAATGAAGTTATTATAAGATGTCCCTTTGTGTTCCTTTAAGCTATAACAAATATTGCTAAACTTGTAGGTTCAAAGAATGCTCCTGTGGTCTGTTATGAGGAGATCAACAGCCAGCGGGACAGATTTGGGCACTGTGGGTTCCAGTCAGGACATGGGTACCAACCCTGTTCTTGGAGGTATGCTGGGGAGGGGGCACTGGCTCTGCCAAAATGCACATTTAATTGGGACTGGACAGTCAAGGGGAATGTCAAAGCTCCAGGTTATAGTGAGATTTGTGAAGCAATAAATAGCTGTCTGTGTGTTCTCCTTGTTTTGGCATCTCTCCTTATGTCACAGATCCTCTCCTGGACTTCCCAGTCCTGCTGATGTTTTCTCCCCTTGCTCCAGACTGTGCTGTTTAATGTTCCAGTGTTCATCAAGTCGTGTGTGTGTGTGTGTCTGACACACATCCTGTGCAAATTGGCTTTCCAGGAATCTCAGGTGTGGGAAGTTGGTCTGCACGTACCCCTCCAGCAAGCCCTTCAAATCAGCTGCTGCTGCTGCTGTGATTTATGCCAAAGTGCAGGAGCACTTGTGTGTCTCTCTGAATTACCTGAATGCATCAGAACTGCTGGATCCACTTCTCGTCCCACCAGGGACAAAGTGTGGCTCTGGAAGGGTGAGGAAACATTTTGTGATCATCTGAAATGACACACATAAACTGTAAATACTAGCAAGGTTTTAGAGACACATGCTCCTTGCAGCAGGGTGCTTGATATTTGAAAACATTGTAAAACCATGCAAACGTTGCATTAAAGGTTTGCTGGGATGGAAGCCCAAGGCATGACCCAGCCCCAGGGCAGAACTGTAGCTTTTATTGTTGCTCTTTTTTTAGAAAAAGTATGTTTTCTTCCTCTTTTGGGCCATAGTCTGCCATGCCCAGCGCTGTGCAGGTCAGGCAGTGCTGGGCTGGAGCTGCTGTGGTTTTTCCCAGGTGTGTATAAACAACACGTGTCACCCCCACTCAGTGCTGGGGTACAACTGTGACAGCGAAGCCAAGTGCCACGGCCGCGGCGTGAGTCACCCGGGGGGCGAGGGGGCTGGAGGGGGGGACAGGTTGTGTGAGTTCACTGCACACCTGTACCCCTCCCCTGGGTCTTCCAGGTGTGCAACAACAAGGGCAATTGCCACTGCAACCCGGGCTGGCGGCCCCCCAGCTGCCAGAAGAGGGGATCCGCCTGGGGAGGCAGCGTGGACAGTGGGCTGCAGCTGATGGAGGGAGGTGAGCACGGGCAGCTTCAGGGGGATGGCATGGGCAGGGGTGGCAGTGCCCCATGCCCAGCTGGATTGTCTCCTGCCAGGACTGCCATGGCAGCGAATGCTGGATGATGGGGAACTGGCCTGGCTGGTGCTGGCCTTCAGCCTCGCCCTGCTCATCCTCGTCGTGGCCATCGTCCTCCTCCTGTGGCAGCAGGAGGTGCTGGGATGGTGCTATGGGGAGAAACAGCCAGGCAAGGAGGGGTGAGTGGTGCCCTGCCTGGGGATGGAGTCTCCCTGGGGGTGTGGGAGAGGTCCTTGGTGTTCCCCAGGAGGGCTGAGGGGTTCCCTGGGGTGTACGGGGTGATTCTGAAGGGGGACAGAAGGATATTCCCCAGGGCTGAGGTGATCCCTGTCCTGAGGTGACCCTGGGGGACTGAGGTGCTCCCTGAGTCAAGTCCAGGCTGAGGCACTGCTCCAGGTCCCCCCACAGCACCAGCCAAGACATGGACAGAGAGCTGGAGCCAGACCCGGAGCTGAACGTGGAGCCAGATCCAGAGCTGGACCCAGAGCTGCAGATAGACCTGGAGCTGGAGCCAGACCCAGACCCAGAGCTGCAGATAGACCTGGAGCTGGAGCCAGACCCAGACCCAGAGCTGAAGAAAGACACGGACCCAGCAATGGAGCTGGAGTTGGGTCAGCACCACAGGCACTAACTAAAGGAATTGGGCAAAGCTGGTGTAGCCGTGGCTGCCCCATGGTTTTATGCTTATGTTGTTTGTGCCTTTTGTCAGAGTTAACCCTGCTCTCAAGGCCAAGGGGCCACAGCCACTGTGATCATCCTTTTTGCTCTGTGGGCAAATGCTGGGTGTTGGGATTTGTCCATCTGTGAGGGCTGTGAAGCTGCCTGACATCGGGGACTGTGTGATGGGGATGGGGCAGGTGCTGTGGCTGCCTCTGGAGGGGACATCTCCTGCATGGCTGTGGATGTGTATGGCTCATGAAGATCAGGGAAGGCCACGGCTTCGTGTGGTGACCACAGTGCTGACTTCAGGGGTCTCACCTCTGTTTTGTGTGTGGAGTGTGTGTTTCCTGCAGTGCCCTCAGACCTGCATGCCACAGAGACACCCGTCCTGCTGTCTGTGCCCCTCCAGCCCTTCCCACACACCCACAGTGCTCCAGCCCTGGCCCCCATCTGCACAGGCAGCACTCATGGTGCAGATTTCCACCCAGGGAGCTGCTGTTTGCGAGCACCCCACTCAGAGCATCCTGCTGAGCTCCCTCCAGACCCACCAGGCTGCCCTAGTGATGCCCAGTTGTGAGGACCCTGTCCTGCCTGGTGCCAGGCTGGGGCAGCTCTTGGCAGTGCCATGGGGGGCTTGTGCCATCACAGCAGACCCACAGGAAGACTGGGGGGTGGCTGTGGGGTCCCAGCCCCATTAGGTCCCTTCCAGCCCCATTTCATCCATCTCTGGCCAGATGGTGGCATGAGCCTCTCAGCATCAACCAGCCCTGGGCAGGGAGGTTGGCTCCTGCCTGTCACCATTTGATCAGCAGCCCACGGCACATGATTTTGTCATTGCCATGGTCGTGGGGAACCCTGGCTGCAGAGACAGTGTCCCTGAGCTGCCACACCAGGCCACCCCTATGCAGCATCCCAGGGGAGCCTAACAGCCCCTCGGGGTGGTCCGTGGAGGAGCCACTCACAGCCCCTGCCCACTGATGAGGGAGGTCCCCCAAGCCTTCTCCACGGGTGGGAGCCCACGGGGACAGAGATCAATGCTTGCTCCACGACAAAGCCTTATCTGCAACCTTTACCCGTGTTTGCTCAGACCCTCTGGCCATTGGGTGGCCGAGCCTTGGCTCCCCCCAGGACAAGGTACACTCCTGCTGCCAGGACATGCTGGGTCAGCACATCCCAACCCCACAGCCCCACAGCAATGGAGGCTGGCGATGGCACGGAGGAGCCCCCGCTGCCCCTGGCACTGTCCAGGTTCCAGGTCTCCGAGGAATTTGGCTTCCTGCTTCCCGATCCTCTGGTAGGAGCCAGTTGTGCCTCCCTCATCTACAGGGGGTAGAGAGGAAAACAGGGGGGCTGTGAGTGGCTTTCTGGGTGGTGTCTGGTTTAGCATTTTGCTCTAGCAGCTTACAAAGAGCAGTGGGGAAGGCAGGACCTCTTGGCACAGGCAGTTTCATAGGACAAGCCTCTCAGTTTAAAATTATGAAAGTGGCTGCAGCAAGTGGCACAGGGGAGAGGAGAATGAGCTTTGCCATTTACACACTGGCCTTGGCTCTACAGGATTTTGGGGAGCACAAGCACAGCAGTCATTCTGCAGGTCTCCCGTGCCCAAATTTGGGGCCGTTTATCACCGGGCTGGCTCCACAGTGGGAGTGCACAGGGAGAGACAGATCACGTTCATCATCCATTAATTTGTGACCACGCAGGCTCGTGTTACAGGAGAGGGAGCCAGACACAAGCCATCAGCCGTGGTGTTCCAGGCTGGGTGAGTGCTGGGGGCACATTCACAGCCCTCCTCTGCCTCTCTCCACCAAGACAGAGCTGCCGGCACCCTACGGCCCCTGGATGGAGATCGCCCACGAGCTGCCCCAGCTCATCGAGAGCCATCAGCTCCGCTCGCATGTTCACCAGGTACCGTGTTCTCCTTCCCGGCTCTGGAGCTCCCTCAAACCTTGGTCTGACACAGCAGCGTCTGCAAAACGCGAGGAAAAGCAACTCAGCAGCACGGACGTGTCCTGAGCCAGGGCTGACACCAGGCGACAGCAAAGCCTTAACATCGGCACAGAAATAGCTGATCCAGGGATGCAGCAGCCAGCAGGACGAGCAGGGAGCCCTCTAGATGTCACAAGAGCCGTGTCTCATCCCAGCCATGCTCCTCGTCAAGGAGCCCACGATGCTCCATGAGTCCCCCAGCCAGGCTGGACCCCTCTGGCACACAGGGATCAGCTGCTCCCACAGGCATGCCAGCACCAGGAAGAGGGATGCCTTTTTGAGGAGGATCTTATGGATTACTGTCTCTGCTCACAAATCAGCAAAAGCAGAGCAGGAGTGAATCCTGCAGGATGGGTGGGAAGGGAGGCTTGAAGGCAGGGAGAGGCACTCAGGAGGGTTAACCCTGGCTGGCAGGGCAGCTCCTAACCATGGGGGCCCTTGGCATTGCCAGCTCTGCCCCTTGCTCCCAAGGGTTTCCCTGGCAGATGCCGCAGCTGAGCACCCGGCACCTCCGAGGACGTGAGGAGCTCCACTTGGCACACCTCGTGCTCAGCTTCATCACCATGGGCTACGTGTGGCAGGAGGGCGAGGAGGGCACCGTGCAGGTAAAGGCAACGCAGAGCAAGTTCACCTGCTCCTTGGGATCTGGGAGCTGGTGCTGCTCTCATGGAACTCTCCCAGGGCAGCAAAGTCCCCTCCTGCCTGGCTGGTGCCCACACATGGGCATCTTTTAGCAGCCTGGCAGCATCCCCCTCTCCCCCTGTGCTTTGTGCCATTCAGGTCCTGCCCCGAAATCTCGCCATCCCCTACTGGGAGGTTTCAGAAGCCCTGGGCCTCCCGCCCATCCTCAGCCACGCAGACTTTGTGTTGGCCAACTGGAGGAGGAAGGACCCCAATGGGTAAATGAGCCAGCCCACGAAGCGTGACTCCTCGCGTGGTCGGGCAGCAGCCATGGGCACGTCCTGGGCACAGACGGTTCTCAAACTGCTCCTGCTCTGCCAAAACCCCCTGAACCCCACCATGGCTTGGGGTCAGCCTCATGGGTGGGCACAGGAACCCTGTGGGGACATGGGTGCCTCTGAGGGCACGCACTGGGGACAGCTCCTCTACTCCCTGCAGAGCACAGCCCATCACCAGAACCATTTATAATCTCTCTCTCTCTCTCTCCCCTCCTTTGCTTGTGCATTTGTTGGCCATGACTGAAATGCCTTCAGGCCTCTGGAAATTGAGTAAGTAGTTAAGATGCTCATTCATTTTCTAACGGTGTTGGTTTTGTTTGGATTGACTCAGCTCTCCAGCACTGCAGGGTTCTGCTTAGGCTGAACCTCTCATGATGTGCACGCACAAGAAAAACAGTGTTTTGTCTCACAAATGTCACAGCTATGACAGTGAAGTGACTGTGGTGGAACCGTAGACTGCTCTGTCTGTGCAGATCCAGCACCCACGGGCCACGGGAAGGGCATGGGGAAGGTGCTGGGTCCCTCTAAACCAGAGCAGCCCTGCTCCCCTTTTGCTCTGTGCCAGCTCCTCTCTGAGCCTTTGTTCCAAGGGCTCAGCAGGTCCCGTGGTGTGCAGGGAAAGCCTGAGCCATAACCCCCCTAATCCCTCTCCTTGGCTGCTCTGTGCAGGAATCTGGACACCATCATCAAACTGCCTGGGGGGGAGAGCCTGCGGGGCTTCATCCTTGTCACCCTCCTGGTTGAGAAGGCAGCTGTGCCTGGCATTAAGGTGGGTACTGCCATGTCCCAGGGCTTTTTGCTCACCTGGAAAGAGCCCACAGGTGCACCCATGGGGTGACCCTGTCCCCTGCATGTGGGCTGGGGAAGGGGCAGAGCTGGCGTGGGTGGCAGCACGTGTTCAGAGCTGCTGTACCCAGACATCCCACTCCCTCATCACCTGGTGTTCCCCCTCCTCACCCCTTGCAGGCAATCGTCAGGGCCCTTCATGCCATCGTGCAGCACGATGAGGAGACCCTGCAGAGAGCCCTGGAGGAGCTGGCAGGGGCCATCGAGGCCATGAGCAAGGCACTAAGACAAATGCACGGTGAGGGCAGCCCCTGGCTGGGGCAGCTCATGTCTGCACAGCCCTGCACACACCACAGCTCATCACCCGTGTTGGTGTCACTGCCAGTCACCTCTGACCTGACTGATTTCCCCCTAGACTATGTGGATCCAGCAGTGTTCTACGCTGTGATCCGGATCTTTCTCTCGGGGTAAGTGCAGCACGTTTCCCTTCAGAGCCATCTCCCAGGGTCAGGGGGAGCTGGGAATGTGCAGGGAAGGTGCAGCCCAGGTGGGACATGGGGCAGCCCAGGGCAAGGTGGGGACCAGCACCGTGTCTGGCAGTGATGCTCCTGAGGGTGTCATGATCCTGTCCCTCAGAAGTTCCCAGGCACTGGATCTGCTGGGCATGGGCCATGGCTGAGGGCTGGGATCTGCACCCCTCCACCCTCTCTCCATCCCACACTTCAGCTCAGCCCTGAGACGGTCTCTGGGCCCCAACAGCCAGAACTGTGCACAAATGAATCCTTCGTGCTCTTGGCCAGTTTGGGCAGGAGAAGAGGAATTGCTCTTTACTTCCACGCTGTGTACACAAAGCTGCAAAGCCGAGCAGGGGCTCTTCCCACTGCACATTAATGAAACATCCCTAACAAGCCTCTTGCTGCTGCTCCATTACAATTCTGCCAATTGAAAAAAAGAAAATTTCCTCCAAATACGGCAGAAGCCATTTGGGTGAGGCAGAACCACGGCCCAGAGAGCCCAGCATGGTGTGTTCACCATCCCTCAGCATCCCTGTGGGGATGCAGCATCCACAACCACTCATTCCTGGGCTGTTCAGGGGGGGTTCTATTTTTATTTATCTCCAGCACATCTCAGCATTCCCAAGTTAAAAGGCTCCATGCATCCTGATTTGGTTTCTCTCATTTTTTTTATCCAAGCTGACCTTATCTTGATGGTCATCAGCCTGGAAAAACATGCCTTTTAAATTCCCTTCTGCTTATAAGAACTTCCCACTAGTAGAGGTTACTATAAATACAACACTGGGAGAACTAAAAATATTCTGGTATTTGATAATGAATCTATTTTCTCTGCAGTTTGTGCAAAATCTGTTCCCGCAGCCCAAGCAGTCAGCACCAAAACCCTCACAGAACGGTGCATTCTGCAGAAGGTCAACAGATATTTTTGTGCCAGGCACTTTATTTCCCTGAAGTCGTAACTCTTCTCTTTGTTTGGGAGAGAGCACTTCACCATTTCTGCACAACAGAGGCTGACAGGGTCTAAGTTCAGGGGTGTGTGGGGAGGCACCAGCACTGTCGGCTCCTGGCCAGCCCAGGACCAGCAGCTTCAGAGGGAGGAAATCCCATCCCAGCCTTGTTATCAGTGGAGATAAATAGAGGCAGGCTGACCCAGTCACTATTTATCATTTAAATGCTTTTAAAGACATAACCTCGAGTAACAGGAGCAAAGGAAAATCCAAAGTGCAAATTTTGGGGACTTGGAGAAGGTTTGGGTGACTCTCCCTGCAGCTTTTCCAAATGGCTGCTGGCATCCCAGGAATTGCTGCTGTGCCACTGTTGCCCAGAGAAATGCCCCCTCCCATCTCACACAAACCTCCCCGGGCTGGAGCAGAAGGTGCAGCCAGGCAGGGAGGGCAGTGTGTCCCAGCACCACACCATGGGGTGCTCACCAGGGCATGGCGATCCCAGAGAACCATCCCGAGCTCCTGGCAAAGGAAAATCAAGCATTTCTGCCTACACCCACGGCCTCGTTGTGTGCCTTGGCACAGCTTTTCATTTCCAAGTTTATCTCCTGTTTGAGGAGGGCTGGCATAGCTGAGTGAGGAGGAGGAGATCCATGGGCTGGGCTGGGCAGGTTTCACTCCATCCTGCCAGCCCAGAGTCCCTTCTCACATGGCCCTGTCCCCTGTGTCTCCTGCTCAGATGGAAGGACAATCCTGCCATGCCAGATGGGCTCATCTATGAAGGGGTGTCTGACAAGCCCATGGCTTACTCAGGAGGCAGCGCGGCGCAGAGCACGGTCCTGCACGCCTTCGATGAGCTCCTGGGCATCCACCACTGCGAGGACAGCAGTAAGCCACGTGCTTTTCCTTTTCCAAAGCAAGTTAGGGGCAGGGGAAGAGGTGAGCCAGAGCGATTCCCAAGGCAGCTCTGCATGCCAGCAGGACATGTGCCCATCTCGCTCTTGCAGCGCCCAGCTGGGACCAGGCTCTGCCCAGTTCCTTAGGGAGGAAGGTTATAAACAAGGCTCTGATGGGTGTTCCCAAAAGGACACACTTTGCTTTTTGCATGTCACCTTTCTGAGGTTCTCTATGGGCCCAGAGATGAGAGAGCAGAGTGTGCCAGCACCCTGCCAGTGATTTACCTCATCCACTTACAGAGTTGTGCATTAGTCCCCCCTACAACAGAAATATTTACAAGAAATTAGCAAAACCACTCTATCCAAACCAAAAGGCTGGGAGCAGGGCTAAACCCTGCCTTTCAGGGTTAATACCAATGCTAAAGGAGCACGGAGCTAATATGGGTTTTCTTTCTCACTTAATTAGAGGCAGAGCAGAAGAAGCTGCACAGGCTGTCGGTGCCACCAGCACTGTGGCCCCTGCAATACCAGCCAGCAGGAGAGCTCCAGGCCAGCTTCTCTCTGAGAGGGCCAGGAGCCTTTAACCCACTAACCCACAGCTTATCCCTTCCTTTGCTGGTGTCTTGCAGCTGCCTTCCTGCACAGGATGAGGGACTACATGCCCCGGCCCCACCGAGCCTTTGTGGAGGAGATCCACCGTGCCCCATCCCTGAAGCAGCACGTGCTCTCCTCAGGGGACACGCAGCTCCAGGCAGCCTTCAACCGCTGTGTGTCTGCCCTCACTGACTTCAGGTCCTACCACATCACCATCGTCACCAAGTACATCACGATTGCAGCAGCCAAAGCCAAGGCCAGGCAGGCAGAGCCGGGTGCTGGGGCTGGCCCTGCCATGGGGAAGCCCCCGTCAGCACTGGAGGCCAAAGGGACTGGCGGGTCCCACATCTTCAGCTTCCTCAAGAGCATCAGGGACACCACCAGGGAGGGGATGATAAGTGCCTGACGTGCCCTGAGGGTTGGCAAGGCACTGCCCAAAGTGGGTGCAGGAGGCCAGGCAGCTCCTGTGTTCGTCTGCAACGCAGGAGTCAAGGTCCAAAACCTCCCCTCAGCAGCATCATTCCCACTTGTGCAAGTCTGGGACACAAGGAATGCACTCTGGGCTGTCGAGGGGGGACAGCGCTGCAGCTTCTCTCCCCAGAAGGCACACAGTGAGCTCAGCATCCTCCTACAGCACGGAGACGGGCATGGTGTCCTCCCACCGCCCTGGGATCAGCGCATCATCCCAAGGATGGGCGCAGCATCCTCCCACAGCTCCGGGAAGAGCTGTGTCCCTCCCAGCCCCACTTGTTGCTCGCAGGGGCTGCGGCGCGACTGGACACGGGTGGGTTACAGGGATGAATAAAGCAGTGATTCCCCATCCAGCCGTCTTGCCGGGTCCTGTGTCTGTCGCGACATCCCGGCGAGGCTCCATCGCGAGGTGGCGGCAGAAACCCGCATTTGGCTGCGGCACGGATGATCCCGCAGCAGAGGAACAGAGGGGGCAGCAGGAAAAACAAAACACTAATGGGGATTGGAGGGTCTGGGGTGCGTGTGGGGAAAGGGGGGGCAAGAAAGGTCTGCAAGCCCCAGCTCCTGGCACCTGGACAGGGCTCGTGTCCTCCCACACCCGCAGGGAGAGCGCAATTACTAAAGGGGCAAGTCCATCAAACAACTCTCCCGTCACGGGAATGATGCTTGAGGGGCTGGAACCCAGCCGAGAGAGGAATGTGGATAAACGTGGGGTTGTCCGGGAGGCTGGTGTTCACATGGAGAGGCTGCACTGTGGCACAGGGGTTTGCTCTCCATGCCCAAATCCAGTTTGCTCAGGGCTCAGGGTGTCCCAGGGGCAAAGTTGCAACCCTGGAGCTCGCGTGGGATTCACTTTCCTAAGTCTGTAGCAGGCGATGTGGCTTCCTCGAGGGGCCAGTGAGAGAAAAATACCTCTGGCAAACCCCTAAACAGTTACCTGCAGCAGAACAATGCCAGGGTCAGCCTGGTGTAGAGTCCCCTCTGACACAGACACGGCAGCAGAGGAGATGAGACCCACGAACCCAGCCCTGTGCTGGGCAGGGCTCCCACTGCTCCAAGTGCCTCTCCCTGGCCCGAGGCTGTAGGGACCGGCTCACCTGGCCCCACCGAGCTGGGTAGAGCCCTGCACCAAGAGCAGTGCTTAAGCTTTTTTTATAATGCCAGGTGCCTAAGTTGCCCTTTTATAGCAAGAGAGCGTGCCCGAATTCCTTGGAATCTGCATCTCCAGGGAAATCAGGCCATATGGCTCCGTTTTGCCTGCCCAGGTTTTGCTGGCACGGCTACCAGAGACAGGTTTTGCACCCAATCAGTGTCTTGGTGCAAAAATAGCCCTGGCAGTGCCCCTTCTGCACTACCAGAAGAGAGTCAAGGTCCTTTGAAATGAGGTGTCGTTCCCAGAAGGGCAACAAGAAGCTCAGCACACCACAGCATGAATTATTAAAGCTCTTGCTAAATTGTATTTTGTGCCCTTTTTCGAAATGCAGCCCTAAAACTGGGGCTTTGGAGATGACTTCGGTAAACAACCCACGGGAACATGTCAGCACCTTTAAATCTCTGCCTGGCAGCCCTCCTTCCACTTGATCTTCATTTCTGAATAGCTGCTGCATATTTCATGTAGGAAATATTTCATCCTGATGATTGTCTTGGTCTATTACATTTCAGACCATTTCAGGAAAACAGCAAACTTGGAGTGGGGGAAAAAAATCCCTCTGGCTGAGTGAGAAATGCAGACAGGACTGGAGGGAGGTGAGGCAGGCTGGCACTGCAGGGGGCAGGAGTTCCACTCGTGCTGTGAATGCCCAAATCCCACTGGGCAGCAGTGATGCTGATGCCAGGAAGGGCCACAGGACCTGCCACAGGTGGATTTTCTTCCCTGCACTCGATGCCCCTGCCCTGTGCCAGTCCAGGGGTCCAGGATCAGGTCCTTAGGAGCAAGGAGGGTGGACTTGTGTCACCTCAGAAGAGAAAAGGGGAACTGAAAACCCCCAGAGAGGTCAGAGGGCTTTGGAAAGCTGAAGGGGTTCTCCACACTGAAGAGCACGCTCATCTTTGACACTTTTTGGGGACAAGGAAGGTGCCTAAGAAAGAGTCAGCCCACTGCATTCCCAGGTCAGCAAATTACACTGCAAGGGCTCCCCATGTCTGAGTTCATGTTACCAAATGCTCTGTTGTCTCCAGCTCATGATTAATCAGCTCCAGCTCCTTTAGGGTTGGATTCAGGGAGGATCCTCCCACTCTGACAGTACCCAAATACTGATGCTCTGTGAGGCACAGCCCTTTCCCATGTGCTGTCCTGGCTCTCTGGGACAGCTGCTCCATGAGAGCTTTGATTTCCCTCTGTTTTCAAACCCCTGCTGCCTAACACTGATCACACGACACAGACATTTAAGGTCTCAGGTGCGTTCTGACTGGAAGCACGTGGCAGATAAATCATTTATGCCTGTGCCTAAAAATGGCACGGTGTGTTTGGGGGGAAGCACGTGCTTGGCATCCACGCTGCATCCTGCCAGTGGGAGCCACACTGCCAAGGCCCCACTCTGCCCTGAAGGGTTTGGTTCAGCAGGCACTGGGTGAGCCTAAGACGTGTGGGATGAGCCCACACACAGCTACCCATCACCTTTACTGAGCAGCAAAGTTCAGGCTCTGCTGCTCTCTCAGCCAGACCCAAGGCAGGGCAAACTGAGCCCAGGGGACACCCGAGCTTCCCCACACTGGGACAGACAGAGTTAAGCCCATTTCTGCAGCTCTGTAGTAAAATTGATGTTTTTTCAGTAAGGAAAAAGCAAAAAAAGAGCAGAGCCCCCTTCCTCTTTCAGTGGTGCTCACCCTTCAGAGCTCAGTCCCAGAGGCACAGCTCCCCAGTGAGGTTGGGATGCACAGTCTGCCCAGGCTCCCCATGAGTGAGAAGGGCATTTTGTACCATCTCACCAAGCCTGGCATCATCCACTGGGTCAGCTGGGACTGATGCCTGCCAGGGAGCCGATGGACACCCATCCAGGAGGGATGTCACAGGTCTGCGTCACAACCAGAGCAGCAGCTCCAGTCCCAAACTGGGGCCACCCACACAGAAATCTCCCTTATCACTGGAGCAGTGGCCCTGCCCCTGCAGTGCTGAGGAACACGTTTCCATTGTGGACCTGCAGCTGCAGCCTGGCAGCCCTGGCAGCGCTCCCAGCCACATTTTGGGGTGTCCACCTGCCTTTTGACCCTTGTTATCTTGTTATGCAGAGATTTATCCATGATAGCTGATGGCTGGACCTGTGTGATGGAGAAAGAAGCTTGGTGTGCCGCTGAGGTGGCGGGAGGAGACCTCACCTGGGCACACCTTCAATGCCACCAAACCTCACCGAGCCCCACCAGACCTGGGACCTGCCCTGCAGGAGGTGGCCAGCCCTGCCCTTCAGGCTCCCTCCGCTCCCAGGGCCATGCCCAGCCTGCAGCCGTCATCCCACCCACACTGTTTGCTCAGACTTTCCATCCTTCTCAATCGCTTTGGCCCCTGCTTCCCTCCTTGCCATGCCCGGGTCTCACCCAGGTCACCTTCCACTGTGACAAATCTGGGTGAAACTTCCAGAGCTTCCCCCAGTGGTGGCAGCCCCTTTCTGGCACTGGGCTGCAGAGATTGGATTCCCACAGCCCCCGGGCACACCAGCCAAGTGCTTTGCTGCTTTTGTCCCTGTGAATATTTGAAATCGAAAAGAAATACAAACATTTGGATTCTAGACACTTTCCAACCCCGACCTTATTTATCATACTTGGCTCTGCTCCTGGAGCTGGGGCCAGAAGAGGCTCTGAATGATTTAAGTGATTTAACATGCTGTGCATAGATCAATCTTGCTCTCCCCTCCAGCCACAGGTTTCCCTTAGTGGTTTGCTGCACGCTTATTATGTCCATCAATATCAAGTAATTAAAATCCCCCATTATCTGGGTCCTGGCTGCCTTACAACCACCTCATAAGCTATAAAATATTTCATGACCAACCTCCCTTAAGTGTTCAGGAGTTTGCAGCCCCCTTCTCAGGGTCCCCAGGCTGTAATTACATCGTGAAGGTCCTATGGGAGCCATGGCCAGATCCAGCCCAAGCCGTAGCTGCCATTCCTCTCCCTGTGCTCCTGATCCATGCCAGGACTGCTCATTTCTATCCCAGTCTTTCTCCATCCACTGATGAGTTTATTTCAGAACAACTCTCCCAACTCTTTCTTCCCTTGTGCTACTGAAGGGGAGCTCCAGACCTGCTGCATTCCTGGGAGCTCCTGCTGGCTTTGGGTGTCACATCCCAAATTTTGCCCTGCTGCAGAACATTTGCTGGACTCTGGAAAGGCAGCGAGTACCCAGTGCTGTCACAGCTGTCTGCCAGATGTCCCTGCACCGTGATCAGGCACCATCTCAGGGCTCTTCTGGAGGGACACTGACTGGGAGTCAGGACAAGAGTCCCTGCCACCTGCTTGGGCTCCTCTCCTGCACGCCTCAGCCACAGGTCTCAAAGCAATTTATTAACAACAACCAAGTTTGTTTTGCAATTCCCCATTGGGAGGGACGTGAGGGCACAGAAAATATTTGCCTTCACCGTCTTTCTGGGTGCTGCCACTTGCTCCAGACCTGGCCGTGCTTTGGTGCGTGCCTGGTGCGCCGTGTCCCTCGGAACACTCAGCCTGGCACAAGCAGAGCCTTATCTGTGCCTGGGGAAGGGCTCACCTTGGCTCAGGGACTGCAGGCCAGATATGATTACAGGCCATGACTCAAGCTGAAAAGTGCTAATTACAGCACAGAAGGAAGAGGAGAGAGGAGCTGCTAAATTACACCCAAAGTGGAGGGGCAGTCAGGAACAGATTGAGAAGCCATCACTGCACAAAGGATGACACAGGGCTGTGCCAGCCCGGGGCCACCAACACAGACACAGTGCCCTGAGGCAGCAGGGACCTCTTGCCAACGTTATTTTTGTTCTGTCATTGTATCATCCTATTTTATTTGCTCTGTCCTACAGTCCTGAACACTCCGCTCCTGCACCCCTTGGACCTGCTTCCCCGGGAGTCTGTGGACAAGCCCCAGAGGAACCCTCTGCCAGGAAGGAGTGGGTTTATTCCTGCCCCCTGTGTAACATTCAGGAGATCTGGTTTTTTGTGTTTTATCTTCCCACCCTTACCAGGCAGGTGAGCATCTCTACCCCGTCTGCCTAAGGTGTGTGGTTCCCTCTCTTGCTCCGCTCCACCTAATGCCTTCCTGTCTCTCTAATGGATGGCATGGCCAGTGGCAGTGTTTCCCCAGGGGTGGGAAATGGCATCAGGGTAGTGGCATCAGGGTAAAGCCTTCATCACCACATAAAGGATGCCAGAGAGACCTGTGTGAAGGGGTTTTATTTCAAGCCCGGAAATCCCCGGTGTCTGGCCAGTGTTTGTATTCCATTGCACTGCTAGGACTGTTTGGAAATAAAAGAACCAGAGACCCAAACATTGGTATTAGAATAAAAATAGCAATTTGCGGGGCAAAACCAGCATGGAAACAAGCCACAGGCATGCCCTGACGAAAGTCTGTGACCTTGCTTGAGGATGACAACCATCACGATGACTGCCACGACAGCCCCACTGCCCACAGCCCTGCTCCGAGCTCCCCACCAGCCACACGAGGGGCAGACAGGGTTTTGTGGGATTCTGGGACACAACAAAAGTCACTTTTGTGTTTCACCATTCAAGGGGATCACATTCCCTGCCAGCCTTTCCTGGCGTGTGAAACTCTGCCAGGCTGCTTGAGCTTTCCCTTTGGTCCCTGGCGTGGAGGTGCCATCCCCAAAGACCAGACCCCAAGCCCTGGCACATAGTCAGTCAAAGAGGAGAGCGGGCAAGTGGCTGGGGATGGTTCCTGTGATGCCTGGGCTGCCTGTTCCTGCCAGGAGCAGGGTTTGACTGGCTCCTGTGTGGTGGCACGTTGTGGGTGCCACGTGGAGGACACGCCGTGGCCACCCCACCGCCTGTTTGCCAAGTTAGTCACCGCAGCCCTGGGTTGCTAGACCTGCTAAACAAGGGCAAACACAGACCCTGGCATTGCAGGAGGCACAGGGAGCCCGTGAGGCAACCCCTACTCCGCTTCCCAGGAGCTCTGTCAATTCCATTTCTTAGAAAAGAGGGAAAAAAACCCCAGAAAAGAGACAAGGCACTGCTATTATTGCAGTAAGAGGCTGTGTCATGCTGGGCTCTGCAGCTAAATATATTCTGTGTTTACTGTAAGCAAGGACAGTGGGAAGCCTTCCGAAACGACACGGGGGCTGCTCCCGTTTTTTTTCAGCTATCAATCACGCCTGGCTTGAGCCATTTTTATTCTGACACAAATGGAAAATATTTTCCTGGTTTAATTTCTACTGATCAAAAGACATTTCCTCAACAGAGAGGAGGCCCAGAGTCCTTGTGGGGGGAAAAGTCCCCGAGGAAACTATTTGCCTGAGGAGACGCAGGACGTGGCTCGAGCACAGTGGGACACGCTGTGAGCAGATGGGGCATGTCAGGACACCAATCCTGAGAGCCAGGACAAGATCCCACAAGCCAGGACCTCATCCCATGCCCCAACCTTGGGGCACTTAGCCAGGCTATTAATCCTTTTTCTTCTCCGATTAATTTGATTATTTGGTGTTTTGGTGTTTGTCACAGGCTGCCCCAATGCAGCAGTGGGTGTGTGGATCCCCCTGTGCTGAACCTGCATCCTCCTTCCCGGCTGGTGCCGTGATGAGACAGGCGGGTTTTTGGGGTCAGATATCTGTTTACTTTCTCCATAAGCTTTCCCCAAACAGTGTTGGGAAACTCTCCTTCCCCAGAGCCCATCGTGGTTGGAACTGACTCAGCTTTCAGCACAGAGAGGGTCCTGGGGATGAGCTCACTGGCCTCAGTAACCTGACATCATGCTGGACACTGTTTACTGACAGACAACGCATTTTCTCTCCGTTTGTGCTCCACGTCAGAGTGGTGAGCGTGGGGCTCCTGATGTGCCCCTGGTGCAGCAGCCCTCTGGCTCCCTCAGTCTCACACAAACCCTCATGATGGGCAGATTCTGTCCCCAAGGCAGACACAAAGACAAATCTGATTTACTTCTCCCAGGCAGATGCTGACAACTCCAGGTCACAAACCGCTGGGCTGGTTTCTGGTTCAGCCCTGAACCATTGAGGGCTCAGAGCCGCAGTGGGAGCCGTCACAGCCCAGACTCACCATCATCCCTTTGCTGCTCACCTGGGCTCTCTCGGGGGGACTGCAAAGCACTGCTTGCCATAGACACAGCATCACCCACCCCTCTCCCCTTTCCTCCCCTCCTACACAGAGCTAAAATCTACTGGCAGTTCTAAACTTGTTCTTTTTTGTTTGAACTGCTGCATAAATAACCCAACAGACAGCCTGAAGCCCCCGCACAGTGACACCTGACAAGGACTCAAGGACAGATCTTGAGAACAAAGACAAGGCTCGCATGTAAACAAGGCATCAGTCACCGAGACTGTAACATTTAGGCAACGTGATTGTGGGGAAACATCTAGAAGGCAGAGCTGTGAGAGCTGAACACCTCTGAGAGCAGGGACTGCTGCTTGGAAAGCCTTGGGACCACAGTACTCCAGCTCGTGGGTCTACCTGGAGCCAGGTCACAGGGAAAAGCACTCTGTGACCATGTGGAGCAGGTCTGTGCCCCACTAGTGATTCACAGACCGTGGGAGCCTCCCTGCTCCGGCTCTGACCGGCACAAACCTGTGACAAGTGACACCATCCTGGTGCCTGAAAGTGCCAGCCTCTCCTGTCTCGGGGAGAGGCTTTACAGCCCTGCTGCTGCTCTTTGGAGCGGGGCTGACGTGCACAGCCCGTGGCACTTTGCTGAGGAAAACAACCACTGGCAGAAGTTCAGTCACCTGCTGTAACCCCGCCAGCACCCGCTGTGATCCTGGGGACAGCCTGAGCCCAGGCACAAACCTCTGTGCCGCCCATGCAAACCTGTACAACACCCACGGAACAGCTCCCACCCCTCTCAAAGCAGCCCCCAGTGCACCTGGTGGGGCATCAGCATGGAAAAATACCCCCAGAGCTCCCAGGCACAGCCAGCAGCCCCTGTGGCTCAGGGATGGCCGCAGGGATGGGAAGGGGATCACAGAGATTGCTTTTCTAGCAGCTACAAAGGGAAGCTGCTGGGCCACCAGAGAGGGTGGTAGGAGCCAAACACCATCTGTTCCCTCCCAGGAACTCTTTTGTTAGTGGAGGAATGAGCTACAAGGCTGGTAACTCTGCAGTGCCAAACTTATCTCCCAGACAATTGACGCAGTAGTTGATTCCCTGATAAATCTCCACGGGCACAGGTTTGCTCTTTCCCTCAGCTCTGATTATCGGTTTTCTTCTCCCAGCACTGCTCATCTACAAGTCCCCAAACATCAGCTGCTCCTCCCCAAAACGCAACAAGGACAGGAACTCCCCCTGGCACATGCCACTTTGCTTTGACACAAAATTAAGGAGCTGAAAACTAAATTAGCTGGTTTTCTGCTCAAGGAGCCTGTTCCCCTGATGGAGGACTCAGTTCAGTTCTCTCAACATGAAGCTGGCCCACTTGCAGGGTTACAGCATCACACAGAGGTCACCCAGGCTTCCCATCCTGTGCCACAGCCCCAGGTAGATCCACCAGGCTGAGCCTTTGGTGATCCCCTGCCCATCCCAGGATCTCCTCTGCACCGACACAGCCCTGCTCAGGTACTCCAGAACACCCTTAACACCCCCCCAGACCCCAGCTCTGCCTCGCTGCTGGGCATTGCCACCATCCTGCCTCCACCCTGACAGCCTCAGCATCCCCTCTCTGACCCCACGAGGGGCTCTGTCACCCCGTTTTTCACATCTGGCTCCCGATCCGCTGCTGACCCCTGAGCACAGCCTTGGGCTGCAGCCACAGCGGCTCCAGGGGGGACGAGGGCACTGCAGCCCCCCAGGAGCCAGAGCTGCACAAAGGCACAAAGCCACATCCTGTCTGCCACCCCTCCTGCAGCAGAGGAAGCGGCTCTGCAGAGATTAGAGCCCTGAGGAGGGGGGCACAGGGGCGCCGGTACGTGTGTGTCGTGTGTCCAGCAGTGCTGCCCGTGGGCCAGGCTGTGACAATGAGCCGAGCCAGCCCTGCAGCCCAGCCCCAGGCAGGATTTCCCGTGAGCCTGTCCCCTGGCCACCAGACAATGAGCTGTCTGACAGCTGGAGACGGCTCTGCCTTCGCCCCTCTCCAGCCAGTGGTCCTCAGGACCTTCAGAAAGATCAAACAGGAAACAGGGCACAGAAAGAAAAAGGTTGTTCGTGCTGGAAAGTCTAAACTTTCATTGCTGGCCTGGGCGGAAGATGCTGAAGTCAGGATATTAAAATACTTTCCCTGACTTCTGCCCATGCGACAGGCCGGTGCCATCTCAGGTGTTCCCACCCAAAGGAGTTACCCCACCCCAACTCCTCCCCTGCCCCACACCCCGACCTCATCCTTTTCCTGAGGCTGCCTGCATCCCTGCAGACACGGCTCTTCTTTTTGTGGCCAGGCTTTCGGCTCTCTACGAAGTGCTCTGGCTGGCACCTTGCCACCAGGTCTCAGGAATGATCTCCTACGATGAGTGCAGAGCACCACAGCCAGCTTCCCTTTGCAAGATGGATTTGGGAAGCCTCAAGCACCCAGATAAGCTACCCATGACTTCCTTACACAACCTCCCCCTTTCTCAGCCCCTCCAGCCTCCTGTGGCAGTGAATGGCATCTGGTCCACACCAAATGTGACCTCAGCTCTGCTTTGCTGAATGCAGGGCTCCTTCCAAGGGGTTCTGTCTGGTAAAAGCACCAGAAGTTTCCGTTTCTGTTCTGTTTCTTACCAGCCATGATTTACTTACTGTAACTGGCTATTCATTATGTCCTGCACTGCATTATTAACTTGGTGATCGTACATTTAGCAGAGAATTTATGAGAAATGAGGAGACATTCATTATCAGTAACACCACTGACTTTACTCTTATATGGTCTCCCTGCACAGAGCAATGCTTGGCTCACCCAGGGCTCACCCAGCTCTGGCCATTCCTTGGGTTGGTGCAGGACAGGGCTGCTCTGCACAGCCCTGCTTCCCCCTCACTGGGGCCACTCCTGAGTTTTTTCCCCTATTAAAACCTTTGCTGTTGGAATTTAACTGGCTTAATTGTGCAATCATGCCTTCAGTGAAAACCAATAGGTTTTACCTGTTTTGTGGCACAGGGAGCTGTGTGAGGATTGTCTGAGACATGTCTGTGCTTTCCAGCAAATGAACTGCAGCAGAAATGCCCTTAAAATATCTGCCCTATCCTGCACCTCTGAACTGGGGACCACAGGAGGAGTCACAGGGGACACAGATGGCCAAGTTAAGCTCTTGGGTTTTGTCATCAAAGGACACAGTGTCCTGCCGTGAGATTTGGACAAGTGTTCCCAGATGCTCTGTTACAGAAACATCAACCACAGAAAACCCCAAACAACAGCCAAACAAACAGAAATCCCAGGTGGAGTCCCAGAAGCACATGAGTTCCAGTTGGAAGAGGTTGTAGGCAGGTTGGAGCCAGGGCAGGCACTGCCATTTGCACGACCTGGATGTCTGACAACCTCCCAGGAATGTGGATTCCAAGAGGAACACAGTGAACTGGTGCCTCTTTAACCTCAGAGCCATGCCACAGCTGTCTCTGCAGAGCAGTCCATCTCAGAAACCTTTCCATCTTGGAAACCTTTCCCAGCAGAGAGCACACATCAGGAGCAGGATTTCTGGATCCTGAGAAGGACTGGGATTCCCCAGTTTCAGGCTGGAGGAGTCCATGTAGCCAGGGAAAGAACGGGAAGAGCAGAGATGTCTGGAGGCTCCTGGGCATTTCCCATTCTTAGATTATCACTGAGTGACCTAAACCCAAAACATAAATATATATACACATACACATTATATGTGTATTTTAAGGCAATAATTTAACTTTCCTCTCCTCTTCCAAAGCCTCCCAGATGCCCTTCCAAAGGCTCAGTTTCCCACAATATGAACATCCCACATATGGCTGGGAAGGTCAGGTCAGCACCGATTCTTCATGGGGGATGCTGCATCCTCTGATCCCAACGGGGTGTTACAGGCCATGCAGGCTTTGGCAGCAGCTAGTGAGGGGAAAGCTATGCAAAACATGCCCCAAAGAGCTGCACAGCCATCCCAGATTACCTTCTTTGGAGTGGTTTTGGAAGTTACATAAAGGCAGAGCAAGTCCTCTGCAAAGGGTTTTTGTGGGACAGGCACGAGCTGCCCCAGCTGCCCCTGTGATCAGAGCAGCCCTGGCCCCCTTCCACCTCCTGCCTGGGGGCTGCTGGCTCCCTGCAGGGGCTGGGGGCTTTCCAGAAGCCCCTGTTGTGGTGTTTGTCCCGGGGAGTGCCTTGCTTTGCCATCCCCTCTCCTACATGGGTGCAGCTGGGGAGGGGGGGACCCTCCTGTAATTTGCAGCTTGGAGTGGGAGAAGCCTCTGTGTCCATTTAATCAAGGCTTTGCATCCCCCACGAGCACTAACCCTCCTTCAGAGTCCCCATCCCTCCCAAATCCTTCCCTCCAGCACTGGCTGGCTTTGACTGTGAGCCCCAGGGACTTGCTTTAGCCAACAATAAATCACAAGTGCTTCAGTGCCAAAATGAAGCCTGGGACAGGTGCCCGCGGGGCACTGCGGCTGTCAGGAAAGGGACACTGTGCCCCAAAGCTCAGCACAATCCTGCCTGGCCCCCTGGCAGCAGAGTGCCCCTGCCTGGAGTGCCCTGAGCCCATCGCCCTGGGAGAAGCAGAGCACAGTGAGGGACGTGGCTGCACCACTCTGCAGACGGCGGGGTTGGGAATTAATCCTCCCATTAACGGGTGAAATGGAGCATTTGTGTCTCACAAAGCAATTACACAGTAATAGCAGGAGAACGATGATAGAAATCGCATCTCTGAAGTTTTGCTTCAATCCAACACATGAATAATTCCTCCTAAGCACTACTGGGAAAGCAGTATTAAAAGACTGATATAAACAAAAATTACTGGAAAAAAACAGACAAGGCATGCTTCATCACTCCGTCAGAGCCAAGCACAACTAAATTTATACAAAGTGGGCAGAGAAGCATGAAGGGGCAAAGACATTTGTTACTGCTCCATGCGAGATGAGCTCACAAGGAAACGCATCCTTGATCTTGGCAGCTTTCTGATGTCTTACTCCTAAAGTATCAGCTTTAGTCTTGGTTTCCATGGCAGATACTTTTCTGAGCTTGTATCTTCCACAGATAATGCTAATTTATGCTCTCAGCCACATCTCTGCAAATACCTGCAGAGCAATTCCATGTGCAGTGGGAGTGGTGACAACCAGGCACACCCGAACATCCCTCAGACCATGTTTTCCACGAGTGGACACAAAAGGGTTTGTTTTCTACAGCCAAAAGCTCTTGGCTGATCTTCTGGCACTGTTTTTTGCCCTGAGTACCCTGACACTGTGTTATCTGTCCAGTGAAGCAAAGTGGCCCCAGCATTTCAGCCAGATACATGTCGTGGGCAGGTTTCCCCCTGCCAGAGCACTCTGAGCAGGAGGGGACAGGCAATCCACTTGTCTCTGCTTTCTCCTTCTCCCCCCTTGCATCTCATATTAACAAATTCTATTCTTTCCCAGGCAGAGACCCAGCCACATCGAAAACATCTTATTTTCAGGGTGAACTTACCCGCCCTGCAAACACTGAGCAAAGAGTGGCCAAGGAGTAATTCTTACCCACCTGGCAAGATCACAGCAAGGTGAGAGGCTGCACATCTGGCTGGTGAAAGGAGAATCCCAGGGGTTTGCAAGGCTGTTGTGTATACACTGAAGCATGGAACAGCCTGCACGTATAAAATAAATTGGGACAAACTCATAAAAAGTAACTCACACAATGACAGGACCAGCAATGGCACGTGCAGAGAGAGCTCGTGCCAGAGCAAAGGAGCAAAGTCCTGGCAATGGTGGGGAAACCCGTGTGGGGTGCAGGGCTGTGCCAGGATGTGCCCAGCACCAACTGATGAGTCCCAAGTCCCACGTAGGAAAGTGGTCAGACACGGAAATGAGCCCACTCCCTCTCCCAAGGATAAAAGCCTGGCAAGCCCCAGCCAGCTGGATGTTGCCCTGAGCCTGCACGGGACTGCTGTTGCCACTTATTCTGGGGCCCAGGCAGCCACCTGCCCCACTCTGCACATCCCCTGGGGAGCAGCAGCTCGCAGGTAATGCCCTTCTCTGCTCTCAGCCAGCACAAACACCTGCACATGGGCTTCAGGTGCTTTTACCTCTCCCCTGGATCCCGCTGGCCACGCGAGGGGGGGATTTCTGGGGCTCAGACACATCCCCTCCCTCTGTCAGAAGTTTTAAAGGCAGTGTGGAATGAGAAGCATCTGGGTGATGTTCCTTTGGGCCTGCTCTTCAGTGTGATCAGAGGTCACCTCCGCAGCTCTCTGGTAAATAAGGGAAACCCCTGGTTGAAGCGGGATGCAGACAGAGGCTGTTCCTGGAGTCCTTCGGCCAGGGTGAGTAACAGGGTCAGCAACAACAGTAAACAACCTGCTAACTTTCCAAACACAACCTCTGCAGCGTCCGGCTGCTTTAAAACATTAACCAAAGTACACTTATCTCTGGCTCCCGGCCTCAAGTGACTTTTGAACCCACAGCTATTCTGGACCAGATTTGATTGTGCTCAGTAACACCAGGTGTCTAAGCAGAGCAGGAGCTCCAGTGGTCAGAGCCAGCCCTTTGCAGGCAACTGTGCCTTGTCCACAGTGTTTCTTCAGTGGGAAGGGACCCATAAGGGCCATGAAGTCCAACTCCCTGCCTAAAACTAACCCATATGACTAAGAGTGAGTCCTCCCAGCCCAAGGGCTTGGCGTTGGCCAAGGGTGGTGTGGAGAGCACAGACTCTTTGGAGCAGAGGTGAGTTTTCTTTCCAGCACTGGTGAGCAGGAAATTTAAGAAAAAAGACACTGGAGGCAGCAGCAGGGCAGCAAACAGAATTTTCCTCTGCCCCTGAGAGCACTGCCATGTACAGCTGGGCAGCCAAGGGTGTAAAACCCAGAGATCACTTGCCTTTGGCACTTGCCAATTAGAAAATGCAGCTCTGTGTGCTCTAAAGATGAGCTGCATCTGCTGGGAAGCAGCAGAAAGGGTCCCATGCCCAGACAGGAGCAGGTTTGCAGTGTTACTGATGGACACAAAGCCAAATGCTGGGCTGTGTGTTCAGGATCCAGCCAACACCTCTCACTAGCATTCCAACACTTCTCACCTGGAGTTTCACATGTTTCTGATATATTTTCTGCTCGTGATGCTTTTCACGTGCCACAAAGGCAGGAGTGGAGTGTGGGCTGTGCTGGCTCAGTCCCACAGTGGAGGTTGAAGCCTGTTCTGTGGTGGTTCAAAGAAAAGCCATTTCTGTTGCAGAAGCAGAGAGGACTTTCCATCTCATCCGCAGGATGGGGATAAGTTGGCAACTTAATTGTTAAACTCGCCTGTGACTGTTGGGTGTTGACATCATCGTGATCTCACCACTGTAACCTGAGCCCTCCAGCTTTTCCTCCAGCCTGCCTTTAAATACCAGTCCTGGAGCCAGCACACAACCCATTCCTCCCACTGGAGCCCAAGGCAAACCGGGCAGCACGCTCGTAGATGAAAGCAAAGCTGAGCTCCAGCACTCCAGCCATGTCCACATCCCTGCGAGTGAGCCCCTCCGTCCACGGCTACCGCTTTGACACGGCCCTGCGCAAGAAAGCCTCGGCCAACATCTTTGAAAGCATCAATGAAGAGTCCCTGCAGAAGCTCTTCAAAAACTCCGGAGACAAGAAGGCGGAGGAAAGAGCCAAAATAATCCTCGCCACTGACCAGGACGTGGAGGAGAAAACGAGAGCGCTAATGGCACTAAAGCAGAGGAGAAAAGACAAACTGCTCCAGTTCCTGACATTTCGGAAATACTTCATTAAAGTTCACTGAACTGGCGAAGGGAGCAGAGATGGAGGAGAACATTTGGTGACAGGACTGTTTGTGACCTCCCAGCACACCCGGCGTGTTCCACTGGTCCATGGGGCTGGGGACCTGACAGACCACACGCAGGGCTTCAGCCCCTCAGCAAACCGTGTGCCCACGGTGGCGTCGGTGCCCATGGCAGCATCCTGTGGGCAGCAGCATCGGTGCCTGTGGCAGCATCCTATGGGCAGCAGAATCGGTGCCCATGGCAGCATCCTGTGGGCAGCAGAATCAGTGCCCATGGCAGCGTCCTATGGGCAGCATCATCGGTGCCCATGGCAGCATCCTGTGGGCAGCAGCATCGGTGCCCATGGCAGCATCCTGTGGGCAGCAGCATCGGTGCCTGTGGCAGCATCCTGTGGGCAGCAGAATCAGTGCCCATGGCAGCATCCTATGGGCGGCAGCATCCTATGGGCAGCATCATCGGTGCCCATGGCAGCATCCTCAGTGTGGAGAGGAATCAGTGCCCATGGCAGCATCCTCAGCGTGGACAGAGGAATCAGTGCCCATGCCAGCACTGATGTGGGTGGCAGCGTGGCAGCCGGAGGCTCCTGGAGGGAGCAGAGAGGCAGCCGTGGGACCGAGCTCTGGGGGGACCCACCTGGCCGGGCGTGACTCAGGACCTGCTGACGGACTCAGTGTTCGCTGGCTTCACCCGTGTGCTTTGCCTTTTTGGGCTGTTTCGTGAAAGCCTGAGCCTGTCAGAGCCTCGCTGCTGTGGCTGGCGGGGGGCTCTGGAGACCGATCAGCTGCTGATCGTGGTCACTTTGTGTTTGTTCAGTGCATCCAAATGCACTGCGTGGTGCAGCAAGTCCAGCCATCAGGGAATAATGCATTTGCTACCGAATAACTCTGCACAACTGTACCTTTCCTTCCTCAGCTGTGTGTGTGCAGTAAAAGTCATTTGCACAGAAGCAATAATAATGACAGATTTCCTTGAATTTACTGTGAAGCTCCTTAATGTTTTGTTCACTTCCCATTAACACTGAAAATCTAAATATAATAACTCCAGTTCTTCTCTGTGTAGGTTACAGTTCCTATTAGATGAGTACTTACTTCATGGTAATATTTTATGGCAATGTTATTACTATATCAACTATAATTTATTGCATACAGTAATCTGAAAATTAATAAATTATGAAGCAAATATAAATTATCTTGTCTGAAATGCTCAGTTCTCCTGGAGTGGTGGGGTTATACTTTTTTGATCATTTTATAGAGACAGCTTAGGAGCAGACTACCTGCACCCCTCCTTCCTTCCCCTGGTGTGGCTTTGACAGCCCATTCTCAGGGTCTGGAGCAGCCCCCGGCTCTCCCACAGCCCCACTATCCCACCCAGCAGCACCAGTTTGGGCCATGGTTGCTATGGCGACTACAGCATTCCCCCAGAAATGCTCCACTGTTAGTTTCCTCTCTGTAATAAAGGAGAGTGGCATATTCTGCAATGAGGAAAGAAGGTTTTGAAAATAACAGTCCAGGGCCAGGGTGGGCAGCACAGCCCATCAGTCCTTGGCATTTCTGCACAGCAGAGCGGGAAGCTGGGCTTGGCTCCTCGTCATCCTAAGAAACAGAAGTGAGTTATGAAGCTTTGGCAGCGAAATTGGACAGTGTTTCTGCAAGTTGTGCTGTACTATCATGATAGACGATGCTGAAAATACTTAAAAATAGCTAAGATTGGTTATTTATGTCTGTCCTCTAATAACCTGCTGGGTTAGAAAAAAACATTCCCATGACTCTGCTTAGAGCAACAAAGATAAAGCAGCTTGGAAAAGTGATAGCCCAGCGCCAGTCTTTTTGCCTACAGTAAAAACTCCAAATTGCCTATAAGTCAGGGAGACTAGAAATAATCCTTTACACTGCCTAATAGAATGGGCAATTGTAATTATTTATAGCTGGAGGGGGACACATAGTGATTCCCCCTCCCAAGAAGGCTAGAGAGAGCTGGTTTGGGATGACCCTGTTTGCAAGAGCCTCCAAAGGCTTTTCAGAGCTGCCCTTGCTCAGAAAAATCTGCCTCCGAGCAGGTTTGCTCCAGAGGAAATCATCAGTTTTCCATCACTCGACCTCTCCCAGGGCAGTGTCCCACACTCACTGCAGCTGGTGCACCCACTCATGACACATCCCCACGAACAATCCACAGTGATTTGGAAACGGGCTGTTTCCAAAAAAGGCCAAGCAGGGCCATTCAGTGGCTGCCACAGCCTGGACCTGTCCCCACCCAGCCTCTCTGGGCCCTGGGGATGCAGCTCAGCTCCTCCTGCTCTGGTGGGTTTTCCCATCAGAGCCATTCCTTGTGCAACAAACACTCACAGTAGAATCCAACCATAGAGCCCCCAACCCCACGTGCCTCTGGGGCGTGTTATCTGCTGTCACCCAACCATCCTGCTGCTGAGGATGCTCTGAAAACACCCCCTGGGCACCAAATCAGCTCTGTGCTTGTCCCACTGATTCCCACAGTCCCAGATCTGCTGCCGGGGCTCTGCTCCCCCCTCCTCTGCCCCAGATCACTTGAGGTGCCCACAATGCACTCACCCTGTGCCAGGGCCAACAGTGGGTTTGGCAGAGCCTTTCTGCTCTCTGGGCCTCCTAAACCAAACACAGTTCCCCAGCACTTCCCAAAACCCGGGGAGTAGCCTCAGGCATCATTTTCCAAATGTCTTTCCTTGTGGGATGCCAATCTGACAGAAGCCACGATTGTGGCAGAGTGAAATCAACACCCACTGAAGTGGTTGCTGTTGGCATGACCTAGGATTGCCCAGACATTCCTGCTCACAACACTTCTATAATGAGATTGATAAGATCCTGAGATTTTGAGACTTTATAGTCCCTCTTGTCTCATTACATTGAAATTATTAGCTCAAGTGACTTGCAAAAATTACACATTCATTGGATTTTTGCAGTGGAAAAAGGCAATTTTCCTTGGTCACAGCCTGTCCACTGCTTTGGCAGGTTTGTACTCCCGGAAGGTTTTCTGGCAGTGGGCTCACCAAAAACTGCAATGAATTCTTATGGGACATTTACAAGCGAGAGTTTGAGGTACAGACACCCCATCATCCCAGAGCTGTCACACACCTGATGCCCCTGCTCTGCTTCTCTCCAGGGCTGCACCTGGATGGCTCGGAGCACCTGGACCCACCCTGGTGATCCAGCATTTGTGGCAGTCCCTGTGTCCGTGGGGGCACGGCCAAGCCAAGCGCTGCCAGCACCGGTGCCCACGCTGTGCTGTGCTCCCGGGTCCTGCCATGGTGAGTGCAGAGGAGGTGTGGGAGGGCAGGTCACCCAGCTGGGCTGTCACCCACCCGTGCCAGGCCCTTCCTGAGCACCTGGTGCTGCAGACTCGGTGTCTGTCACCGACACGTGCTGCGCTCCGAGCCAGCCCGGCTGTGCTCTGGCCAGACGAAGGGCCCATTGTCAGCCTCCCCAGGCAACAAACAGAGGAAAAGGCTGTTCAAGGCATTTCCTCCCTCCAGGAGCCGGGCGTTTCCATTAATTCTTCTCCATGAGTCAAGCTGGCTGTACTGGGTGTCCCCCTGTCCCGGCATCCTGAGGAACATGCGTCCGAACAGCTAATTTTATCTGGATTGTCCAACACTGTGCGTAGAACAGGCACAGCAGAGGGGTGGCCATGCAGCCCCAGCCCAAGTAGCCGTGCCAAGAGCCTGCTGGTGGTTCCCCACCACCACTGCCATCTGGGGAGAAGCCACAGAAAGCCAGGGCAGAATATAAGAAGGCTTTTGGCATAAACTCTTGCTTGACAAACTGAGGAAGGTGGGGAGCAACTCACAGGGTGCTGGAAAGAGAAAGCCCAGAGCAAAGGGGGTGCCAGTGACAGCAGACAGCACAGAGGTCCCACCCTCTGTCCTCCCATCAAACACCCATTCCCATCCCTCCAAAAAACTGCTTTTGCAACAATCCTGTCCATGGAGAGATAGGGTTGGAACAAGTCAACAGCCCAGCTCAGCCTGACCACGGAGTTCAGGAGGAGATGGGGATGTTCCCCAGTGTCTGAACACCCAGTACTGTGACCTTCAGTTTCTGCTGAAATCCAGCACACAAGGCACGAGCAGAGTCCAAAGCAGAGCTGGGCCAGCCCTCACCTGGCCATGTTTGTGTGTGGGGAGACAGGGCACTCTGTTCAACAGCAACACCTCCCTGGCAAGCTTCCCTTCCACACCATGGAGCAAGGGGCGAGTTAAAAATTGACTGCTGAGCTGCGCTGTGGCTCTGCTTCACCAAGAGGCACAGACTCTGCTTTACAAACCAGTGGAGCAACAACCCTGGGTGCCCCTGGCAGCCCCAGCTCAGCACCAGTGCAAGGGGGTACTTTGCGCTTGTGAAAACAGGCACAGATGAAACATATTTCATCTGCAGCTGCCAAGGGAAACCTCTGCTCTAAAGTGGGTTAAATGTGAGTGAGGAACTGTAAAGTGTGAGATTTGTGGCTGGGTTAGTGTGCTTTTCACAGAAAAGAGCTGGTCTGGGGTTTCAAAGCACAAATGCCTCACATGCAGCAAAATGATGCTCCAGTGTCACTTTGAAGTGATAGACAAGGCTATTTATGAGAAGAAAAGCCTTCAAAATACTGTAGGCAACAGGAGATGGCACAATTCGCCATTTATCTTTGCTAAAACCCAAAAGTTGGGCTGTGACCAGAATCTTAATACCCAGCCCTGAAAAACTCCCTTATTCCCACTGAGCTTCGCCCCGAATCGGTGCCCGTGGCATGGCGTGAGTTTGCTCTGCCGTGGGAAGCAGTGACATTTCTCTGGTTCGTGGCTTCCCAGCGGGGGGGTCTGGGCAGTGAATCAGAGCTGAGCCAGCCCAGCCGGCACCTCCCGGACTGCAGCTCCTCCGGGCACCCACACACACAGGGAGCATCATCGGGAGCATCACCGGAGCGAGTGCGGGCAGCAAGCTGGGGCTCAGCACCACATCCTGCATCCTCCTCCGTGGAAAACCTGCTTCTGCCAGTGACTGAGCACTGCCCCAGGCCTGGCAGCTCAGTGGAGTCCCAGCATCCTGAGGAACATGCATCCAAACACCAAATTTTATCTGGATTGTCCAACACTGTGCGTAGAACAGGCACAGCAGAGGGGTGGCCATGCAGCCCCAGCCCAAGTAGCCGTGCCAAGAGCCTGCTGGTGGTTCCCCACCACCACTGCCATCTGGGGAGAAGCCACAGAAAGCCAGGGCAGAATATAAGAAGGCTTTTGGCATAAACTCTTGCTTGACAAACTGAGGAAGGTGGGGAGCAACTCACAGGGTGCTGGAAAGAGAAAGCCCAGAGCAAAGGGGGTGTCAGTGACAGCAGACAGCACAGAGGTCCCACCCTCTGTCCTCCCATCAAACACCCATTCCCACCTCTCCAAAAACTGCTCTTGCCACCATCCTGTCCATGGAGACAGAGTTGGAACCCGAACACCCCCGGGCACCACACTGTGGATCACGCCAGAGTTGGCCCTGGGGAAGAAATTCCCTGTGGTATCAAGCTGCTGCTTTCCCACATCACTGGAAAACAATCACATTTTTAAAACATTCATGTGCAAAAAAAAAAAAGGTGGGTTTCCATGGTCTTTGCAAAATAAAGGTGCTTTAATGCCTCAAGGAATTAGGCAAAATCTGGCACAAAAACACCTCATAATACCTGACACAACTCCAAGGTACTTTCTCTACCTGCTGCTGTTTCTGCTTGGACCGTAATGGAAAGGAAAGAGAAAACTGTCAAATTGTGCTTCCCAGACTGGCCATGTTCCAGCTGGGTTCTGTTTAAAATTCACCTGCCATCCCAAATGCTGAAAAAATTCCAATCCAGACATGTTTTTTCCTCCCCCTCTCTCTGAATGGTAAAGTACAAGACACAGTTTATCATTTACAAATGGGCTTAGGATCCATCAGACCCTTTTCCTCCATCAGACTTTCTGGGAGACTCTGATTTGCACCCTTTCCCAGTGCCATTTTCTGGGCCCTTTTGCAGGATGCCAGCACAGGGCTGCCAGAGAGGACAAGGACAAACCCACAATTCAAAGGCAAATTGAAACCTTGAGCAGAGTTCAGCCCACGGAAAAAGTCCAGATGACTTGAAGGATTTTGTACAGAAGTAAAAAAAACTTGAATATATTCTGTAGAAGGTACTGTCAAACACAAGATGGTTTTTTTCTTGATTCAAACAATAAACCTCTTCCTAACCACTGAGTGTTTGAGCTGCAGTAAAAGTATGCAAAAATGCATTATAAGGGTGGAGAGGTGGAGAGACATTTATCAAAGTCAAAGGCCTGCTTTGGTTTTTTCTCTTTTGGCAAGCAACTAAAGCATTTCTGCCTTCTGAGTTAAATATCTGCAAGTGAGAGAGAATGGAAAGCCCTGTGTTACCCTGAAGCCACTGCCCCAGTCACTGCAGACAAACCCAAGAGCCACCTGAACAATTAACACTCAAACTGGGACAATTTTCACAGCTGTTTTCCACCTGCCTGCACGAACTGAGACACGTGTATATCCTGGCCGTTAAAGATAAGCCTTTTACATTTATTTCCCCCCTATTTTTTCCTTATGGCAATTCTTATCAGTCACATACTCATCCAGATGACATCCCCTGCAAGCCCACGTGTGTGAAGAAGAAGAGCAGGCGTGCAGTGGAGTGAAGCTCCAGCCCATCCAGCAGCTGCACTGCAGATACAGGAGCCAGCACTGGCAAAGGGGTGCAGGAGGGGCCAGGGGGACAGAAGGGACAGAAGGGCCAGGGATGTGGAAGGGTCACTCTGCCCCTGAGAGGGCACACCTGCAGCCAGGCTTGGAGTGGGCAAACACCTCTCAGAACTCACACAGGATGGCACTGGGCTCTCTGGCCACTGGTCACTGCCAGGGAACAACCAGGGCCTCTGATTTTTAGGCAGGCACGAGCATGTGGTTGGCTTTGGAGGGCTGAGGGGGGGCTCGAGGAGCTCCTTCTTCCCACACCATGGGTGGGAGGCTAAGGCAGCAAAGCTCTGCCATGTGAAGGACACAGAGGGCAAGCTGCCCTCTGCTCTTCTGAGCCTGTGCCCAGGGGCTGCCCAGGGGGCTCTGCAGCTGGGAGACCCTGCATTTACAGCAACCAGTCCCTGCCTCTGCCCCCTCAGACCAAGCCTCAGCAAACCCCTCCTGGTCCTCTGCCAGGCACATCCCCTCGCTCCCAGGAGTGCTTGTGACAGAAGCCCTTACACGCTTGATTGCAGGGCTTACAGTTTGCCATAAGTAAATAAATTAGGTATAATTTAATATTTGATTGTAAGATTTACTGTTCTACTCTTTACAGCTTCTCAGGTGGATGCCCAGTAATTGAGCAAAATGAAGAGCCCCATTAATTCCCAGCAGTGTGGAGGGGAAACCTTCCACCACCTCCAGCCTGAGCCCAGTCCCTGTGGGGGAGGATGAGGAAGATCCTCCTGGCTTTAGGGGGACAGTTGTTGCCCTTTGCCTGTAGCTGATGCCCCGAGCCACACACACCTGGCCCATGACAGGGCAGAGCAGAGTTCAGAGTCTCCTCACAGAACTTATTTTGTATAAGATATTGAAGTTCAATCAGTACTGGAACTTGAAGCAGCGTTCCAGTATTTTTTAGCAGCTTCCCAGTGCTGGATTGCATCACAGACCTGTGAAGGCTGGAGGGTGGGACTCACCTCCCTTCTGCTTTCAGCTGCTCAGAGCAAGTTTTCTTTATTGTAGCATTAAAAAATTAAAGCTTTAGTGTAGTATTTTAGATCAAATGCTCCTCAAAGTTCTCTAATTACGTTAATCTTCATTGCAACACTATTCTTTGCAATCTGTTGTGTAGTTGGCATATTTGGGTCCTTCTCTGGGATGGGTTCAAACACAGTCTGGTTCCTCTAAGTCCTGTCCCATGGGAATTACATTTGCAGCGTGATCTCTTCCCACACAGCTGCAGATAAAAGTCTGCAGGTGTCAGTGCCAGGGGAAAGCTAATAAAAGGATTCCATTTTGTACTTGTTTCTTCAGGGTTTGGCTGGTTCAGGTACTGAGTCATAAATGCTGCCCCTCGTCATTTTATGCCAAGTTTTGGTTTAACCTTGAGTGGTTGCAGGGATCTTTCTCAGAAACCTCTCCCTTCAACCAACCAAAGAAGCCTTCTTGGAAGGTAATGCCCTTACTCTGCTGCTGACTGAGCTTTGACCAAGCAAACCCAAATTGTCTTCAACTGAGGAAAACACCACTGAGTCTGGCCTGGCCTTACCCTCACACACCCCTTGGACAGGCAAATCCTGTTCACCTGAGCTGGATTTCGGGTTAAACATCAGCCAGGAGCTGAGAGCTGCAGCTCATGGCAGCGTCTGGCCAGCAATTCCACATTTCAACAGCGTTTATATAATTTTTCCTTTATTTAGTAAAGCAGGAGGATTGGGCAGGAGCTTTAAGGCCACCTCTGGTGGCTCTGGGCACACTCGAGCCCTGTGAGCCATGGGATGGCTGCACCCAGAGAGACTGAGAGCCAGGATGGGTCTCTCAGACCCCTGGACCTCCACACCCACACTGCACAGGTTTTCTCTTTCAATTATTTTCCAGGCTGCTGTAAACACAACCAAACCAGCCAATTAAACCTTTCCCACTTTATGAGAGGTATTTCAAACGGGAAATGATTTGCCAGTGAATAGAGCCTTACGTAGGTGTCCAAGTCCCCTGCAGCAAACTTAGATCATGGAAAGGTCCCACAAGCAGCCCTCAGAGGAAACCCTGTGCTTCTGCTAGATCACTTCATGGGGGTTTGACCTTCCCTTGACACTTAAAAACTGATTTAGGGATAAATCTTGCTTTGAAAACTAATTACCTTTCCCCCCTGGATTCACACAAGGGCTCAGCCGGGTGAAATTGTGTCCCAGAGCTGCAGGTCTGTTCTGAGGATCAGGACTGGGTGTCTGAGCATTCCCCCCTTTCTTCCTGTTAAGCAGTTTTGTCTTTTATTTTGTTTATTTATGTATATACATAGATACTGTTAAATTTGTTTGTTTGTTTAATTTTATTTTCCTAACAAAACCAGGCTGGGACGAGCACTTTGGCAGCCCATGGAGGTGCCGCCCTCCTGTGGTCAGAGAACTGCTCGAGCTGGAACAAAACCAGCTTCAAAATGTGATGAAACATCACTGAGTCACCAACCCCCGAAGTTATGATGTCGCCTTTGGTCTGTCGGGTTCAGCAGGAAGAAAGCGACTGGTTTACCATTAATCACAACTAACCTCATTAAAAACATATTTACTGGCAGCACTGATGATTTCCAGATTACTTTGTGCCAGATAACACCAGAGTGAGGTGGTCATGGCCAGCCTGGACTGTAGCTCCCTAACTGGTCCCAGTAAGTCCCACCACAGGCTGTTGGGTCTGTAAAGTTCATCTGTTCCCAAGGTTTCCTGGACAGAGGTTTTGGGAGAAATGCTTCACCCCAGTGACTCACCAGCTTCCGCCCCGTGTTCCAGGTTTCCTACAGTGTGCTGTGGCAACAGCAAACGCAACACATTTTTGTGGGGTGTTTCATACGATAATCCCCTTTTGCTGAAGCAGCTCCAGGGGCTGAGGAGACTCGTCATGCCATGGGAAGAGCATCACTGGCAGAGCCCACCCAGCTCCCTGCAAGGGCCCTGCAGTTCCACGTGGCCACAGCAGACGTTGTGCAGAGAAGGCAGAGAGGTTCAGGTGCCGCACCCCGGACGTCGGGCCAAGGTCACGGCGCCAGTGACGCAGCTCTGAGAATGGGAATGACAGGGAAGGGCAGGGGGAACACTGCGAGGCATCAGTGCCAGGGCAGGAGGGGGCTGGGAGGCCGTGGTGGGGAGCACTGCGGGCAGATGGGAGCCCACCACCACCTGCACCTGCACCAGCATCTTGGGAGCAAAACTGTTGTGTCACAGAACATGTATGTCACAGAATCTGGGTGTCACAGAACCTGTATGTCACAGAACCTGTGTGTCACAGAGTCTGGATGCCACAGAACCCATATGTCACAGAATCTGTGTGTCACAGAATATGTATGTCACAGAACATGCATGTCACAGAACCCATATGTCACAGAACCCGTATGTCACAGAACCCGTGTGTCACAGAACATGTACGTCACAGAACTCATATGTCACAGAACCCATACGTCACAGAACATGTATGTCACAGAGTCTGGGTGTCAGAACATGTATGTCACAGAACCCATATGTCACAGAACATGTATGTCACAGAACCCATGTGTCACAGAACATGTATGTCACAGGATCCAGGTGTCACAGAACCCGTGTGTCACAGATTCAGCTCCTCTGTGTTTCACGTAACAGCCAAAAAAAGCTCTCCAGGAATGTGGTGACTGACGAGGGCAGTGATGCAGGCGGGATGTTTTGTGTTCTGTGACTGTAAAAAACCCCAACCAAACAAAAAACAAACGAACAAAAAACCCATAAGAAACTGCTCAATCAGTCACTAACCCAGCAGAGGGGTTCTCTCTCTGCATTCCTGAGGAATGCCTGGAGCTGACATTCCAACAGTGATCCGCTTGTCATCAGTGTGCTCCATCGAGCCTGGCAGCCCACACTGCCGGGAGCAGCAAAATCACACCACCCCTGCCCAAAAATGTGCGTGTTTGTGAGTGTTATAAACTGCAGGGGACTCGCACTGCGCCAACATAACCCTGTGCAGATTCAGAATTAAAAGCACCCTTAATTCACTGAAAGGGACATGTCAAAGCCTCCCTTGATTGTGATAAATCCCATTCCTTCATCTGTGAAGGTGACATTTCAGGCAAAGAGTCCCGAGCAATTGAGTGGAACAAGGAAGAGTTTCCTGTTTTGTAAGTGATTTCCTGTGATGACAAAGCCCAGCATGGGAGCAGCCGGCTGCATGGCTGGTGCTCAGGTTTTTTAGGTCCTTGTTGTTCCCAGGCAGGCAGATGGAATTCGTCACAAGAAGTTAATCAGGGACACTGAGACCCAGTTGCATTTAGAGGGATAAAATCTCAGTTTGGGGAATCATTAAGAACCTGCCTCTCACAAGCATACTGCCTGTGAAGTCACAGACCATTTCCCAGGCAAACCATTCCAGTGGAGCCTGGCAAAATGACCAGGAGGAGAGCAGTGGGAGTCGTGCACGGGGTCATTAACCCGGGTCTGTCCCTTCCAGCTGAGCACGGAGGAGTCTCACCCCTCCAGCAAGTCAGAGGAGTGTGGGATGTGGGAGAGGGACAAGAGCAATAAGTAACTTGGCCTTTAAACCCTCCAGGGGCAGACACTTCCCCCAGCTCCTGCAGTTTGGAGGTCAGTTTGAAAATCCCCTTTCTTCCCCCTAGAGAGGGGATGAAGCCCTGGAAGCCTCCAGGATGCCCACAAGCACCCAACAACATCAATAGCCAAAAAACCAGCTTGCAAGGCAGCCTGGGCACACCCTCCTCCTGCCTCTGCCTCTGTTCCAACACTGCTCCAGTGGGACATGGACTGAGAGCCTCATATCCTCCCAACAGGAGGAGCAGAGATGCCCCAAGAGCTGAGGGGATGCCAGGAGTCGGGGGCTGCCAGGTATCAGGGGCTCTCAGGGGCTCCCAGCCCAGCACCCGGCCGCCTTCAGGGAGCCTTTTTGAGCTCTGGTAGGTGGAATTGCAAACAGGAAAGTGCTGAGCCAGCTGGGAACAAGCTGTTCGCCTGCCCCTGGGTCTCTCTCTCCCAGCAATATTTTAATTCCAGCTCAAACTGCCAAGAAAAGGAGCTCCTTAATCAGCAGAGCCGGGAGGAAGGGCAGCTCCCGTTCCCACACGCCTTGGCAGGGCGTCCCTGTGGCCACACCATCCCTGGCCACCACCCTTCCTTCCCCTGCAGCCCCCATGCCCGTGGCCATGCCTGTGCCAACCATGCAGAAACCCCTTTCCATGCCCTCCTGAGGGCCAGCACGTCCTGCTGCAACTCTTGGTCTTCCCTTTTCTCCCCAGAAAGAGGGGCTGCCCTGGTGAACCAGCAAATGTTCCACAAGAGCTGTAAAGTTCCCTGGTTTATGCTCCTCCAGAAAACTCAGCCTTTGTAGTTTATCAAACCCAGCGTGTTCCAGAGAGAGGGAAACAATCTCCCTCAACTGCACTTTGCCATTTCTCTCATGTTTCCTTTATCCCAGCAAATTCTGCCTTGTACCAAAAGCCTTTTCTGTCAAATTAAGTTAAAAAGGAAGTGGTGGAAAACTAAAAGCTCTGCATCTAATCCTGCCACCTGGAAAATCAGCAGAGAAATATAATTTTGTAGTCTTTCAAATTAAATCAGTTTCTGGGTGCTCTGCTGATGGGTTAATCCCATGCTGAGTGGAATAGCTCTGCTAAACCATGACTAGGTTCAGGCACGTTCAATTCATGGCAAAGCAGTTCCAGTTCAGAGGCGCCGCTTTTAATTGTATCCTCACCCTGGTTCTTTTAATTTTTTAATTTTCCTCCGCCGTTCTCCATTAGGGAGCTCTCAACAGGAGGTGGCCATTAATGGCAGAGCTGCTTGTGCTGCCTCAGGGAGTGGAGAGCTGCAGGTGGGTCATGATTTCTGCCTGTGCTTTGGGTGGTTTTTCTCATCCCTGGATCCTGTGGCTCTCATTGTCCCAGCTGGACCCACCACGGACCCAGCACTGAGACCCCCAGTACCCACCATGCCCAGGAGCACTCACTCCCACCCCTATTTGATGTCTTCTGTAAATGCCCATAATTTTGTGTCTCTTTATTCTCTTTTCAGGATATCAAGTGCAACAAGAAGTCTCTCTGTACTTCACTTCATTCCATTTTATTCTATTTTTTCCCCAGTTTCTTTTCACACAGAAAGCCCAGAATGTCACATCTCATCGTTCCTGGTTTTCCTGCAGGTCTCCTGGGAAAGCTTAGACCAGTTGCAGACTAGAAGCAGCAAAAATGATTGAAAGTGTGAAGGTGCTGAGCAGACACCCAGGGCTGCCCCTCCCTGGAGGCTGAGTCTTTGAAGTTAGGGCTGCTTGGGAAGCTGCAGGATGAGTCCATCCCTGTGGCACTCGGCTCTCACACCCACTGACACCCGTGTCACCAGGTCTGTCCTGGCTGCACCTCCTGGTGCTGACAGTGCTGCCAGCCCTCACCTCCTTTTTTCAGACCCTCTTTGCATATTCCCCTAAAACAGATCAGAAAGGGAGAACACCTCCCATTCTCTCCTTTCAGTGTGAGCTCTCCAGCGAACTGCTGCTGATTCCTGAAGGAATTACAGACTGGAATTCAGTAATTACGGGGTAGATCCTTCCCTCCTTAACTCTTTCTCTGCAGAGAAGTAACAACACGGGCTGAAGAAAACTTACCTGAGGCTGCTGAGATTTCTCTCTGAGTCTTTTCAAGTTTTTAATATAACAAGTTCAAGGATCATGAAATGTTTCTCGTCTTCTCCCGGCCTGGGAAGGAGCAGGGCTGGGGCTCTGGCACTGCTGACCTCTGCAGGCAGCGAGGCAAGGCTGCAAAGTGACATCAGTGACACCAGCTGTTTTTACTGGAAAACATAAACGAGATTATTTCTTCAAATAAAAAAACACCCAAACAAACGAAGGTAAACATGAACGGGGTGGTTTGCTCTGAGCAGCTTTTCTGGTATCAAGAGAAATGATCTTCCACAATATGGTGTTTTGGTTTGGTTTTCTCTTGTTTTCCTAATTTACAGTGTGTTTTAACATCTCTGCAAAATATCCCTCAGGCTGCCAATGGCAACAGGACCCTGAGTGGTGATTTGACGTGAGAGAATATGTTCTCTTACATCATTTTCCCACACTCTCCCCTTTGTGCTGTGATGCCATTAAACCACTTAAAACCAAGTCCAGAGGCTGCATCTCCATCCTGTCCCTCCGCTGGCGATGGGTGCTTTCATCCAGCAGCATCTTCCTCTCCCCTACTGATGCCACATGGCCTCTTGCAGAGATCTGGTCCCTGCTGGATGCCTGGCTGTGACTGACCCCGGGAGCTGGGTCTGCAGAGGAGAGGAGGAGAAGGAGGAGGAGGAAGGAGGAGGAGGAAGGAGGAGGTCATCTCCCTGGGAAGCATCACCCCAGGACGGAGCACAAGCCCTGTGGTCACTTGGAGACATTTTGGTGTTGAGAATTCCCTGAGTCAGGCTGTATGTGTCAGCATGGACATACCATAGCACCTGAGTGGACATAACAGCCATCATCACAACGAGTTTAAAGCAAAGGCTGTGAAGAAGCTGGCAATAATTCCTGCCAACCAGCACAGCTGTATGGGCACAAGGCAGTGGAGCTGCTGGGAGAGGAGCTGGGCTCGAATGGATCACAGCAGAGGGGGAAGGAGAGGCTGAAAGCTGCTCCTTTGACCCAATTTTGGCTCTTTTCCATGTGCAGGGAAGGCAGTTTGCACTGCTGCTCCTCCTCCTACAATCCCCACAGCTGCTCCAGAAGATTTTATCGCTCCTCCTTAGGCAAGAGGTGATGGATTGTGTGTGGAGCTGCCGGATTTCCCCAGACCTGAGATGAAATCAAATCTCCTGGCAATGTTTCACTCCCCATATACAGGGCTATCTAGAAAAGGCAGGTCCTCAGGAGTACAGCTTTTCCTGCAATCATCTGGTGCAGCAGTTTGATTTGTTTCCTTTAAAGAGACTCGAGGGTACAGTAAGAGGCTGTTTCCAGCATCCAAAGGAGGCGGCCAGACTTGATCTCTCTCCATGGCCTTGTGTGTAATTACTGGGGGAAGGGAAGGAGACAATACCTGTGCAAGGACTCAGAGAGGTTGCAAGAAATTATCCAAAGCCAGCAGACAGAACCCCAGCCCTGCCTAGACTTGGGCACTGGCAGGTTTGCAGGCAGGACCAGGGCCAGTAAGAACCCCCTGTAAACACCCACTGCTGGGGGCACCTGCTCTGGGACTGGGGCACAGACTGGGAGAGGAGGAGCAGTCATTGGAGGATCAGCTCCAACCACGACCTGTATTTTCTCCATCCCTCTCCCCTGCCCTGGGGCAGCATGGGTGCACAGTGCAGCTCTTGGCAATATCAAGTTCACCTGCCTTTAGCTCCACAGCTCTGTGTTTTGAGAGCCCAGCTCCTCAGCACTGCCACTTGGAGAGAATTTCTTACATGTCATCTAGTTTTAATGCTATTCTATTTCATTTCCTACCTTACCTTAATCATGTTTTAACATTCATTCAATTTGCATTTCTCTCTCTTCATCTGTTCCTGATATTTTATTTTTTCAATAAAGTAAGTAATTTAGTGGCCCTAATCCCAAGCCTCCTCTTTAGAGGATGGATGTGGAGGCTGCAGAAAGAAGCCCCAGTTTAAATCTGTCAGTCAAACATAACTTAATCTATCATCTTCCTTATATCTAAAACTGCTTTACGGCACAGAAACCATGACTGGGATTCAGTTTAAGTGTAAAACATTCACCTCTACAGCTTTGTAGTTCTTTTCTTATGCACGTGCTATTAGAAAATGACAAAGTTGCACAGACCTGGGGCAACACAAAGCCACAACAGTTCAGGTCCAGAGGCGACTGCAGAGGCTTTGAAGAGCCCGAGGCCACATCCCCAGTGCCATTGCCGTGGGACAGACACTGCAGCACAGCACCAGTGCTTTTCTACTGGTTTTTTTTTCCATTTCTGGACTTCTAAATAAAGTCAGGGGAATTAGAGGCACTGAAGATAACTGCTTCTCTTTGTTACCTCTCCTGCCAGCTGCCAGACAGCCCATGGACTTACCTGAGGCTGTGGCTCAGAGCTTAAGCACAGCCCCAGGCACACATGGGCTGGATGGAGCCAAGGAGCTCTGGAGTGAGGACAATGAGCAGGGAATGCTCTTCCCTGTGCTTTCTGTGGCCCCAGCTCCTTTGCTGCTTCCATAGGGGACGATGTTCACCTGTAATGACCCACCCCAGGACATGTGCAGCAGGTAATTGATAGCCCACCCTGCTCAGGCAGCAGCAGAAAATGTTCAAACAGCCCAGCAGCACGAGACAGGAGCTCCTGAAATCAATCAGGGGAGACAGCAGCTAATTACCAGATGAGCATATTGTACCTTCCCAATTCTGGCTCCCACCTGCCCAGAGGTTACAGACGTGGAAAGGGTGTTTTGGTGGCTCAAGCCCCTTGGCTCAACAAGCTGCTGTCCTCTGGAAGCACCTCTGGATGCTCTCTGGAAGGTTCCTTGCCATGTGTGGATTTGGCACTTTAGTCTGGTTTACATGTTCTCCATTTTACTGGGATCAAGACCTGGACAAACAAATCCTCCCATCTTCTTCCACAGGTGGGATCAGAGGCTGGGGAGAAGCTCACGGTGTGAGAACCAACCCCAGCCCTGAAGCATCACGTACTAAATGACTGTGCTCCCCACGAGATGAGTTGTGTAATGGAGATGTTATTCTTCATCAATAATTAAGGACCTTTCATCAAAGTTTCACCAGCAGCTGGATGCTGAGCTGGTGCCTGAGGGGTCCCTGCCACCTCCAAAGCTGCAGCAGAGCAGCACAGGGCACAGACTAAAAGGCACTGCGAGTCCCAGTGCCCCAGAGCCACAGAACTGGGGACGTCTGTCACACACCTCTGCTTCTCTGCGTGTATCTCAGCATAAATCTGCACCACTGGACCAAGCCACTGCTCCTCTAGAAGGTTCTCATGGGCTCTTTGTTTAGTTTTGTCTAGTCCATCGCTGCTGGCTCTGGGGGAGAAGCTCGGAAATGGGTCTGTCGAAGCCCAGAAAAATCAGTGGACTCTTCTGCTCTGAGCTGGAGCATCCAAAAGCTGTTACAGTCAATATATTCTGGGCTGCAGCAAACGGCCTGACAGCGGGCACAGCAGCCGCTTAGCAGATGAGCACATTTTATTCTGGCCCTTATTTCATCCTGCAGCAATTAGCCAGGAAAAAAGGGCTCCATCACACCATCTTTTCAGCCTCATGTTCCAGCACGTTCAGGGAGGCAGAACTTAGAGGTGCCTTCTGGATCCTGAATAAAAACGCCATTAATGTCTGCTAGCCCAGAGTTTTCCCAACTACAGCATGAGGGAAAAGCTACTCAGCCCTGCTGGGTTTAGCCACCTCTGAAGATGGTTTTTGGCAGATCTGAGGCAATCCTGTGAGCACTGTGAGGAGGCAGCTGTGCCCTCAGCAGGACAGTGCAGCCACCCTGGCCCAGGGATGAGCCCCCCACCAGCACTCAGACATTTATTGAATGTTAGATCTTTCCCTTTGCTCCACCTTGAAATAAAAACATCAATTTGATGTCCATGTTCTAGTTTTCTGAAATAATATCTTTCCCATAAATATCTTCTCAATGGCCCCAACCCCAAGCCAGGTGCTAATAAAAGTGCTCTTTATGGTTATTGGACAAGTGAGATGACTGGACTGAACAATTACCTTCAAATACCAGCTCAGAATGGGCTGGGAGGGGAAATCAGATTCTTTCTCCCCAGGTACAAATCCATAATGAGGATTTATTTCAGAGGAGGTGGGAATGAGGTAATCCCTCTTCTTCTTGAAGTGAGATAAGGAGCGGAAAAAATAAAAAAGGAAAGAAAATGGTACAAGTCAATAATGAAGCAATGGAAAAAGCAAATGATTTGCAGGAAGAAGGGGCAGGAGGTCAATGGCATAGAAGAGCTTTGAGTAATAAGAGGGAGAAATGATGGGTTTGCCTAATGCTGTCCTGTCTGGAGGCACGGGCAGGAGGCTGGTGTGGGTGTGTGGCCCTTCCTTGTGTTCAGTCTCCTCGGGGATTCTGCAGCACATGGGAAGAGACATCACCCCCAGGACCCCTGGGACAGCCAGCACCCCCAGGACCCCTGGGACAGCCAACATCCTCGGGACCCTTGGGACAGCCAGCATCTCTGAAACCCATGGGACAGCCAGCACCCCCAGGGCCCCTGGGACAGCCAGCACCCCCAGGACCCCTGGGACAGCCAGCATCCTCGGGACCCCTGGGACAGCCAGCACCCTCAAGACCCCAGCCCTCTGGAGAGCTTTGATTCCCAGCCACACTCCCTGTGCTGGCACCTACACCCTGCTCTCTGTGTCTTAGTGGCTCCAGACCCCTCAGACCATGCTGTTTCCTTCTTTCCCAAACTATTTTACCTGTCTCTCCCATGATGAATGATTGCCACTGCCTGGCAGAGGAAGGAAGATGAAGATGTTTTTAGACCTGGAATATGCAGCTACTGATTACCAATATTTGACACTGCTAGGACAGTTACTATCAGTCTCTCTGTTATTTTCCATTGTTCTAACACCCACCAATAATAAATCAAACACTGAAATTACCTGCAGAAGCGTTGAGGAGTGATGTGCTCTTCCTGCCAGCTGACAGACAAATGCTCAGGACAGACAGACACCAGGGGGCCTGGAACAAGCTGGGATTGCTCTGGCACAGGATAAACCTGTATTTGTGGGGACAGCCTTTTTCTGCGTGTTTTGTTTTAGTAAATTCAATACTATAATAAAACTATTTTGGTAAAACACATAAAATTGCCATAAAATGAAGCAGGTAAGGAGAAATTGTTGGGGAACTAAAGTGATGCCCAGTCTCTGCTTCAGCAAAACCACAGTGGGTTTGTACTGCCCCGTGTAAATGGTATGACTTGAGAAACAGCATAAATTAGGATAAAGGTGTGTATTTACGGGAAGAAATTGAGAAAAACCAACTCAGCTCTCTCCTGGGACTCGTGCTCGGGGTTTGCTATTGGCTTTGCTCTCTGCCAAGCCCCAGCAGCTCAGAGGCAGAATCTGTTGATGCTACAGAAAGCGAAGTCCTGCAGAGCAGTCAATGGGAAAAAATGGATATCAATTACACAGCTGGAACTGCCGACTGGATCAGGTTTTATAACTCTTTACTCTCGGGGTTTTCTTAATAAATCCATCAGGAGAGGTGTCATATCCTTTATAACAATATGTTTCAATGTTTTATTTCCTATGAGGGAGCAACTGGCTGCTTTGCAAAATGCTCCATGGAGTCCCCCACCAGTTTCATGCAGGAATCAAAACTGATGGGACATGGATATGAGCTATTTGCTCTCTAATGCAGGGACCAGTTTGCCACGACATTTGGGTATTGCTGCTGGAAACCAGAAGGATTCCTCCCGTTCTGCTTCAGTCCTGTTTGTGACAAAGGAGCAGCTTCTGAGCAATGATTTAGTGGGATCCTCACAGAGAGGTGCTCAAAGCTCAGGTCACCCAAAAGCAAATTGCCTGCTGAGGAGCCACATGCATTTTGTGGCAGGCAGAAAAGAGCATCATCCCACGAGGGTGGGAGAGCTCCCAGCCCTGCCAGAGCAGGGCAAGAGAAGACACATCACCCAGACGAGGCTGAAAAATTATACAGAAGAGGGGTTAAAAACCCCCTCACCTCGGTCTATCACTTGCAGGTTTTTAACTGCATTTTTATTTAATCCAGCCACCAACTCAAGTGGTGGGAGCAGAAATGCAGCTTTCTTCCATGGCACCTTTCCTATGGTAAATCTAATTAAACAGCCATTAAAATGTATGTTAGCTCAATTGTATCAAGGTGACCTGGAGCTCCTGCTAAATGTTAACAACAGCATTCCCCAATAACTGGCATCCGAGAGGGAACAGGCAGTCCTGTTTCTCCTGATGTGGCCTTTAGATGAATGTGGTTATTAAAGTGCTTTGTGTACCACAGAGTCCCAAATAAATGAATCTAATTTTCTGGCAGCCGAAGTGCTCCGTGTGCCCCTCCAGTGCTCCCTGCCAAGGCTGGCACATCCCAGCGAGCATCCCGGCTGAGCTCCGGCTCTGCAGGATGCCAGTGGCCAGGGGGGCTGTGCACATGGGCAAAAATGCACTGGCAACATCCCTAAAAGCCTGGCCAGAGGAAAAGTGCCAAAATGCCAGAAAGGAGGGGAGAGAGGGCAGAGCCTTACCTGCAACAGAGCCACTTCCAGCCCTGCAAAAGGTCCCTCCACCCGCAAACAACAAGGCTGATTGTTTCCCAGCCAAAGTGAGGACCTGGCTGGGTGTTTAAATACCTTTAAATCCCTAAACCTCAATTCAGATTAAAATCTGGAAACATTTCCCTCGTTCGTAGAAGCCTGACCTCCAGTCTCAGAGCTACACACAGTTCATGTTCATGATGCAAAGCTCTGTAGGCTGAATTCCACATCCCTCCCCACAGCAAGACCTGCTAGTGCCCAACCAAGAAATATCTGTTTCATAAGCAATTCATCCTGCACAGGTTAATGATAGCAAAATGCTAATGATGAAACTGAAAACTGAGAATAGAGTCAGTTCATTACTGCAGGTTTCATCATGCATCCTAAGAAGTATAATTATGCTAAAGAAAAATGTTCATCATGGACTAAATCAGACAGATCTGCAGCTAAAAAACTACTTCCTTCGGGTGTTACCTTATGTTTGACTTCACAAGTTTATTCCTTTAAATGCAGCTACAGTTAAAAATAGCAAATATCCCACCAAGCTACAGAAAGCTGAACAGGTGGGAAATGTCTCACTTCCCCCTTGCCCATGTCAGCAGCTGCAATTTGGGCACTGGGGCTGCACGACTGCAGAAATGTCCCCTCCTGGTGTGTGCAGGGGGACTGCAGGAGCAGCAGACCCGGGTGCAGCGATCAAGGAATGAGCTAAATTTAAACCCAAAACAGAACAAGGCAAGATGGGGCCAGGTGGTAGCACAGAGCTCCTGTTCCCTGGGCTTTGGCAGCCCTGAGAAGGCAAATGTCCTTTCCATACAGCCCACACAGGTTTGCTCTGGGCACCTTGGCCGTGGTCACATATCAAACTCTGGGCTCAGCCCAGTGTATGACAAATGTCTTTTGACAAATGTCTTTTGACAAATGTGTTTCAACACATGACAGCGTGCAGAGTTCACCATAATTCAGGACCAGCTTTGCACAGTCACCGTGAGCCTCCCGAGCAGCCTGGCCAATCCTTTCCCATGTCTCCTGAGGATTAACTGTGTGATCCAGAATTAGCCAGGTCACAGCTGGGGCTTCTGGCCCACGAGAGCAGTTCATGGGTTTCCTTCTCACAGCAGCACCGAGGCTCATCGGGGCAGTTTTAAAAACTCTGAGTTTAATTTCAGCTCTTTCTTGTTCTGTCTTGTTTGGCATTTGAATTTCTGATTGTTAAAGCATGTCTCTGTATGAATCCTTCAGCTATTATGATACATCTTTGCTGAGTAGAGAAGGCATGTTAGAACTAATTAAACACCATCCAAAGGCTTTACTCTGCCATTTAGAGAAACACATTAAACTGTGAGGAATGGCTCTTTCAGACTCACTGCAAGGAGAGCACAACTGGTTGATTTTTCTCAGGATGGACTGTCTTGTACACAGGGCAGACAGGACAGAGCAGGCTCATGGCATGACATGGCACAGCACCCCACTGTAAATCCAGGTTTTGAGCAAGAATTCAGCAAGGAAAGGGGGCAACTTACTCAATCCAGAGTCACCATCTGCTCAGCTACAGCACAGGACACACAGAGTGTGGAGGGCACAGCCTGTCCCCGTGGGCTGGAGCTGAGCTGGGCACAGCACTGCCTTCACCTGGGGCAGAGCGTGGCTGAGGCTGCCCCCACAAAACCACTCTGTCACTGCCACCAGGAGCACTGGAAGGAACCACAGCAAAAGCAAGCAAGGGGCCGATGTGGAGGATTGCTCTTGGAAGGGACTCGGGTTAGAAATGAGCAGTTCTAGGCAGAAATCTACTGTCACAGAGGGTAATGAATTAAATGAAGTGGAAAGCATGGCATGAACTGGAGATTTGCTGTAGTGACTAATGTAATTAACCTCTGTTGAAATAATTAAGCCTCCTAATTTGTGCTGCATGAGCAGCACAACTGCGAGGGCAGGTGTGGGCAGCCCTGCACTGGCTGTGGGTGGGTGGCACCCACCACGCCGGGGGGTTTTGGCTCCCCTCGACACCATGGGGAGCTTGACTTGTGCTGGGTGTTCACCTGGAGCCAAGGGCAGATCCAGGTGGACACCACAAGGGAACCACGGGCACCTCTGGCACCGTCAGAGCAGCCCCACATCAGTTTCTCATGTGTTGTGGGACATCAGTGCTCAGAACAGGGAGAAGTGGGGCTTCCAAAGCCTGGGGTCACAGCCTTCAAAACCCCTTCTCCTAGTCCTGGTGTGCCCTGCTCAGCAGGATGGTGCTCTACAGCCCTGCCTGCAGCACAGTGCAAATCACCAGAGAAGGTTTAGGAAGAAAATGCTGTGATCACAAATAGCCCACAAAATTCTGCATCCCATTCCTCTTGGGCTCGACCTGCCTCCCCATAAACTGTGACATTTTTCCTTCCTTCAGCACAGGATTGCTTTATGCCAGTCAGAGAAGCAGGGTTTGTTGTCTCTAGTTATTAATTTACTTTTATTGACTGCAGTGCCTTTCCCTGTTTTATTACCCAATAGCTCACACCAGCAGAACAGCTTTGCTTTTAGGTTACACATAAATGTTTGACTTTCCCAAACGGGCACCAAGGAGAGGCAAACCCATTGTGGTGCACTGAGGCACCTGCTGGCTGCATCTGCTGCCCTGACCCTGCTGTCCCCAGGGACACCTTCCACCAGACCACGTTTCTCACAGCCCTATCCAGCAAGCAAAAATGCTGATCCCTTTTTCCCCCCTTTCACTGCTCCAGGCATATGATGAAAAAGCATAAGATTTAGATTGATTTTTTTTTTTCTGTTCCTAAAAATATGCTCTGAAACGCTTCCATTGTCCACAGGCTGCTCCCTGTGATAAGGCACATTTTCGCTCTATAGCAATTATTTTGAACACCACTATTACATTGACTGTGAAAACCCAAGAGCACCACGGAAGGTTCTGGGGATATTGAACCACCAGGTTCCTTCCCTGCTGCTGATGGACACCTCCTGCTGCAGCTGGGACAGCAGGGAGGCAAAGAGCTGGTCTTTTTCTCTGAGAAAACTGACAGCTGAAATGAGTCCTCTGCTCACACACCCGCTTGTGCTAAAGCTAAAAAAAAAATTAAACCCAAAAGTAGCTCAGGTGCTTGGCTGGCTTTGAAATCCAACAGAAGAAATTCCCTGCCTCCCTGGAGCTGTTGGGGATGGGTGATGCAAGGTGATGGCTCAGTAGGGCACCCAGCAGAGAGAAGGTGCCTGGAAGCTCCATCTCACTTCCCACCACACTTAGGGCTGTGCAGGACCCAGCCAGGAGCAGCCTGGGGGCAGAGAATTAGCAGTGCCAAAATGAGGGGCAGAGCAGACTCTGGGGATGCCCAGCACTGCTGTGGGGTGTGGAGGAGCTGTGCCAGGGCTGGGTGAGCACAGCCCTGCCAGGGCCAGCGGGCTCCTGCTGGATTAACGAGAGAGGCAGCATCAATTCTAATTCACTGCACCCCCGTCAACGGCGCTGAGCAACACAGCTGCTCTCTAAATTTGATTAGAGCTATTTCACCACTGAAGATAATTGGGGGACGTGCCATTAGTCTTACATCAAGTACAGCATGTATTTTTGTCTTGCAGTTGTATTTACCTTAACTTCACAAAGGATTAAATGAAGTTTACTGTGATATGCAACAACTGTTGTGAGGTGAGAATTCAATTGAGAAAAGGAAAGAGAAATAATAACACAAATGGAGAAATAAAAATGAGCTGAGCACTGTCTGATGCTCACCTCCATCAGACACCCATCCATCGCTGTGCACGCAGCATCTTCCCCACACACTTTTTGGTTCTTTTTTCCCCTAGATTTTAAAACTAGGACGACTGTTTTCCCTTCCAGACCAGAGCACAAGTCTGGGCACAGCAAAGCACTGGCCAGAAGCTCTTGGTCCTGTACCTGCAGCAGCTCCTGAAGGACAAGGCAGGGGCAGGAGGAACTCCAGGTGGGTGCAGCTGGGTGCCAGGCACAGCATCTCCATCTGCTGGCATTCAAAGCCCAGGACATGCTCTGGTCACTGATCCTGCTTGACACAGCTCTGATTTGTGGGTCTGTGCTGCAGCAGGTGTGAGGAGCTGTTCCTCAGCCCTCCAGACTACCAGGTAATGTGTGCCTCTGGAAACACACAGGCACAGAGACATCCTCGGGTGCTTCTCCACAGCTCTCAGCTCTGCTCTGGAAAGAGGCAGCACCGAAGATATTAAAGATTTGTACATTTGTTTTGGGGTTCATTACCCTGGAAGATTGACAGGCTCCCACAGAGTGTTTATATGAATCTGTTGAGTCTCTACATTTAATTACACTCAGCTGAGTGCATTACCACAACCATGAATTTTTAAAAGCTACCAGTTTTATTCTGTTTGACTCCAAACCTGACAGTGTGAGCTGCTTTCCAGCACATCCTTCCCTCCAACCCTTTTCCCGGGTGGCTGCAGCTGAGCTCTGGCAGGTTCTGATCCCGAGGAGACCTCCCCAGACAAATCCCACTCCAGCAAAGCCTCATTGCCAGCAGGAAAACACCAATTCCTGCCCAGAGGCCCTATAGGGGATAATGCAGCTGCCATGAGTCATGACAGGAAAGGCTAATTATGAGCGAAGAAATGCATTAATAAGCCTGAACTGGCTCAGAGATGAGCCCCCTGCACTTGGTCAGCAGTACTTCCCTCTCTAGACCACTGTCTCTATCAGGAATGGGCCTTTTTTCAGAAATAAATGAATTTAATTCCCAGCTGCTCCTGTAGGGCTGGAGGCAACACACAACTCCTTCTCCCAGGGACCCCAGATCTGATCCCAATACTTGCTGCAGGGAGAACTAGCAGAATTCTGAAAGGTGAGCTGATTAAATGCTCGTGGCAACACATGCAAACACAATATTTTAATTTCAGTAAGCTGATAATTTAAAAAATGAAGTGGCATGAACTACAGGAGGAGGAGAGTCTGGCATTGGCAGGGTGGACAGGGAGATTTTCCTGTTAACTGGAGTTTTTCCCACAGCCTGAAGAGAGGCAGCATCCTTGCTATCTTTAACCGGCTCAAACATATTTAAATACTGTGAACTTTAAGTAAACAGGGACACCTAATAAACATTAGAAGAACTTGCAAAAAGCAGCTATTGCAGGCAGATGAAACCATCCCCTGGTGATTAACAGCACCTCAGCTTTCAAATAGCTGCAGCCAGAACGGCCATCGAGCAGTTGTTCCAGGCTGTACTGCCTTGTACCTTGTTTTCTGCTGCCTGGGCAGGCAAGTCAGGCCTTAAATACGTGTTTAATCGGTTGGTAAATGGGGCAGTTTATTACCTTCCTGCAATTCTGCCTTTCACCTGCACTGCAGCAAAGCAGCTGGAGCTGTAGCACACACCCCCTGCACCTGCACTTACAGACACCTCCTGGAGCCCTTCCCAGGAGAGCCTGGGACAGGTGAGGGACCACCCTAGACACCCCCAGAAGCAGCTACACTGGGCCATGGCTTGACTAGGCTCAAGCTCTTACAGTTATAAAAGCTCTTATGGCTATAAAAGCTCGTGGGAGTTGCTCTTAAACCTTTTCACAACTTAGTGGCTTCAAAAGCTGGCTGTGTTAATCACAGAATCCCAGAATGGTTTGGGTAGGAAGGGACCTTAAAGATCACCCAGTGTCACCCCCTGCCATGGGCAGGGACACCTTCCACTATCCCAGGTTGCTCCAAGCTCTGTCGAACCTGGCCTTGAACAATTCCAGGGATGGGGCAGCCACAGCTTCTTGGGAAACCACCACCCACACAGGGAAGGGTTTTTTCCCAATATCCAATTTAAACGTGTTCTCTTTCAGTCTGAAGCCATTCCCCTTGCCCTGTTGTCATTTAAACAGCCCTTGTGATGCAACACTTGGCTTTAAGCAATAAGGAGCCCTTGGATGGTGGCTCCTGCCCCATGAATGGGCCAAGGGCACGGAGCAGGAGCTGGAGCAATGTGTTGGTGAGGGTCTTTTGTGCTGCCTTGGGGCTGTGGGTGGAAGTGTGACCCAGCCCAGAGGCTGGGGCAGTGTGGGCTGCATCCCCAGCACGGGGCTGTGTGTCACCTGGCTGTCACTGTGCTGTCCCTGGCATGTCTCTCCAGCCTCAACAGCGAGAGATTTCCATCTGTTCCCTGGGCACTGCACCAGCTCTCGCCTTCCACACGACGCTAATTATCAGCATGGACTGATAAGCATAATTAGGACTGGGGAAGTAACAAGGTATTACAAGTGACTCCTTATCAAATGAGTACAATTCCTAAACCTTTGATGTGAACAGTTTTATAGAATTAGTAATTAACTTTGTCTGAAAGTGTCAGAATTTGACCGGCCAGCACTGCACCTTGGGAAACCATCAGAAGCAATTCCCACTGGAAATGCACGTCCTGGTCTCCACACAGACAAGGCACGAGCAGGAAAGACAAGTGACGGACAAGAGATTTCTCTGACTCCCTGTTTGGTGCCTCTCCACAGCCCAGAGATTTCTCTCCAGGGAATAAACTCACTTGCAAGCAGATGAGAGCGATGGGGAGACAGAGGGCTGGAGGAGTCTGTCCCTGCAGAGGCTTTGTGGATGAAGGTAATTAAAGGAGGGGAAAAGTTGCTGCTCATAAAAGAGCTGGAGCTCCCAGTGTCAAAATCCCACCACCCTTCAGCTGAGTGACAGCCAGTTTTCATCCTCTTTAAGAGGACCACAGACAAATCCGTTTTCCTGCCTTAAAGTATATTGACTTGACAAATGCACTTCTCCCTTTAGTAACCTACAAAGGGGTTAAATGCAGGGAAGCAGAAGGTGAGGAGGGCTCAGGCAGCGCTGGGGACACCAGCAGAGCAATCACACCAGGCTGGAGGGCTCCTGGAAAGGGCACAACTGAACTCTGTTTTCCATTCTGTACGTGTCCTGTTGTTGGGAGCTTTCAGGGCTTCCACCCTCCTGCTGAGCCCCTGGATGCCGAATGAGATGTGGAGCAAGGGAGGGTCTCTCATTTTAGTCCCTCTCAGGCAGACCCACAGCCCTGGTTCCCACAGGGAACTTCCCCAGGAGATCCTGGATATTCTGCTGAGCAAGAGCTCAATGCTGTAACTTAAGTAGATGCACTTTTCCCAGAATTTGCTGAGCTTTTATGCCTCAATAACTATTTTTTAAATAATAATTTCACACTTCTCCATGGAAATGCACGGTTTCAGTGGAGCTGCCATACCTTCCTCAGTGTCTGCAGTGACAAACAACCAGCCTGAGTCATCACGGCACAGTTTGTGGGATAAATCACTAATGCAGGAGATGCTGTTATGGAATCATTTTGGAGCAGGTGTTCTGAGGTTACCGAGCCCAAGATGTGATCAGCAACACTGACATGTGGCCCATTTTTTACATGGCAGAAATGTACCATTTGGTGTAAATCAGGAGGAGGTGAGCGATAACAGATGAGCTCAGCCTTCAGCAGCAGCCCCTGCGCCAGGCAGGGCATCAATTCCAACATGATGAGAAAATGAAGAAGGATGATACATTTCATATTATTGATCCTATCTATTAGCAATAATGGCAGGTCACTCCATCCTCGCCAGCTGCCTCCTCACCCGTGGCACGAGCACACGGAGGCTGCACAGGAAGGGACTGGCAGCCTCAGGGAGGTGGACCCTGCAGTCCCTCACCTGTGGCCACAAGGGACACTGGAGGTGGCAATAGCACATTTATAACCCTTGGAAGCAGCTCCACCCTCACACACAGCTGGGCTCCCATCAAAACCCCCCATGACAGCAGGAGGAGTGACCCTGAGTGCTGCCTTGTCACCCAATTCCAGCTCTGGGCTGACTGGAGCCCTCCTCTCCTCTGTTAACACATCCAATCCATTTCCCCAGAAATCCTCCGTGATCTGGTCTCATTCGGTCTGATCACAAGAACTGAAACTTGGACTTGTGGTGGAGCCAGTTTTTTGTGAGTGACACGGTGGTTTTAGAGTTTTTTAAAAAACTATTACAAGTTACAGTTCATGCACTGTGGTTTAATTGCAATTGCCCTCCAGGCTTTCCATTAAAAATAGAACAGAAACCAGCACTTCTAGAATGGAAATGAGAAGGAGAAGAAACCCTCATAAAGAGGAAAATGCTATGTTTGGAGAGGAAGAATAATTATTGCCACAGGTATAATAAAGAGGGAAGGAATTGGATTCTGTGTCATATCCAGGGCCCAAACACAAGTTATTCAGACCTTTCAAAATGAGGTCACACTGTCACCAGAGGCAAAATGAGAACCACAGGTTATGGCAGAGCTCATGGATCGAGCTGCCTTACCTGAAATTCTGAGATGCAACAGTGAAAACCCTGAGCTGGAAAGAATTCAATTCATTATTTTAGGGAACTTTCCCTGGAATTCTATTCTGTGACTTCACTGACAGTAAACAAGGGCAGCCATCAGGAACACTCAGGGAAATCTGGGTCTCCAGGCAAGAGCTGGGGGGCTACTTGGGCAGCAGGGAGACATTCACCCCAGCACCCTCCCCTTCATCCCAGCACCCTCCCCTTCACCCCAGCACCCTCCCCTTCACTCCAGCACCTTCCCCTTCATCCCAGCACCCTTCCCTTCATCCCATCAACCTCCCCAAGTGTCGAGGGCACAAGAAGGAGCAGCAGCATTGAGCAATCTCACACCTGCCAAGAGGTTTTACAGCTCAAATGTTGGCATTTGGTGAAGTCCCACCACCCCTCCATCAGGAAGCCCAGGGCAGGCAGACACTTTCCAGTCCAGCTGAGGTGCCTTGAGGCAGCCAGGAGCTGTGCCTGAGTGTCCAGGCACTCTTCACTCACAGTTACAGCTCCTAACTTCCACTCCAAGAAGTAGTTGTGACTCAAAATCCTGGAGGCTTATGGCCCTGAATATTAACCACCATGCTCCCTGCTGGCTACAGCTCTGGGATATTTAAAAATTTCTGATTGTACCTTCAGATAAATTATATCACACTTTCTGCAGTGCTGTGAATAGAAGATATTTTCATAGGAAAACCAGGAGGGAAGACACCCATTCTTGCTATATGAATAACATATGTCAAGCCAAACCCAGACCTTGCAGAGAGAAAGAAATCCCTGTGCACAGACTAAGAATAGTATCATACAAATGACCTTCTCCCCAGCCTCCCAAGTCCCTTGCTCTGTATCCAGTTGTGCTCTCCTTAACTTAGGACTTCTCTGCACTGCTGTGGCAATCACCCAGAGGGATATCCCATCTGACCACAAGGCTCTTCCCTGTTCCAGCTTGGCTGAGCCACAGGGCACCCCCAATTCCTGTGGGAGAAGGTCTCACAGCAAAGGAAAGGCTCCCAAACCCCCAGGTTCCACCACAGTGGGACACAGCCACATCCTCCCACCCAGCCTTTCCTTGCTGCCAGAAAAGTGCAATGACAGCAGCGCCTGGAGAACACGCAGCTGCTCTCTAAACTGGATTCTCATCTGGCAAAGTGTGGTTAATTAACACAGAAGGTTTAATTAGCTGATATTTCTAAGGAGCTCTGAGAGCCTGAGGTGAAAGACTGTGGATAACTGCAAAGTGTTCTTGTCCTTTGCCTGCAGCAGTTCATCACCATTAGCTCTCCACGCTGCTCTCCCCTCCTCTCCCATGTTACAGCATCCCCTAACACAGGGACCCCCCTCCTGCTCTTCACCATCCCCCTAACACAGGGACCCCCCTCCTGCTCTTCACCATCCCCCTAACACAGGGACCCCCCTCCTGCTCTTCTCCTCAGCCTTGCCCTTTGCTCCTTCTCTTGGAAGAGGCAGCACCCAAGATATTAAAGATTTGTGCATTTGTTCGGGGGTTCATTACCCTGGAAGCCTGACAGGCTCCCACATGATTTGCACTCTGCTAGCAGACCTCCAGGCTGTCTTGGTTTGGTTTTTACTGCCATTAAGGCAAACTCACCTAGTTTCTCCCGTGCCGTGGAGCATTCGTTCCTCCCACAGCTCCCCTTGCTCCCGGCTCCCACCCAGATGGGCTTTGCTTCAGCCCACTCGTCTGTGAAGGAGGCACCAGGCTTGGCAAGAGGGAAACAAAAGGCAGCAGCTTTCCACGCAGCAGGATAGAGGAATTTGGAAAAGAGGTGGGACAGGGAGCATTAGTTTTAATGGGTTGCAGGGGCACAGCAAACTAGGCTGCAGAAACTCATTTTGCTGCATGGACAAGTTTTAGACTGTAGATTTACAAACTAAAAGCTGGTAAGCATTAATGTTGCTTTCTCACACTCCAGTTCAGTGAAAAAGCAGCAGCTTTCAGTTCCTGCCTCTCTTCAAGCACCAGCCCAAGTCCACACACAGCAGAGGCACAGGGAATATTGCTTGGAATCCACTTGAGTGAAAAAATAAACATCAGTGAAAAAAGAACACGCCAAAAGCAGGTACCCCTGCTCCTGTGAAGCAGTAAGTGACGTGTGTTGGCAAATAGATCCGAGTCAGAGGGAAAACAAACAAGATCATTTGCTAAACAATAAAGACATCTCAGCAAAGCACTTTCACCAAAAGGAGAGAGAGACACAGAGCACTGGCTGCAAAGATGGTCTGAAACCTGCGAGTTTTGCCATTTAAGATACTTCTTCTGCAAAATGCGTGTGCAGACACCCATGGACCTTTTCAACTCATCATGTCACCTGCCTGTCACCCCGGGGAGCCCAGCAATACCTGTGAACTCTCAGTTGCTGCCACTGCAGCCCCGATAAATTTGCTGCATTGCTCTCACCTGACTTGTCCCACAAATTCCAGTGTTTCAGCCTATTGCAGGAGGTGAGTGAGAGCAGGGAGCCTGGCTGTGGAGCAGCATGGATTGCTCCAGCTCACCAGTCCTGGGTCTTACAGTGGAAAGGTGAGTGTTGTTCCCTGTCAGGGCAACACCAGCAGCCCAGCTCACTCCACAGGTTACACAAGAGCCACCCAGAGAACAGACCAACCTGCAGGAGCTGGGAGGTCACCAGGCATTCTCCCTCTGCTGCAGTGGGATTCCCCTAGCCAGCCCCTAATTCTTCCTTAGTTAACTCCTGTTGCCACAACTGGTGCTGTCCTGACTGACCTGCAGTTCTGTGGTGCAGTGACTGATGGTGGAGACAGACAAATGAAGAAATGCTCCATACAGGAGTTTCCAGAGGGCTCACTCTGTGTCTTTCCAGCAAAAGCCCAGTAGAATTGCCTGTGCCAACTGGAGCCTCTGAGCTCCTGTCAGTCCCTCTGTCCTGCCCACTCAGGGGGCAAGGCAGCTAAGGAGCATCTTCTCACGCAGCAACCCCTGCAAGCCGTGTCCTCACTCCTGGGTGAAAGCAGAGACTGACTTTACAAGGCCACCACTTAGGACAGCTCTGGCAGACATTTTGGCTGTTTGGGGCTGTAAAAACCACTGCAGCTATTACAGCAGTGTGGAACATGCAAAATAACCATGAGGGTTTCAAAGCAAAGGCTGCTGAGGTGGCTCACAGCTCGGACAGCGCTTGCCCATGTGGCTTGTGCTTTGAGGTGTCAGACCAGCTTTCCTCACACCGGGCTTTTATTCCAGCCCCAGATGCTGGAAGGGACCAGACACAGAGGCAGCCACATGGCTGATTCACGTGGCCAATATTCCCCCCAGCCCTGAGCTGGCTGGAGCTTCAGCTGCTCCCCGCCGATGCCCTGCAGTGCTGCCTTATGCCCAGCCCCTGCCCGTCGAGCAATCACCTTGTTCTGAAGGATGTAAAATAGTCTGCCCCTCTGCTAGCAGTCCGAACCGAGCCAAGAATCATGACTTCAAGCCCCAGAATAAACTGAACAACAAACACCACTGAGAAATCCTGAATTGCAAGCGAGCCAGCTCAAGCACCAGCTGTTTGTGGGCTTTGGAATAATAAGAAAAACAACAACCGAAAGAAAAAAAACCCAAACAATTAAAAAAATCCCCTCTCCAACTCACCAGCACATTCCAGTCAGGTGCACACCGAGGCTTCAGTTGTTCAGGGCCAGGTCAGACAGTGCTTCCAGCCCTCAAAGCATTTGGCTGCAGCACCTGGAATTTAATATCACAGACTTGGGAGACACCAGCAGGAGCTATTTACAGCTCGACGCATCCCAAGCACAGACAATTGCAGGTCTCACAGTGAAGCTCTGGGCTGTTTTGTTGACAACAACACCCTGAAATGGCAAAGCCAGGTCCCTGAGCCCGGGCCAAGGCCAGTGCTGGCAGCTTCCCAGCCTGCGACAATGGGGACAGCACCTCCATCCCGGGGGATGCAGCACCTTGAGCTGGGTCTGGGCTGCTGCCCCAGGATCCTGTCACACCATCAGTAGCAATGGCAAAGTCACCTGTCCTGGTCCTCCAGTCCCAGGGGAATGCTGCCAAGCCCCCTGCCCCAAGAACAGCCACAGCAACACTCACAGAACCCTGCAAACCCTGAGTCTGCAAAGCCCAGCATCTTCAGGGCTGTGGGGAAGAGCCCGGCTCACCTGCACAGGTTTGGGCAATCCCTCCAGGACGCTGCAGAACCACACTCTGCTGTGAGAAACACCCAGACATCCTCACCGTGCAAAGGGAAAACAGCTGCCTAGGGTGGCAGAAAGTGCTCTGCAGCTCAGACAGTTTCTGCTAGACAACAGGAACAGGAATGTTATGAGCTGATGAGGAGGAAAATACTAAATATCTGCGAAGTCTGCTATTTTTGGTGGAGGCATGGGTAAACACTAACACAGACAGCATGTAAAAACCAGCACATCTTGCACCCTGGATTCATTCTCTGGCCAATATTTTCTTTACACAAGTCACTCAAGCTAATATGTAGGAAGTATAAAAGCACTATTTCTGCTTTGTTGATTATGAAATGGGACTGGATTAGCCAGGGACACACTGGATACACGCTGCAAAGGAGAAGCCCGAGCAGTGAATCTGCATCCTGCAGGAAACCAGTGAGTTCACCAGTTCTGCAGCAGATCAGGCAAAGAGCCACCCCTGCCAGCCTGGCTGGGTCATTGTCACCCTGCCTGGTGCCAGTCTGGGCCAAACTTTCAGGGACTGTAACCACCAGCAGCCGTGTTGCCTGTGTGACAGCACTAACAGCAATACACTGAATTTCCATGGTGTCCTTCATGATGAAGCCACCTAACATGCTGATCCCCATGTGTGGCCTTTGCTGCTTTCTGAAAGGAAAGTCAACCAGTGAAAAACCATGCAAAGTCCAACTGAAACGGTGGGAGGAATTACCTGGCCCAGAAAAATGAGGTGAAGTTTGAGGGGAGGAGACCCAGACTCTCCAGACTGGCTGTCTGACCAGCAGCAGCAATAGCAGCACCTCCAGCCCTCAGAGATGCCCTGCTGGGGCATGGGGCTCAGCAGTGCCACAGGCAGGGCCACGTCATCTGCAGCCTGTCACAGCAATAAATCTTCCCTAGAGGCCAAATGACTCAATAAGTCTTGGGTCCTTCTCAAAAGCAAAGGGGAGGGACTCACTCTGGGGAGCAGCTCCATCCCCAAGGGCACTGCTGGGGATGCTGAAGTCACTGCTGGTCTGTCTCTCAGCAAGGAGGAGACAGCAGCACCCTGGTGACCTGTTGAGATGCAGAGGAGCCACAGAGCATCCCTCTGCAAGCTGTATATATTCTTTAACTGTGTGTTTAATTAAATAGAATACTAATGGTTTGTATTAAACTCACCCAGCAGCTGACTATTTAAAACACACATATTGAAGCCCGCCAACGGGGAACGGCTCTGGAGCTGTTCTCTAGATAACTTCCAAGAGAAAATGCTGCTAAATGTCTCTGAGGCCTTTCCAAACGCCCCTCCTGGGATAGGAGCCTGGTGTTGCTATGCAGAGAAATGGGTCAAAGCCATTGGATTTGAACTTAAAATATTACTTTGCTGCTCACCATGAATATACTGAGGCGACCAGTAAAGAGGAGAGGCAGGGCCAGGCGGGCTGGCAGCACATTGGCCACGGTGCTCTCAGTGCTGGGAGGGTGATGGATTGTTTCCTGAGCTCCATTTGCTGTTCCCAGCACTGCTTTGCTGTCTCCCATCACTGACAGTGGCACACTGCCCTTGCCAGCCGGTGACTCACCGAGCTGCCCGTGCCATGGGGGGGTCTGCTTGGTGCCACCACTGCCACTGCCTGCAGAGCTGGGATGGATGCAGCTGATACAAGCTCTGATTTTAAAAAGAACCCTCAGGTGGGAGAGGGAAAGGCTGGTGTGACCCAAACAGGCATCTGGCTGTGCCAGAGCATCACTGAGGTGAACAGTGTTTGGCTGGGGGAAAAGAGACGCAGCTGAAAGAAATCCTCAGAACCCCAAAATCAATCCAACTACAGTTTCAAATCATTTATTTTTAACATTCCTTTTGCAATGCACGTCTACAGCTGTGCTTGCTTTAGAACTGGCACAGACACTAATATCCTGTTCTCAGAACAGAAATCACCGGGTTGGGCATTTTCACATACAAGTGCGTGACACTGAATGGCAACAGAGGGTTGAACAAATCCCCAAACATGACTCATGACATGTACAATCACAGCTGGCAACCAACAGTTTTAACTTTCTGTCCAATGCAAAACAACACATTTATTTCAAAGCCCGTGAAATCAGGTGATGGTTGTAACACTATTTAAAGCCCACAAATTTGAAATAATGAATAAGCTTTATACTACTTAATTTTACAGGGACTTACTACTTTTTCCCTCCAAACTGTCTAATTTATTGCCACAATTACATTAAACAGAAGCTGAATTTTTTTTTCAAGTCTGGATCTAGCTGAGAGCTTGCTGTTCCTATTTCAGACCCCAAGAAGAATCTGTTGCCCTAAAGCCTGTCCAGTCTCTAAATCTATTGGATACTCTAATTTCACTATAAACTTAATTAGTCTACAGCCTTAGATCCTTACTGCTACAATGCTAATAGTAAATTACATAGAATTAATTATGAAGGTGAAAGAAGCACCCGAGCAGTGCTGGGGAGAGGCTGCAGCTGGGGCATTTGGAGAGGGAAACAACCCTTGGGCACAAGAACAAGGCTGTGATTTTGCCTTCCTGTTTCCAGAGCCTGTAGGCATTTATTGGTCAGTGGCCATAGATGGTCAGGACAACATTCAACACAAAGATGAGCCTTGCCAAAGTGCTGGTTCACCCTGGGGAAGCAGGTCTGTCTGCTTTTCTCCTGCAAGTGATTTAATGGCTTGGCTTCAGAAGGTTTCCAGTGCATGTTGGGTGTATCAGAGGCTTCCCCCACTTTCCCTGCCCTGCTCACCAGCTGTGCTTTGCTGCCCACCAGGTCTGAACACCAGCACAGAGCCCATCACCTTGCTTTTAGCTCTGTCCTGTAAGGTTTTAGCTCAGTGGGGATGTTGGTTTGCCCTACAAGTTGCTTTGCTTTAGCTTGGCCTCCTTTTGCTGTTTCCAGTTTGACTCAGGAGTAACTTACCACAAAGTCCCATCCAATTCCATTGTGGATGAAGCAAGACAGTCACTCAGTCACCTCTCAGTCTGTTCCAGGGGATGGATCCCGAAATCTTGCAGGTCCAGCCTCAGGACCCAGGACTCCCCAGCCAGCAGATTGAATTCTGCATAATATTGGCCCTTCCCTCTGCCCAAGTCAAGGCAAAAACCAACCTGGGCATTGGGGGTAGGGGAATCATTTGGGTTTTTTTACATTAGCTTTGACTTTTTCCATTTTAATGCATCACTGCACTAATGAACTAAAAATCTGCATTAGAAAGTGAGTCATGGTGGGAGCAATCGAGGCAGCACTCTGGTAGTTTAGAATGATCTGAGGATCTGAGCTGGACTCTGGCCAGACCTCTCCAAAGGTGCAGCTGCTTAAACGAGTGGGAACAGCCAAAGGCATCCCCCGAGCAGCCTGTGCCTCACGGAGCTTCTGAGGGCAGGCTGAGCAAAGAATCCACAGTGGTACCTGTTAGAACCAGAGCCCCACTCCTGGCAGCCCCCACCAAAATGCCCAGTGGCACAAACCTCTCCATCCCCGTGCTCTGCAAGGCTAAACACAAAGGCAGCCCCCTCCCAGCGCCCATCCGAGGGCCCCACTTATCCCTGGCACTGCACCATCATGTTTCTGGCACCAGCAAAGTTGCTTTTCCATTATTTAATGCTGTGCACCTGCTGGGTCCCACATTCCCTAACACAGATAATAATTTCCTCATTAGGAGAAGCTATTGAATCGATAGCACCGAGCGCTGGGTGAATTGAGGTCGTTTGTCTGCTCAGACCAGCTCTGGGCTCATTAAAAGTGTGTTTGCAGCATCCCCCTCACTGCAGCAGGGCTCACTCTTCCTCCAGCCTGGAGCTGGGCTGGCAGGGAAGTGCTTTTTAACTCGGTATTTTTTTATTTTCTTTTTTTTTTTTCATTTTCCATTTGTATAGTTTCCCTTCACTCAGGGCTCGCACTGAGCCATCCCACACTCCTCCTGCACATCCTCTGTGCCACAGCAGCCGTGCCCCATCTGTCCCCTGCACTGCTGTGGTCCAGAACCAGGAGGGGTGATGAAACCAACACCTGTGGAGCTGGGAAGGGCTGGAACCTGGACACCAAGCAGTGACCTGGTTCACTATGGCACTTAACTATTCAACAAACAGCTCTCAGACCAAGGCCACCCTTTGCCATTTTCCAAGTCAAAAGCACGGAACAAAACTGTGGTATTTAGCTTGGAGCTGTCACAACAGGCACAAAATCCTGCCTTAGTCTCCAGTTAAATGATGCTTGTTCTGAGAGGGGAAAAAGAGATTAATGAATGCATCTATATGAGCCATTAAGAGCAAAATAAAGGCAGAGATAAAGGAAGACAGAGGCAAAGAATGGACATGTTTTGTGCCAATGTCATTCTCTATACAATAGATGCAGTTTCTTTCTTTCTTTCCTCAGATGGGAAGATGGGCTTGACACCATCTCATCAACAGCAGCTGTAATAACAGTTCCTTGCTATTAATATGCAAATTGAAACACACACACTGATTAAAAACGTGTTAGACAAAGGCTTTTGTCAGAGACCCACGAGCAGGCGACAGGGCTTGATTAGGGAGCAGTGGCCCACTACAGAATTTATCATAAAGTCTTACACTTGAGCCCAGGGCAGTAACTTCAGTGGGGAGCACTGAATGGATATCTGCTCGCTCTCTCTCTTGAGATCTCAAATGTTCAGCCCCCAAAGTGGGTCCTGCCTGGCCCCAGATGTGCCCCAGCCCTGGGGATTCTCCACAGCCTCTCCTGGTGGGAGCAGGCTGGTGGCTGGCCAGGTCAGTGCCCTCAGACAGGACCTGCCAGCACAGCCCGGAGGAGCTTACATATACTTAATATACTTAATTTGAAGATTATGAAGCATGGTTTTAAAGGTCAGGACTTGCTAATTAAGTTGAAGCAATAGGAGCTTAACAAAGGAAGCAGCACGTACGTGCCAGGAGCATCCTCCTGCTGTGATTAATCTCTGGCTGAAGCTGCGTGTCTCAGGGCAGCCTCCCGTTACACCCTGTTGCCATAGAGCTCTGTTGCCTCCACACAGAGCCAGATAAAACATATTTGTGTTGTGCTGTGTCTGAGCATAAAACACCACAGTGTTCTGCCCTAATGGGGCACATCTCGAGAGCTGCATTAGTGCGGGTGACAAACTCTAATGAAACACATCGGAAAGATTGCAGTTTGGGTGTTAATAATCACATTTCAGCTGTCTGCCAGGGCCAGCAGTATTCCAGTTAGCACTGCTCTGGAAAGTTTGTGTGAGGCGAGACCCAACCAGACTGATAAATTAGCGAGATTTACTTTCTTTGCAGAGTATCTTGCAGAGGATTTTAAGCTGGGGAAACATTTGGCCAGAACAAAACTGAATTCTGTAATGTATAGATGGTATGCATGAGAAATGCAGAGTTTGTGTCTGGATTTAACTAAGGAAATATATGCAAATGTTTTCACCCTTCAGTTTTAAGTAACCTTGGGGGATGCAATGGTTGCACTGATCCATTTTCAAAGTCCTCTAATATATCCACTCGTAGCATTTCAGCCTGGGATGGTTGGACCAGGATCGACATCAGAGATCTGGCGGCATTTCTACAGGGATCACTGACTTACCACGAAGAGATTTGTCTTTTTATGTCTTACTTTGAAGGTCTAATGAACTTAGGAAAAGCAAGAGATTAGAAGGGTTTAGGAACCAAAGCCTGATTGACTGGACCAGGACAATACTGGCAACAAATGCAAGTATTGCACTGCTCTGTCACTCCAGGTGAAGTCAGGAGAGCCGGGGGGATGTGATGGGACACCTCACTCCCACTTCTCCTGCCTCCCACCAGGGCTGGCTGGGGTGGGAGGTGGGATGTGGGACATGGGAATCCCATCAGCAGCACTGACCCTCCTGCTCTGCAGTGCCACGAGACAAACCACCTACCTGAGAGCAACCAGAGGGGCATCAAGTCTAGATTTTCCTAAATTAGAGACAGGTCTTTGACCATTCTCTTAGACCAAGCAAGCCACCAACTCCAGGCCAGGCCACAGAGCCAGGGCAGAAGGATTGCACAGGCTGGGAGCAGAGGCCAGGTCTGACCCAGCTCACTGCAGAGCTGTTCTCCACACCTGCCTTAGGAAAGAAATTGTGTTTGTGCTGTAATTAATTTGCTGCAATTAGCTTCTAGTGATTACCAGAGCACACAGTTGGAAGATTTTTGTTTTTCTCTCCTGACAAAAACGCCTCTGCAGCACCCTGTGTGCTGCTTGGGGGAGGGCTCCTTTGGGGGAAGGAGGCTCAGAAAAGTCAGGCTGCACCCGCATGACTGATGTGCCCTATTTCTGTAAATCATTCTCTCTGTAAAGAGGCAGTTTAGCTCCAGGAACACTGGCGGCTTGTGTTATTACCCAAAACACAATAAATGAAACCACCCCACAGCTATGAAACCCAAGGAGATGTTTACTCATCTGTGAACAACCCATTCTCCTCCGCACACGAAAGGCATCGATGCAAGAGCACAAATTAATCACACAGAGCTTCTGCAGTGGCTCTTACTGTCCCCAAAGAGCAAAGGAGGTGATGCTGCACTGCCCCATACCCATCCTTCTGCAGAGCCAGAGGCTCAAGCACAACCCAGAGGGCTGAGGCTCCTGATCAGCAGAGCTCCAGGCATCCCCTGGGATATGGAACAGCAAAGGTCTCTCCTCCGACTCGGCTCCTTCTCTCTGCTCAGATCCCCAAACCGGGCAGGGGGAACAAGCTGGTGCCTTGCAGAGTCAGAGCTGGACTCGGTGCAGGGATGTCCCTGCTGGTGCCAGGTAACCCTCTGGCAGCCAGCACTACCTGCATGGCACTGCCCAGCTGGTGCAGCCACTGGTCCCATCCCACCATCCCTCCCGTGGCTCTCCAGGAGGGTTCCAGCTCCGGGGAAGGGCTGGTGGGCACAGCATGGTCCAGCCTCGGGCTTGCATCAGTCCATGCAGCAAACAGCTTGTGTGGAGCCTGCAGGAATCCCACCAGCAGGGAAAGGAATTCACACTTTTGTTTTAGTGTTCCTTACTCATGGGACCATTTGTTTCTCTAGAGACAAAGAGGGAAGGAAGAAGCTCATCCATTACACAATCCCCGTGATTCACTGCTGTTGCTCTTTATGTGTTGACACAAACCATGCTGGAGAAGGTGAAGAAAGTGTGTTTATTTCTGATTGAAGACTGATTACATCACTATCATGGATAATGTAATAGAATAATCTTATACTCTTGGGAGAAATCTAAGAATAAATATGAAAAAGTAAAATAGTTTGTTTCCACTGTCCCTGGAGATGACTGATGAGTAAGTGCTGTATTTACAGGATAGTTATCATACTCTAGACTCTGTGCTGAATAAATATTGTCTTGAAAGGGTAAAAAAATCCATCGAAATATTTTAACTCACCACAAAATTAAAAAAAAATCCATGTATTTGTCCAAAGCAAAGGTTAGTTACACGTTAATTATTGAATCCACACGGGATCATTGTCCAAGAAAGCCTCCTCTCTGCAGAAGCAGCATCGGTGCTTGTCCCCATCTCCACTGATGAGCTACTACTGGTTCTTGAGGCTGCAGGAGAGAAACAAAGCCAAAGTCACTCTCCATCCTGCTGGTCCCCATCCCACTCTGGAGCTCTGCCCACTCATCGTTCCCCCTGCCTGGGCAGAGCTGAGGGGACCTGGCATTGGGCAAACCCACAGTTCTGAACAGAATGGCCACAGAAATGCTCTATGTGAGCCATGAGGAGACTTCAAATCTAAAAAATACATAAATAAACTCTTTCCATCTAAAGCATATTTGCAATTTCAAGGACATCTTTGCATTTTATGAAAGAAAACCACCATAACAATTTGGAAAAAATATCCTGAATTTGAATTTAAGAGCCTCACAAACCCTGCCCAACCTGCCTCCTCCAGTGTGGCTGAGCTGATGAGGAATTCCTCACCGGAACTGGTGTTGGCAAGCTCAGGTTTGCCCTTTGAGCAACCCGCCCACTGTGTGGGCTTTACAATAAAATAATTAATCTGTACACCTTGACACCACGACAGAGTTGCACAGGCCATTCTGGGGCTTTCAAATGATGATCAAAACAGAAGATATCAGAGATATCTTTATCTTCACTTACATTAAAAGAAAAGGGAGGCAATTTAGACCTATAATGAGAGAAAGTATTACACGCTCTCGCTTCACAGGCAGTGTAATTTTTCAGCTGCTCTGTGGAACTGAAACAATGAGAAATTAAAATGCCTTTCAATTCCATCTACCTTTTATAACTATTCATCTTCTGGAGCTGAATAGTTCTAAAGGCTGCTTTAGGCATCAGCCACTACATGTTGCAGAAAGGACATGGAAATGCTTCTGTCACCAATAAAAGCTGCAGCCACCAAGGTAAGAGCAAACTCACTTGGCTTGGGTATAAAGTACACGGTACAACTCAAGTATTTCCTCTAATTTCCAGAAATCTATTGGAAATCTTATATCAAAGAACACATTCATTCTGGGTGAGGATGCAGAGGAGGAGCCCAAACTCCTGGCACCAGAGACAGGGCTGGAAACATCCAGGGGAAACAGAAATACCATTTGGCATTAAATCTGCCCCAAATGGAGTCGGGCCAGGCAATGCCAGAGCCTCTCCTGAAGCTGCCCACGTGTTGGCTGTGCCAGACACACACACCCCAGGACGTGCTTCAGCCACAACAGGCTGTCAATATTTGTTCACACCTTCTTAAATAAGCAGGAAAAGCGGTGGAAACGCAACCATGGGTAAGGCTGACATTTCTCGAGGCACGATATTTACAATATTTTGATTAGCTCTGATTCCTGAATAGCCAAGCAGCTTATGGGGATAAATACCCTGTTCCAATTAGACATCTGTGTTCTCAACAAGGAAAAATAAATAAATAAATAAATAAATAAATAAATAAAAGAGCCTGCCCAAGCCCAAGCCTGCTGTCCCTGCTCCTCAGCAGGACTTCAACCCCCTGGGATTCCACAGGGTGCAGCCCAAAGTCGAGGCAAAGGGTTGTACAGGAAGGGCTGCAGAGCCCCCTCCCCAACTGCACACGACCATTCTCAACCCTTCAGAAGTCATTTTGACCACTGAATCGGTTTTTTTGGCTGCAGGATCAGGTCCCCTCTCTTCAAAAATCCTAATATTAATCGGGAAGCTAGAGTTTGAAAGGAAAACCCAGGCATGTATTAGCATCTATGAAAGTGTAAATGAGTGGTTATAAAACCCTGGAATACATTTGTGAGCTCTAGATGTGGCAAGGAGGTCTGGCTGATCAAAGAGACAAAATGAAGGCGAGAAGATAAAATTCTTCTTTATGGAAGTAGTAATCATTATCCCCACATAGTCAGCCTCTTAATTACTAGGGCTGGGTCTCAGCCTCCCATCGCTGACAGCCCGAGTGGTGGAGGACAGCTCCCAGCTCTCAGCTCTTGCTCCCTGGCACATTATTGCAATGTGTGACAGATCCACAGCCAGCCCAGGGATGGGACTTACCCCACTCGTGGGTCTGGGCTCTGTGGTCTGTCAGCTTCACCTGCATGCCCTGAAGAGGTACCTCAGAGGCAGATCCTGCCCCCCTGGAGCACCTTCCCCAAACGCTGCTATTTTCTCCTGGCCACAGTGATGTCCCAGCCTCCATCCCCAGCTTGTCCACAGCCCCTCCCCAGGATGGAAGTGCTTTTTGCAAAGCCTCAGAGTGAATATTCCACACAAGCATTGCTTTGACCCCAGAATCTGAGGATGCTCTGGCTCCTTCCAACAACCACTGGGACTTTACTCCCTCTTGTTTGTTGCAAATCACTTTGAGCAGTGATTTTTCATCTTCGCAGTTTACATAAAGCAGAAAACAGGGAGGGTTTGTTTCTGCCAGCCCATGGCAAGCAGTGGGGAGCAAGGCTGGCATGTGCTTCCCTCCCAGTCCCTCGGAGGAAACATTCACAGCTGGCATTTTGGCTGCTGGTCCCCACGGGAAGGAGCTGCTGGTGCCCACCACGCTTTAGCCAAAGTGGGCACCAGCCCCAGCCCCTGCCTGGCACCCTGCCTGGCCCTGCTGCTCTGCTGCTCCTTGAGGGGAGGAGGGAGGGAGAGAGGAGATTAAAAAAACCCACATCTATTTCTGGAAAGCAAGTCAAACAATGACTCAATCATCTCCACGCAGTTCATAAATCCCTAATTAAAGGTTTAGTGCTCCTCCCCGCTGCAGATGTTCCAGAGTCCATCCACATTCCCAAACCTGCTCCGTGCATCACCCATCCGAGCTCAAGCCAAGCCCTTCACTCCCTGCATACCCAACATAGCATTTTACCTTGATTTTCACATACACAGCTCAAGTACCCGGACTCTGGATGAAAAATGGGAGCTGGCAGATATATTTGCTTTGCATATTCACTGGCCAGAGGGATAAGGACTGGCTCAGTATTAGCTCCCTCCTCCTGCATGTTTTATTCAACACCAAAATACCATCCAAGACACTTCCAGCTTCTCCCCTGAGACCTATTTTCCAATTCTGGTCAAACAAACGTAGTCAAACATTCAGGGAAGCCCCTGAAATTCCTGTGAAAGCTCAGCTCTGCCTGCCAGACCACCCAAGGAAGAGGAGCCAAATTCTGCACTGCCCATGGAGCTGCAGGACCCCCAGCCCCATGTGGGGCAGTGATGGGGTCCTGGTAACACAGCAGCTCACAGTGAGCACAGCTGGTTATTTAAGGCAGGTCTAGCTGGGGCTCTCTGCATGCTGCTCTCTGCAGAGCTCTCAGGAACAATCATAAATAACCACAATGATGATCATTCCTCATAAAAGTTCTCTCCTGAAGCAGCTTCCCAGCAGACTCATCTGCCCAGTACTTTTTGGGTGATGCCAGCTTCCACCATGCACTCAGCTTCCCTGCTCACCTGTCCTGGAGCAAAACCCCTGCATCCCTTCATCCCTTTCCTTCAGAAACTGCTGCCCCTTCCTTTGGGTTTGTTTAGTTTTTAATTATATGAAGTATGACAGCTACAGAAAATGTTTTGTTGCCTTGGTAACTGCAGTCCACTGGCTTCAGCCTGAGTTACGAGGCAGAGGACAGTCTTGACATTAACCAACAATAATGAGAACAGTAGAAACCAGTGGGAAAACAGTGGCTGAGGTCCTGGCTGATCCTCAGCTGTCCCCCAGTGCAGAGCACCCCTGGGAGCCACAGTGCTGCAATGACCCAGTGGGACATCGTGGCTGTGGAAACTCGGCAAAGGACCAGGGCTGGATTTCCAAATTCTCTTTCTTTGTATAGAAGAAGTAATTGCTCACAGAAGGCTACAGAAACACAGATGCAGCCCTGCCAAAATCTGTTGTCTGTGCTGCCCAGCACACCCCTTTGCACTGGGAATGGGCTGTGCTGAGGGCGCGTGTGCCGTCAGTCACTCCTACAACAGCCAAGGCACAAATAACTTCCCAAGGTGTTCGTTCACAGCACTGGAAATGAAGATTTCTTCATCTCTGCCAATTGCAGGAGACTGCACAACAGAGCAGAAGGTGTGGGGATAACCCACAGGACCAGGCACCCTCCTGGCACTGCAAAGTGGTGGCACATCTTTTTGCACATCTCTATTTCCCATCCATGAGGTTGCTCTGGTTTGATATGAACTCCTTTATCCTTCACAGTAATACCAGCAGCCACCACAGCAATAATCATCCAGACTCAGAAGGACTGGCAGGGGAAGGATAAACTACAGCTCTGGGCCCAGGCAGCACAGCACAGATGCTCTCATCCCAGGTTTCCAACAGGAACAGCTCTCAGCTCTATTTTCCAGCAGTGGGAATTTGTTGCACTGGGTGCAAACCCCAGCCCCATCCACACTGTCCCCACATAACCTGGCCGAGCAGGAATCACCCATCAGGGAGATGTGCTGAAGGAGAAGGGGATAGGGAAGCAGTGAAGGTCACAGACTGCTTGTGGCACAGTCCAAACCCACAGCTCACCCCCCCTGACCCCGGCCCTCTGCTCCACAACACACCCACACCAGCAGGTGAGCTGCATCACTACATTTGAAAGACATTCAAATGCTCCCTGAATAAATAGGACAGAGCTAATGTGAATAATACTGGGAATCTGTGAAGGTCTGATATCTAGGGAAGGGCTGGGTTTATTCTTTGCTGGCTTATCCCAAATGAGCCATTAGTGGTTATTGCTGGCTCTGCTCATCCTGCTCACCTTTCAAACGGCCCTCAAAGCTGCCTGAAGCACTTCAGGTATATCCCTTTATATCCCTCTCCTAATCTGGGCAGTCCTGAGTGCTTCAGCCTGCAATAGTTCCCAAATGTAAGTGCATTAATAGTGATTATTTCATTAATCTACCCTCTGGTACCATGTATCTTCATCACTTCATTTTAATAATTTGTACTAATTGCCAGAGCAGACTCCCCCCAGTTCTCGGAGCTGGGTAATGCATAATTGCTCTAAATCACAGCAAAAACAGTTTCACTGGGAAACACCTAATCCCATTACGCTCCCAGTGCCTCTTCTGAGGTTTCACACATGAAAGAAGCTGCAAGCTTGGTATCATTAACCACAAGTCAGCAGGACTCAGGAAGCCCCACGTGTTCCTGAAGGTGGAGGCACCTCTGATACCTGTGTTTTCACAGCCCCCTGAGAATTGCCCCCAGAGCTCCTCTGCTCACAGGGCTGTGGGGGTGCAAAGCCCTGTCACAGGCAATTCCACCTTGGCAGGCACAGACTTTTCTAGAGCCCATGGGGAGGAGCACAACAATACCCACTTGGTCTGATGTTTGGAGCCCTTCAGGTGTGCATGGTACTGCTCTATGGAGTTCAGGGTGACGTTGCAGATGTTGCAGGTGTAGCTGCGCTTCAGGCCTGCAAAGAAAACCCAGAGTGTGAATTAACTGTGTGCAGCCCTCAGCTCCAGCAAAAATCACCTCCAGGATACCAACATTACCAGAATTTGACCCCATTAAAGAATTTGAGCTCACCAAAGCTGCTACTTGGTTGAAATTGGTTTCGTAAAAGCCAAACTTGACCCCACGGGCCACCTGCAATGGGAAGGTGGTCCCAGCCCGAGCTGTCTGTGCCAGGAGCTCTGGCACATTCCCTTCTGCATCCTCAGCACTCCCTCCCCTGCAGCGTGACATGCATTCATGTAAAATTGAATGTCCTCCTATCCCCATTAAATAAAATATTAACAAGTCAAGTCATTAATGTCATTCTGCATAAAATGCATTAAAACCCATTCCAGGGGAGTTCTTGTTAAACTGCTTCTTACTAACCACAAGTGACAGCACAGAATGAGAAGTATTTATAAGGCATACAAAGAAATTATGAGCCGAGATAGAAAATGAAACTCAGCTCTTTGCCTGACTCTGCAAGACAGCATCTGCAATGCCACCAATATACCTGACAACACAAAGGCTCCAGGTGACAACATCCCTTGTCCTGCTGTACTGCAGAGGCCGCTGTGCTTTATTTTAGGGATTCAGGGCACCTGTTGCAGAGTTTGACTCAGCCCCAGCAGCAGGCAGAGTCTGTTACAAAACACCTGCCCATGTGGAGCTCACCTGCCTTGAGAGCTTGGCCATGGGGGATATCAGACATGGTGAGATGTGACCTGACAGAGAAAACCCTGCCATTCTTCCTTCCTGTGCCTGGCACAGTCTGGGGAGGGTGAGAGCTGCCAGATGGAGCCGTGCCAGTGCCTCTGACCGAGCCACAGTCACTCCGTGCTGCTGAACCAGGCACAAATTTGGGGTTTGGTACCCACTAGGTTTTGTCTTTCTATGATCCATGCCAGGGCTCAGGGGCAGCCAGAGGAGGCAGCTCTGCAGGAAGAAACTTTTAATTTATTTCTTTTTCAGTGCATGTCCACGTGTTTCCCTGCCCAGTGGGAGCAGAGGGGTATCCAGGCCAGCCCTGGGAGCAGGGGGATCTGGAGCAGCTCTGCCATGGCACAGAGAGAGGGCTGGACCCTGCCCTCCACTTGACCAAGGCACAGGGATACCTGTCCCTGCACTCCCCTGTGCTGCAGCTTTAACTCAACACACACTGCAGAAACGGTGCTCACTTCTCCTGTTTTTCCCCTTCTCTTTCTCATTTCTGAGAAGAAAATAAGACTTCAAAATTGCAGGATGAGCACTTGGTGAGAAGAATCAATGTTTTTGTTTCCTATAAATATCAGTTGTCCAAAAATACATCTCTATTCTTATTTCTCCAAATACACATTCATATTTATCAATAAATATTTTATTACAGCCATTATCAAAACATCAAAGGCTGCTGAAATGTTGTACTTCAACTGACACTGCTTGTTCCAGGCTCACACAATGCATCAAATGTTCGTCTCCCACACTAGTCAAAATAGAATTAATATTTAAGCCGTGATGGGAGAAGCCACCAGGGATGCAGGAGAAAGGAGATGACGCTGCATTCCAGGGAAAACCGAGGCAGCAAAGGTGGTGCAGAGCTGGGAGCTCACGGTGGCACATCCTGCTGACACTGACCTGCTGGGCGCGATGGTCAGACAAGGTGACAGCCTGGGATGGGCCACCACCAAGCACCTCTGAACTGTCACTGTCATCCTGCAGTCAGACATGAGTTACCTGCCAAGGTGAGGCTGTTTGCTCAGTCACAAGGTGGCTCTCATTCTGTGCTGGCCATTGCAGAGATTGCCTTGCAAAGATCTGCTCTAGGCTGGCAGCTAAATGCATCCAGGAGAGCATCTCTGGATGGATAAGAGATGGGGGGATGGACATGGTCCAGTTAAGAAAAACTGGGAAAAAGAAGATTTTCCAGGTGGGCAGGCTCAGGGACAGCCTGCTTGGCTCCTTGGGCTTGGCTGAGCACCTTGGGAGTGGGGAGCAGTGGGCACTGCAGACTGCAGCCCCCAAAACAGCACCCTGAAGTGTCCAAAAGAGGACCAGAGCTGTGGCCCCGTACCAGGCCCACACTCAGCCGGGACAGCTCTGCTGTCCCCTCTCCTGCCATCCACAGATGCTGATGGGACCACACTGGATGCAGCTGCAAACCCCAGCCATGAACAGCAGCACAGTGAAAGGTAAAAACCAGCAGCTGATGAGGCTGTGAGGGCCTCCAATTTCAACTCTCCCGGGCACCATCTAAATGAATAAACCACTTCACAATTGATTTATTTACAGTTAATGACATCCTCAGCCACTCTTGAGCTTGGCACAGTTCAAAGTACTGAGCACTTCCATGTTATTGTCCCAGGTTTTATTCCCGCATATTTCCAGCAGCGGGCAGTGACTCAGCCACATGAATCATTGATGGCACCGTGAGTCACACTGGGTAGCAAAGGAGGATCTGGATACCCATTACAAGGTTTATGGGAGATCAAGAAAGGCACAATATACTGTATAGTCATTAGTATCTAAAGCAACATTATTTCATTTAGCAAGGGGAAAAAAAAAACCAGTTATTTTAAAATGTTATTGCAAAGCCTGGCAAACCAGACCTCTCCACATGGCTCAGAATCAAACCTGCCCTCCTTCCTCAGCTGCCTCAGTCTGCACTTGGGATTGTAACCCAGACCTCAGAGACAAGAGGCTCGTGCCTCTCCTATCCCTGCACCTCAGAGCAAACAGGTGCTTGGTCAGGATTCAGTCCTGGACACATCCTCAGCCACACAAACCACCCCTCTCCATCACAGGCTCGGGGGGTCCAGGGGTGCTGGGGGGCTCCAGCTGCTGAGGCCACCAGCCTGGCTGTGGCTGTGGCTCTGCTCTGCACCAGGGCAGCAAACAGAGGGGTGCAAAACCCCAATCTGTGTGACCCCAGGGCACCCTGCATGTGCCACATCCCCTCCCTGTGGGGCCAGCAGGGATGGACAGACACCCAGACAGAGGAAGGCTGCTCTCCCTTCAGCAGGAACACAGAAAACTTGTGGTTAACACCCCCGCAGAAAATGCTCAGCTCCTCTCGCTGCTGACCCAGGGCCACCACAGTGTTTTACAAGCACTAATTAAATCACAGAAGGCAGCTCTGTCCTGCTCTCCATCAGGGACATGTAGGGAGTGCTCTGCCTCCAGCAACATCCTCCCAATCCCTCTTCCCCGTGGGGCCGAGAGCTCTGACATGTTCTCCTCTCCCAGGGACAGGCCACACTTTCTCCAGGAAAAGGCATGTGTGCTAATGGAAGGGACTATTTTGGGAGGAGGCAAAAGAGATACCTAGGAAACAACTCTGAAAGGATGCTGCCAGCACTGCAGGCTGACATCCCAGAGCAGGGGACTTTTTTTTTACAGAAGTGGGAGCCTCATGAAGCCGGGGAGCAATGTTCCCTGGAGCAGGGGAGCAGTGACCGTGGTGGGCGATGGTCACCGGATCCCACACGGAGAGCAGACCCCTCATCTCCACGTGCCTGTGTCTCACCTCTCAGCTCCCCCAGGTCCAGGGTCTTGCCCAGCTGCTCCAGGAGGTCGGCCCTGGCGGCGTTCTTCTTGTGCTTTTTGCCCTCGTAGTGCTGCTGTGCCATCATGGGGTTGTTGAACCAGGCTGTGCAGAGCTGGCAGTACCTGTCCGAGTCCCTGCGCTGCGGCGGCGACGGCACCACGGGGGGACTGTCTGTGTGTGGAGCCTTCAGGGAGCCCAGGGTGGCTTCTGCAAGACAGGGAGCCTTCAAACAGGAGCTTTCCAGGCTTGTGCTGCTGCTTGAATAACAGCAGACCCCGAGGCAGATCCCACATTAGACACGGGGAATAATTAGCAGCAGTTACAGGGTCCCAGTGGGTATTTTGGATGGCGCTGCTTGGAAATCTACCACTTCTCATTAAAAAAAGCAGCGTGAAAGGACAGCCCAGGACTGTTCCTCAGCTTTCTGCGTTCCACTAGCTGGGGAAGGAGGATGCTCGCAGTTCAGTTACACGTCTTACCACTGTTGTGACTAAATCTGCTAAACTTATCCTGCTTGAATTGCTACTCCACAGAAAAATTGCCAGTGGAGAATAAATATACCAGGCAGAGCCATCTCCTTCTCATGATAGAGAGACAGATTCATCACTATCTCAGGATTCTTATTTTTTAATTTATTTGGTCTCAGAAGGAAAAGGGAAAGGCACAGTCATAGTAAATTGCCACAGATGAAAAAAACCACTCAATAGTCAGCCCCATCCTTCAAGGATCTTTACATGGTGAATTGTCAGCTACCAGCAACACTTGATCTTAACTTAATTCCAATTTCCAGCCCATCCAGGAACACAAACATGACCATCAAACCATTCCAAAGAAAAATGGGTGATGAGTCTTTATATAATGGAGTGCACCTCGTTTGACACAGTTGCCTAACTTTGTACAATAGAAGTCACAGAGCCATGAAAGAACAGTTTAAAGTAAAATAAAGTTCAGATAACGCCGGGATACAAAAATATACAATGACTAGCACTTAATTATCGCACTTCATTCAAAAATTCCCTTTTATGTGGTTTTCCTTTTCTTTTCCAGATGACATGTCTGCTCTCTAAATAATTAACAACCTGCTCTCTCTGTGGTACCGGAATAGGCACATTTGGAGGCGGTGAGAGGCGCGTGGTGGCTCTCTTTGATCAGGAGATGATCCAGCTGAGCCCTGATGAGCACGCAGGGCAGCGAATGCCAAACCCACCTCAGTGTCTGACACCAGGAATGCCAGCACAGGGATATATTTAGACATATCATTATGCCTGGAGCCCACTGTGATTGACTCCACGGCTTGAGAAAGTTAATATTGTTATAAATCTTCTGCTGACCTCCTCGTCTATTAACTTCCTTCGAGGAAATTCTATCTTACATATAACATTACTTACAACCTTATCAGTTTCCAGGGGTTTGTCAGCTTCTATTGTTTTTGGTGACGATTGCCAAGGTATCAGAGTTCCAGTGACAACCACGCTGCCTCTGAAGAGCTGCTCCGGGCAGGGCAGAGGGCAGGGGCAGGGCCCAGATGGATTTTGCTCCGAAAAACAACTAATTTCCTACAGTTCCAGCACGAGAGACACAGCCCAGCCCCTGCAAGGTGCATGCAGCAGAACTGCAGGCACAAGAAGAGCAGAGCCAGGGGCCAGCACGGCCATTAGGAGGAAATTAGGGAATTGCAATATTGCCTGTCTGAACTGGGATTACACAGCTCTGCAGGTGCTTGACTCACGAAAAGGAAGCACAACTTGCCTATTGCAAACACATTTCTGCGCTCCCTGAGAAGCCTCCCTGCAGTAAGGGGTCCATGCCCAGACCCCAGTGATGCCACAGGGACTGGGAACAGCCCCAGTGATGCCGGGGGGACCCTCTGCAGTACCCCAGAACAGGGCTGAGCTGTGCTGGGGCACCAGACTGAGCCACAGGGACGTTTGGACCATTATAAACAAGCAGCAATTTCAGCAGCCCAGGAGCTCTGACAGATCTGACTCGCCCTGCAAGCCCCAGGCTATAAAGTTAAATCCATCCCATCTTTTGGTCAGCGTTCTCCTCGTTTCTATGCTCACTGCTGCCGGGGGGGAACCAAGGGAGGCTGAAGCTCACGGAGCTGGTGGTGTCCACAGGAGTTACATCTCCCCCTCTCTAAGGGAATGCGACAGAAGCATCTCTGCTCTCAGCCAGCCCTGTGGCTGTGCCTCGGAGCCCCTCTCCAGGCTGGTGGCTCATCCTCCCCCAAACACCGTGCAGGAGGGAGGCTCTCAGTGGGATGGCACCAGAGGCCCCCGTGCCCATCCCAGCCCTGCTCTGAGCCCACCAACACGCCTGGCTCCCCACAAGCCCATGGGCTGCAGCCCCATGGCACAGACCCCTTCCTGCATCACAACAGGCAGGGGTTTCCTCTGAGCACTCAGTGCAAAACACCTTCTGGTAAAGGCACATTCCTCAGGTCCCACTGACAACCCCCATGGGTCCTACCGTGTGCTGAGCTTGGCCTGGCAATTAATGAAAACATCCCAAGTTTACCAAATCCTCCTGAAGAGAAATAGATGAGATTTGACTTTCTCACAAATGCGAATTTATCATTTTGATATGCACTACATAACTGCTACACAACAGCAAATGCCATCATTCCCTGAGCAGTGACATGAAAATTAATAATAAACACTCACAAAACGTCAAACGTTAAAAATGTTTCTCCATCTAAAACACAAACATAAAAGCTGCGAGTTTGACTATTTCAAGTATTTCAAAATGCTAAATAGCTCATGACAGTCTGCCTTACGCTCCCTTTCACTGTGGGAGGGAAGTGAGAAAGTCTTACTTTGCTGCAAGAGGCAAAATACAAAGTTAGAAACACTTTAGCACTCCAGTGATGAACCAACGTTTGACTCCTTTCTCGCATCCAAAGCTTTTTATTCTGAGCTGGATTTAAATGGCACCCAACTTTTCCACTGGCACACTCCAGGAACTCAGCATGAGGACAAGAAACAACCGAGCCACAACAAGGGGGCACCGGAGAAACCCTTTTTTCTTCAGTCCAGGACTAAGGCAGACTCCAGCTGCTGGACAGATCCTTGCACCCAAACCCAAAAGCCACTTTGTTCCCTATAGTGTCCCAAAGCCAGGGATATTGCCACCTGCCTGGAATGATCCCTGCAGGTCCCCACACTTGAAGGCAGCAGCTCTTCCCCCCACAATTCCTTGGTTTATACCTCACGGTGATGATGGGATGCAAGCTGACAGGGGATGTTGGAAACGACTAGAGGAATTCATCAGCAATAGCAGTGGCATAAAGCCTCTGAGGGGTACAACCTTGTACAGCAGAGCAACAGGGAAGATCACAACTATTTTGCTGTCATGATGAGACATCGTTTTTGTGAGAAACCCAACTGTTGGGGCACTTATCTCTCTCCTGAAAGCACCAGCAGAGAATGAGAGATCTGTGTTCCACTCGGATGGCAACAGTCAAGGGGAAGGTGTTCCTCTGCAAGAGGAATGAGAATAGATGTGATTTTCTTTGGGATTGATGAGACAGAAACCCCAGAATATCAAGCAGCAGAATATCCTCCCCGGGACCATCTAGCACATTCAGGACTGTGCTCGGCTGGCTCCCAGGACTCATGAACACTGAAGTCTCTGAAGCTCTGTCGGAGAGAATTAAAGGTCCCTGGTGCCAGCCATAAAGGACTGGGCCAAAAACCCAGTGGAAAAATGCTGGGTGAATGTAGGAAGCCCAGCAAAATGTGTCCAAAGGGCATATTTCTGAGAACTCCTGGAGAGCAACGAGGTACTGCAATGTGTTCCTGAGCTCAGCTTCACCTTCCAGATCAAGTACCTGGAAGAGCTGATGAGTCCTTGAGTTACTCCTTCCTAGTGATTAGGATGGCTGAAGAACCCATTACTCTGGAGCATGAAGTGTGGCTCACTTAGAGCCTTGTGAGGCTGGTTCAGATGACTAAGAGGTGAGACAGAACCACAATGCGAGGCTGCAGCCCTTGGCAAGCCCTGCCTTGGCTGGGCCCCACAGTCCCCACACCTGCTTGCACAGTCCCCCTGAGTGAACCTATACCATCGACTTACATGGGAATCAGTCTGTGTAGTGTTCCCTGAAATCCAGCACTCCTGTGACCCTCAGCTCAACTGGACTTAACCAGGAATATCAAGTTTTGTGGCAGGTCTTTTGGTGCCGGAGGAGGAGCCGCTGTCAGGCTGCACACGAGGGAAGGTGTTCAAGCTCTACCACAAGCACTGGACAAATAAAACACCACAGCTGAGCCTCTGCTGCTCTCTGTGCCCTTGCAACTCTCTGCCAGCTGCAGAGAACAGCCTGAGGAGCCCGAAGTGAGTCAGCTGCAAATGAATGTGTGGGTTCATGTGAGAGTCTCCTCCCGGGTGACCTGGGGGTGCTCAGACACTGCCAGCCCCTCGATCCCCTGTGGCTGCACCCTCGGCTCCCACGGGACACACCAGTGCAAGACACCACCTAACACAGTTCTCTGTAGCTGCATCTGCAGCCTGGGAAGCTAAAAAAGGAACAAAAGCACACGTACACAGAGGAATCCCCCATTATCTAATCACATCTAGGATTTATATGCTCGGCAAGGTCCAGAACACACCGCTCTGTTGGTATTTTGTGATGAAGTGCCACTGGCAGCGATTCTGGGTCAGATCTGTCTGCAGGACCTCAGCCCAGCAATCCTTCCTGGAGAACAGGGAGTGCTTTGCTCGAGCATCCTCTGTCCTCACAACCACAGAGGAATATTTCTTTTTTCACAGATTATTAGCAGTTTTCAGGGACTTTATGGTTAAGCAAACAATAAGATGGTTAAATTATCCGATCCCAACATTTGACTTTTTAAATGTGAAAGTTAATAGGCTTGCATTAGTGGAATCACCGTGGAGGAAAGCACAAAACCCATCTGGGCAAAAATCAAGAGACAATCAATCCAAGAGTTTTTAAAGCCTGGATTTCCCTCTGAGGTAAGAACAGATTACGCTCTGTTCTATCCAGTAACATCCCAAAGGTTTATTAAACGTATTAGCTGAGTGGTCGAATAACTGCTGATAATTAAAGCCTGGCTTGGCTATCTCTGCTCAGTGGAGACATTGTCTTCCAGCAAGCAAAACACTTTGGAAATGTGGAGCCAGAGATAGGGCTCTTGCACCAGGGCCAGCCCTGGCTAATCTGCATGAACAAAGCAGACAGTAATGAGCATCAGCAATTTTTAAAGGTTGTTATGACAGCAACGCAAATGAATAGCTGCTTCTATTATAATAGTGGCCACCACCACTGAGCCATCCACGCTGGATCCACTCCTGCCCGTGACCCCCACACCAGCCCCTCCTGCTCCACTCGCTGCCCCTGGACCTACCTGTGGCCTTTAATGCTGGTTGTTCCCCTAGCAACAGTTTTAACCTTTTGGCATGGATTTTCCCTTGGTAATGCGAGTCGGCCACCACTGCTGAGGTAAAGGACATGTTACATAGTGTGCAGCATTTGTTCTTATCCACTGAGTCACCATCACTGCCCTGGGTGGAGACAAAAACACAGACAAAAGAAAAAGAGGTGCATAAACCCACCAAGCACAGTCATGAAGAAAGAAGGGAGGAATCCAGGCTGTTATGCCAAGGCCATAGCTGCCAAGAAGTTTCCCTTCCTCATGTCTCTCAGCCTGGCTCCTGCCTGGTCCCAGCCCTGCCCAGCCTGGGGACACCTCCAGCTCCCTGGCACCTTCACTCTGCTCTGGGACCTCAGCCTAAAACTGTGTCCCCCACAGCCACAGGGCTGCTGGCACGTCCCCCAGCCTCCCTTCCCTCAGCCTTTATTCCTGTTCTCTGGCTGAGGTCACACAGACCCAGAGCTTTCCACTTCTGGAAGAGACCCCAAAACACTTGGGGATGGGACCTGGGGGGGAACAACTCTGTATGCAGGTGGGAGAAGCAAATGAACCACCTGGAATCGTGCATGTCCCCCCAGGCAGGACCCAACACCAGCCCTGGGCAAACCTTCCACAGAGCAGACACCTGACCCACCACTGAAGGTCATTTTCTCCCCCCCAAAAAGCACTCTTAGAAAAATGACCGATTTTCATAACTTTTTTGCTGTTGATAACTGTAAATCAACTTAAACCTCAGGGAGAAATCTCAAGAGGTGATTAGTACTGTTCTGAGTGCAATTTGCACTTCTTTCAAATAGCTTTCTCTCAAGATATTTTATGTCTTCAAAGGGAAATCACTTGAAAGTTAAGAGCAGAGTAAAAAATTTCCAGACTCCATTGATCATCAGTGGTGGCAACATATAAAGAGCCTCCAACAGAGCTCATGTGAAAAGCTGATACACTTCAGTGTTAATGCACCAGGGTTTCTTCTTCTGCCAGGGCTGCTCTTCAGTGACACTTCTTCCTTTCCAACCTACTTTCTCAGCTAGACTGCAGTTAAATTAAAAAAATAAAAACCTCCTCAAAGACCCCTCTGACATCTCCTGTGAGATGAGCCCATTTACAGTGACCCACAGTTCACTGCACAGCCCATCCAGGTTCACCCAAGTCTCTGGGTGAGCACCTCCTTGAGTGGGTAGGGGTTCAACGCCAGTGGAAGAGGAGCATCCCCAAACTCTTGGTGGGTCTGCACACACAGGACAGACCTCTGCTCCCTAACAGCCAGTTCCACACACCAGGAGCCTCTCTGCATCAGTGGGATGCAGGAGGTGTTTGGGTGTTATTAAGCATTTACCCACATTCCTATCCTTCAGCAGCAGCATCACCTCCCTTCTCTCCTCCACCATCCAAACCCCCTGCACGCAGCCACAGGAGCTCCGTGCTGCTCCAGCCCTGAAGGGTAATTATGCCTTCTCATTTGTCAGCGGCTGTTTTACCTGTAACCAGAGGGGCTGGGGAAAGCCGATCCGGGTGTCTTTTGTCACCCGCTGAATGACACCACGCAGACAGGATTGTGCAGCCAGCTGGTGAAATCACACGGCTTGTCTACCCAAGAAGGGGGGGCACAGGGCCCTGGTCCCCAGGGATGTACCCACCCATCCCTCCTCGCCACTGCCCAGCTCAGGCTGGTTCAGTGAGCAGGCAGTGTACTGAGCCTCTGTACACCCACACAGCAGCTCCCAACCCAGGGTTGCCAGACCCAGCCAAGGAATATTTCTACCCCTTGTTCCTGCAGCCTTCTCCAGCCAAGCCTTCACCACGGTGAAGAACAGTGGGACACACCACAGGCTGGGAGCTAAAGCATCCACCTCCCAACACTGCCATACCTCTTCTTCCCCTGCTCCGTAGCTGTGCTGAGCCAGCCTAATTTATAGGGCTTCTTTTTGTGATATTATAAACTTCAAAGCCAGGCTCCTACATCCAACAGAACTAACTTCAGTTATGTGGCTGCCTGTTAACAAGCTGCTAAAAGGTATAATCCTCACATAAGACCAGGCACTTGCAGCCCATGGCTGGATGTTCTTTAAGCAATCCACAGAAAAAGTATGGATTTTTATTCCACAGATACATATCTGTTGTCTTCACTTCCTAGGTTTTACTAAGTGAGAAAAGGCTGATTAAACTCGATTTACCAACCCTGGGGCTTGAGGAAATGACTCCTGATTTTCAGCAGGGCCCTGACACCTTCTCAGATTACTTTCAGCTGAAAGGTTAAGCAGAAATAAAAGTCAAGACATGAAGTTTTCCCCATCCTCCACAAAAAAAAATTAAATGAATAATGAAGAGCACAACAACCAAGCCCTTATCCAGAGCAAGACTAATTGTATAAGCCTCCCACTTCTCACTCCAAAGGGCTAACGTGTGTTTTGGGAATGCAGGGTGTTTGTGCAGTCCTCAAGCAACAGCCACCACCACCCTTTGCCTCAGAGAAAGGTCAAGAAGCAAATGCTGCTTTCAATCCCATTGCTCTGAGTATCCACAACTGCAGCTGCCTCCCCCTCCTGCTGCCACCTGGCAGAGGGACAAGGTGTCAGTTCTGTGGTCAGCAGGACACAAACCCAGTGGCATGCAGCCATGTAACAGTTTTGAAGGAAAAAAAAGGTTAATATTCCTTCTTAAGCTGCAGATACTTCTACGTGCATTTAATTTGTTTTCATGGATTATTCCTAATACTCATTAAAGCTGCTGTGCCATGGCCCAGGGACACTGCTGGGATTGGGCACCCCAGGGGCACAGGTACGTGGCAGGGATGTTACTGTGCAGCATTAGAGATGTCCTAAATAGTCCTGTTCTCCCTAAATGTAAAGGCTTGGATTATATCTGATCAGCAGCAAGACTACTTTGAGCTGTAAACATTGGCAGATTTGCCCTGTTATATTTTTATAACACAAATAATTATAGAATTTAAGTCTGGCCTAGCCTAGCATTCACCTAGAGCACGAGGATGCATTAATCCACCCCCCACTAGGGTTTCCCTTGGCACAAGCACCAGCAAACACGGAATTACACTCCTTCTCCATGTTGCCTTTCGGAAAAGAAATGGGAAATAGTTCAGCTTTAACTTATTTGAGGTCTGGTTGGTTCTCTATCCTCCATATCCCCGTGCTGAGGTGCATGTGCAGTATGTGGTTCCTTGTTAGACATAATCAAACCCTTGGAGGATCATGTTCCCAGTCTGTATGTGCTTGCCCACTGCACCTTTCACCCTGTCATTAATAACTCAACAAAATCACTGTGAGATCCTGTTGTCGAGGGGCAGATTGCATCTGCAATTACTCTGTGTGGAACAGAAAAGCCCACTCATGTTTTAATTACTGTGTGAAGGAGCTTTCAGATTCCTTGGGCAAAATTTGCATGCTTCTCCCTCTAATTAGAAGATCCCTCAGTAAATATCGATAGTGCTCAGCCCCAGTGACACTGGACTGGTTTGGATGCTGAGTGCTGGGAACCTCATGGCAGCTCTCACACCATCCCCAGAAAGTGGGAAGGAACCGAATGAATAATTCCCCATGAATCCTTCTCTTACAAATTCAGTGTCCTTCTATTGCCTGACAAAGGGCTGTGAGCTGGTCCAATTCCTCCACTTCATTTGTTTATTTGAGCACAGCTGAGGAAGCCACTGGCCAACCTTTAAACCAGCAGAGTGAGTGCAGACTTGGGTGAGGAGCCTTCACATCCAGCACCCTGTTTGCCCTGACTACTCCCAGAACAGCAGAGCCCTTGGAGGGGTCAGGCTGCTCTCTGGAGCCTCCTGCTTGCCCTGGGGGTTTTCAGCCACGACACAGCAGTGGCACTGCTGGCATCCTTTGATCTCCTGCTGGCATCCTTTGATCTCCTGCTGGCAGGTGTGCCCACACAGCTCCTTCCATGGCACCACCCACCAGGTGTACCTACAGCAGCCCTGCCCTGGCACTGTGTGCCAGCTATAACACACAGCCCTGCACATGAGTACATGACATGGCCACACTCTGTCCCCAAACGCTGACCAGGTGTGAGCCCACCCCTAAGCAAAGTGACCCTTGAGAGAAGTGTCACACACTGGAAGCTGGGGAAAGGGGTCTGGAAGTGACCCCAGTGCTGCTCCATGCACCCCAAGGGCCTTGGCAGGAGCACTCCAGAGTGGTCCTCACCCCTCGCCTGGAGGCACGAGCATCCTGCAGCCATCACTCCCATCACCTGCCCCAGGTGCTCACCAGCAAACCCAGCCATCACACTGAAACAGAGTAAGCCCTGGGCATCTGCTGTCAGCATGTTTTTTTGCCTATGAAAGAACATTCAATAACTAAAAACGCAATCACTGCTGCTGATGCACATAATTCTTATGTGTGGTTTATTGAAAATTATTTCCAGTTACTTTGCATTTCAGCTAATCTAAATGTTACCTCTGGGCACCTGATCATCTGCGGCTGTCACAGAGAGAACGCTGTAGCCCAGAGTCAATGATTCACAAAGCAGCTGAATAAACAGGCACTTGGATTATACCCACGTTTTCTGAGCGGAGCTTTTTCGCCGGGCAGCCTCCATCGATGGGGTGAAGCATGTAATAGAGGCGGACTTTGCTGGCATGTTTCCGACTCTGCAAAACAGAAAGGAAAGAAAAAGGAGAATTGAAGTTGCAAGGAGCAAAAGACTCTTGCTGTGCTCACTAAAGCAACCCGCAGTCGGATTTCACATCCCCTTGACATTTGTATCCAGCACCAGAGAAGAAAAGGGGAGAAGACTCGGGTGAGGAGCCTTTGCACTTCACAGAGGTCTCACAGAGCTCTGCACCCAGCTGAAGTGAGCTGTGGGGTGATTGTGACACCTGCCATTAGCAGAAGAAAGGAATCCACCCTGGCCAGTCCCCAAGTCCTGCTGCCTGCAGCCTCTCCAGAGCACAGCAGGGATCAGGGGGAGAGTGAAGGGCAGCCTTTGTTACCAGCCCATTTCCATGGTGGGCAGATGGAAAGCTGGGCTTACTGAGCTTCAGGCAGAGACACGATGGCATTGTGAGGGGTCAGAGGCTCACACACAAACCAAATCCACAGCTCCTTCGCTTCCAGAATCACAAGATATGTCCCTGTGAGAGACGCATGAGCAGGTTTCACTCTGCCTTGGGGCAGGGTTGGAGCTCACCAGCAGGTGAGGGTCAGAAGGGACAGGAGACTCCCTGGTCATCACAGCAGCCAGAGCAAATCCTCGGGACTTGCAAAATGCAAAGGCAGATTTTAAAGCCACTCCAGCAGGAGCACAGACATAAACCTTCAAACCCCTGACTTACAGTCAGCTCTTGCCTTCCAGCAGGTGCAGGAAGGAAAACCCTGCAGCCACAAAATACCTGCACCCAGTGTCCAGACTTGTGGGCAACTTCTACCACGCAAATGCCTCCTCTAAATCTCCCTTTTCTGACTGCCCCACAGAACAAAAGCACCTCAACATTATAATTTCAGATCACAGAGCTGCAATTTTAAAATATTAAATTATCATTAGTGTGTTCTGGAACATTCATTTTCCCGTGATGTGAACACGCAGCTAAATTTGCAGGGAGCTATAATTTGTATTTGTATGCAGAAATGTGACTATGCAATAATCTTTTTCCACTAGCAAATCAGTCAGGATAAATAATGTCAAGTATCTGTCCTCAACTTGTCCTCCTGCTGCATTGAGCAAATGTGACCTGCCATGGAAAGTGCAGGAAACCCCACAGCCCCAGCCAGCAGATGAGCAGCCCAGACAGCGATGGTGGAAGTGGGAAATGACAAAATAGATGTTTGAAATGCACAGGACAGAGGTGCAACGTCACTCTCGGCGCTTGGCCGTGGTCCCACATCCTGCCCCGAGCCCTGGGAGAGTCAAACACACCACAAAGGCGATGTGGCCAGAGTGTTTTTCAGCTGAATTCCTTCCCTGAGCATTGACACCCTGCAGGAGCAGCCAGCCTCCCTCGAGTCATCCTCCCCACAGTCACGAGGCTCTTCCCTCGGCTGAGTTCATCCAGCGCCTCATGGTGCCCACACGCACACACAGACTGCTCAGTTTGGAGGGTAAAAAGTTGGCAGGGGCCTTGCTGGGTGTGTGTAAACTGCAAAGGCAAGATGTTAAGAGGAATCATTTTTATGGTTCTGCTCCATGGCGCTCAGCTGGCCATAAATGATGCCCAAATGTCGGCGTGAAAAGGCAGCAAAGCTTCAGCCTTCTGTAAAGCACCTCTCACCTTTACTTACGCATTTGTTTGGATTTATGAAAGCCAAGGTAAGAAAATAACTTAGGTTTGGCATAATTTAAAACTTCATGGCTCCTTATGCAGCCTTATTATCCTACGGTTATAAAAGCAGAGCTTAAAATCATCCCTGGCCTCTGCACGTATGTGGTGAGCATCTCCTTCCCTCTGCTGAGCGGAGGAAGAACAGCCCATTTGTCATCCATTTTATCTCTGGTATTTTCTACATTTACATGTGTATTTATCATCCCAACAGCCCAGCAGGAGCACGGCAGGACCACAGTGATTATTCTCAGTGCGCTGCTCGCAAACAGCCCGTTGGGTTCTCCTCTCCCTCCGCAGAGAACTCAAAATCTGCAGCTCCAAGGCACAAAGGAGGGCAAGTGCCAGACACACAGGGAGGGTCCAAAGGAAGAACCATAAACAGGAGCCAGGAAACCAGGATAAACTGGGATCAGGGCACCTGCAGCTCCCATTTTGATCCACCTCACCACACAAACAAGCCTTAGAGAAGACAAACCCTTGCCACGTGTGTAGATGTAATTTGGAGCCAGCCTGCTGCCTGTGGTGGCACCTCCAGCAGCCACTACAACCTCATCTTAGGTGCAATAAGGGTGTTTCTGTGCCTGTGAGTATTTCTTTTGTAGCTGTACAGAGTGTTACACCAAAGGCATTTTCACTTCATTTCCCTGTCTCTAGTGGGAACAGCACCTCTCAAAGGCATGAAGTCTGGCTTGAAACTGTAGGCTTGAAAGCCAGCCATGACCACGCAGGGAGCTGAGAGAGAGCTTGTTTTCACACAGCTGCTGCAGAGTTCTGCATTGCAAGCTCATGTGCTACTCTAAGGCTCGTCAATAAAAGTAAATAAATGGATCATTTCTATCTCTATCAAATCTACTCTAATATGGAGGATTGTGGCAGAGACAGCAGAGTTCTGGCAATGCAACTCTCAAACATAAAAGGGCAAAGCAGAGCTAGGCTGTGCTATGAAATGCAATTTGGTTTTGCATAAATCAGGTTTTGCAGCACACTCTGCCCAGAGCAAGTGGCTGGAGCAGGCAGAGAGGTCTCTGTGGGAGTGGGGGCAGCTGGTGGAGCCACGGACAGGGCGGGTTTGGGATGCACAGCCCTGCCAGCCCCAGAGGACGAGGGGCTGCTCATCCCTTCTCTGCAGACCAGCAGCTCCAGGGAGGCCAGAAGTCACCAGCTGAGGTGTTAGCCCAGGGCTTGCCAGGCTGCACAGACTCACACAGACCCCTGTGTTTGCCTGGGGCTCTGGGAGAGGAGCCCCCACCAACCACAGGAGCTCAGCACCCCCACCACAGCCCCGGATCTGCTCCCACTTTGCCCCACTGATTCGAGCTGTCCAGACAGTCCAAAACACTTCACCACCTTATGAGAGCCTTCCTCTCGTCCTCCCTCGCCAGGTTCAAATCAACCATCTCTGCAGCTTCCCTCAGGCTGCACGGGCATCTGATCTCATTTTCCTGCTCTCCACAGATCCCTTCATCCATCCTCGCTCCCTCCTCTGCTGGCAGCTCCTTGGTTTTGGTCCGTCTGCCCTTTCCCTCCTGCTCCTGTTGCTCTGTGACCTCTTCTCCAGCACTGGGGGATGTGTGGCCACATCAAGCACCAGCAGAGACACAAATAGGAGATAAAGGAAGGATCCACTGTGGCAGCCCAAATGGCTGCAGCTTCTCTTAGTTCATAAAAACATTCTTTTCCAGAAGCCCCTGGGTTGGGTTTTAATCCTTTTAGTGTACAGTGCTGATTTTTTTGTGCACTGGCAGTTTCTTAATTAAATTGCCATGCAACATGCAGTCACGTGATTACACCAACTTTTTTATCTGTATTGGCCCTACTTGTAATCTCATCAAAAGAGAGAAAGTTCTTCTGGCTGGCCCAGTTCTCCAAACGCTGTGCAGAAACCCAATTACATCATCCCCCAGCCCCTCTCCCCAGCCTGCTGTGCCCAGGAGCTGTGCCAAGCTGGAGGGCTCCAGCTCCCAGTGCGGGTCCCCCAGTGCTGCCGTGCCTGGCTCTGCACTCACGTTCTCCTGGAAGCTCCCTCCACTTTCCAAGCCCTGTGGAGGGTCAGCAGTGATGGCACAAAAAGTGTGGCCAGGGCACTCCAAACCCTTGCCTGTGAATTACTGGACCTGCCAACTCAAACAACAAGATCCTGGATTTCATAATCGCTGCCTAACAAACTTCCAAATTTCTACTGGAACAGAACCAATCTATTCCTCCCTCTGTGATATAACAACATCCTCTGCATTTTTTAAATAGAGGGCAGAAGTATTTTCAGCAAACGCCTTCCCATTTCTGCCTCTCCTACCCACGCGACCAGCAAACACTGTCAAGATCCCCGTCGTTCACCACAGAGCCAAACTCCCAGCTCTTATTCCAGACTCTGCTGGTTGTCAATGTCCTTTTGCTTCCTTTGTAATTTTCGCAAAGCCTCATTTATAATTTATGGTCATTTCTACCAACTTCCCCTCTTTCCTCCATGAGTTAATCTTTTAAAAAGCGCCTACTCATGCTTGTGTCTTCCTGGGCACACAGAGCGGCGTCCACAATTCCTGAGTGCTCAGCTGAATCCTCACTCCCATCAAATGGGAGGCTTCAAAGCAGCAGAGAGGAACATTACTGGTTTGGACATTGATTTGTTTACATGTAAAGGCAATTACTGATGATCTATTCAGCCAAGCAACCACGAGCTCACTTTATCTTCCCTACATCTGTGATCATTTCTCCCGGCTTCCCAAGCTGACTCCAAGTGTGGATCCTGAGCGTGAATTTTCAGTCTCAGGAATCACCATTTCAGCTGTGAACTTTAGCTTTGCCACTTCCTATATTGATTTTGACTGTAGTCAAAGTATTTCTCGTCCAACACACTGCTGGGGACCTTGCAGAGAGGAAATAACTCTTCTTAGAAGCTGTTGCTGGAGTGACACGGCAGGAGCAGCCGGGCTCAGGACCTGGCTCACATGGTCCTGGCACCCACAGACCTGTCCCCCACACCCAGGGTCACCCCAGGATCTGCTCCTCCCCGAATCTGCCACAAGTCCCTTCTCACATCACTCCCCCACATTCCTTCTGCAGAGGATCTTAGCTCTACACAAATGCAACCATGCATTTACTTCCCCATTGGTGTTAAGGGATTTTTCCAGGCAGTGCACCAGCCTGACCAACCTGACTGAGCTGAAGGTGTCCCTGCCCTTGGCAGGGGGTGGAGTAGACCTTTAAAGGTCCCTTCCAAGCCGATCCATTCTATGATTCTGTGAACATGTCAAGGGAAAGGGGGCACAGGGACAGAGTGAGCAGGCTGGGAACAGCAAGCTAAACCCTTCCTGCTCTCCTGCAGCTGCAGCTCAGGTTCCTCAGCTGGGGGTGGCATTGGGTACCAATGCTCGAGGTGTGGGTGGACTTCACTGCTGGCACAGCCCCACAACCCCAGTACCGGGTGGGCAACAAGAGTTCACACAAACTCAGTACCTCCAGTGCACACCAGCTGCCCAGCACTGTCTCTGCAGAGCAGCAGCACCAGCAGTTGATGCTGTTGTTCCCATTCCATCCTCACTGTCTGAAACAAATCCCTGTTACAGCATGTCAGTGCCAGTCACTCCTGGGAGCCCGTCAGCCCTGCGCGCACGGGGGCGGCTCTGTCACAACACACGAGGAGAACTGAAGGCTCTGCTTTCAAACACTTGGAACCCCGATCCAAACACGGGTTGCAAGTTTAATACTCTAAAGACAAGCAGGAGTGAATACCTGGAATGAAGAGGTGTCCTCCTGTGCAGCAGGAGCAGGAAGGGAATGCTGAGCAAAGGCAAGAGCTGCAGGAATTCTCCTGGGGATGCTGGCCAGCACAAGCCCCTCCTGGGTAGCTTTCATTCCATGCAGGCTTAATGTGACATCCCTGGTGCCTCTCCATTACTGCTAACCCTGGCATCCCATTCCCAGCACGTTTTATTACTGCTCTGGAAGGACCTTTGAACTTCAGCTAGTTTTTAGGGACCAACAGCCCCCTGCACAGAGGTAGCCGGGAAGGAAGCCGTGCACAGGGCTTCATCTGCTCTGCTGTTGCTGCTGTTTAGCAATAGATTTTGACACTGGGAGTGCATTAAAAGTAATGTTCAGCCATAAATGTTGACAACAGAGCAGTAACACGGAGCCTTGTAAAGTCCCATCCCATCTCCACTGGTTCCTGCAGCAGATGCAATGCAGCAGCTGCCTCTGTCCTGTGTGTCCATATGGGCTGAGTGCAGCACTGGGGACAGGCAGGACGAGCCCTGGGGCCCTAAAACAACAGCACCCACCTACCTCCCTCATATACAGCACGTTTACCCCAATGTATTTTAACTGGGGCAGTTGCCACAGGATGAACTGGGTGCCAGGGAGTCTGCAGCACACACAGAGAGCAGAGCAGCACCTCCACCACCTCTGCAACACAAGCAGGCTTTCATTAGCTTTCGCTCCTCAAGCCAAGGTTCTACCAAACACCAGCCCAGTCTGCAGGATAACAGAAATGCCTGAGCAGCCACCAAAACCCATGAACACCATGGCAGAACAGACTCCAGCAGTGGTAGGGGAGGATGTAGGAACAACAGGTAGGATATCCCCTCCTCCTTCATCCTCTGAAGGATTTACACGTTACTGCCACCAAAGCAAGACACAAACGTGACAGGTGAGCAGCAGCAGTGGCAGAACACAGGAGAGAGATCATGGCCAGCAAAAGTCACCTTCTCTTCCATGATCACTGGCATCAGCAAAGCCCTGACACACGATAGCCCTGCACAGCCCTTATTTCCAGCTGAAGCACATCCTTTCCACTCCTCCATCCTGGAAATGCCTGCAGAATCTCACGCAGGGAGCTGGGAGCAGAATCAGAACATTCCAGCTCCGTGCTTTCTAGCACAGCATTTATTTTGTTAAATAGAGTATGTGCTCTTGCAGCGCATTAATATTTCAGACACAGGATTGCCTTTCTGAGCACACACATCTTGATCCTTAAGGCACTAATGTGCCAATAGTAAACAATGTTTATTATTCCTTCAGACAAGCCATCGCTTCATGCCGTTTCCAGCCAAGGACAGCCCAACTGGAAGCAGATTAACCCCAGCACCGCTCCAGCCCACGCAGACAAGGAGTATTGATGAGGCTGTCGATATCGCTCGCCTGCTTCGCTCCGGAGACAGAGTGTGAAATCCCAGAGAGCACTCAGCTCCGGAGAGGAGCCAAAGGGCATGGCACTTTATTTGTTCTCCCTGGCTTCCTTTGCATTTGAATTTTAATATGCCTTGCCTCTGCTCTCCCCTGCTGCTCCACCGCGAGCATTCAAGCACCATTCCCTCATCTCAGGAGGTGAGCTGACACTTGCACTGCACCTTCCTGGGCTGCTCTCCCTCCAGACCCGGCGTCTTCCTTCATTTTAAATGGGAAAGCAAAGTATCATCTGAACACCTGAAGCAATAAAGATTACAATGGAGGAAAGCATTATAGCAGCTTGAGGAGCAAATGTGGTGATGAATGCGCAGCTCAGGGTGAAATCTGAGAGCAACTTTGCATATGAGGCAATTTTCCTGCAGGATTTTCAAGAGGAAACGTGAAAATAAATGGTAACATCTTCCTAATGGCTGTGAACACTTCTACCCAGAGATGAGGAGTAGGAGCTAACTAAGAAACCATAGCTCTTTTTTGGTGTTGTTTTTTTTATTTTAGCTTTTTAATTTACAGAGCAGCTCACCAAAGTGATTGATACAACCTCTCTCAAAGGCAGAGCTGAAAGGAAGTGTTAATTTACGGGTGATCCTGAGAGAATCCAACAGCAAAGAGGCTTCGGGCTCCAGAGGGAGACGAGACGCAGAGATACAGAAAAGAAAAAACCCGTCTCTGGGGCACACACTGTTCAATGGTACTGCAGCAAGCACAGCACAGCACAGGACACAAGGGGGTGTGAAATATGCTCTCTGCACTGGCCATCACCCCTTGTCTGGCCACCACCCACCTGGCAATGGCATCTCCCTGCCTTTTTCTGCTCCTGTTCCCTTTTGTGCCTCCCGAGGAGGAAAGGGGAGCCGGGGCACCTAAGGGACACTTGGCACATCACTGAGTGTCACCCAGCAGGGGTTGTCTCAGGCATCCACATTTGTATGGTTTATTCCAGAAGTGGGAAGGGATTTTTCTGATAAATTAAGATACTCACTTGCTTTAGCAATTAAAATATTCAAGCACACACTCTTTTGGGTATCAACACCGACCAGTGAGACAAAAGCTGTCTGGCACCAAACCCCCCGAGACCCTCGGCACTGCAGCGTGCACAGGGCTCGTTAAAGCCTTTCCTCATTTGGGGATGTCATTACAAGCCAATATCCCAAGGCAGCTACTGGGCTCAGCTCTGTCCTGGGGTGAACCCTGGAGAGCAGGGCAGGACCTGGCAGTGTCACTGGGATGGGAAGGAGAGCCAGGGCACAGCAGACACATCAGACAAAGCCAGAAATGCAGTCACACAAAGCACATGAAATAAGGGCAGTATTTGCTGTATGTCAAGCTGGAAGCAAAAATATGCTGCAAACACTCTGATCCTTTTGTCATTTTTCCACTACACTTGCCCTTGGAAATAATATCGCTTAATATTGCGTGACTGACATGAAATTATTTTTTATTCCTGGCAAAGTAGCACAGAAGAAGAGAAGAGTTATTGGTTGGTGATTTGGAGAAGGAGACGAGACAGCGATTGGAATTGACTATTCCTGTTTGGCAAGATAAAAACATCCCCCTTTCATAGGCTGTTTCCCTCTATTTTCTTACAGAGAAATGTCTTATTTTGCATGCACAGAGAGCCAAGATTCCAGTCCCTGGCACAAGGGCTGCAGAGCTCACTCAATTGCGCTAGCGAGGCACTGGATCAATCCCCTTTCTCTCCAGGCTCTGGCTCGAGAAGGGTAAGGGCAATGCTGACCAAAACAAACCCCAGCATCCCCAGCTGCACGGGCACTGAGGGCCACCAGTGCCCATGGGCAGCCAGGATGTCCACCCTGGGGGCTCCTGAAAATTGATCTGCAGGAAATTGAAGTCTTCTGCAGCTGGTATTTCCCCTATGAAAAGAATCAGTTTTTAATTATATAACTTTTTTAAAAGTAAGAAGGGGAGAAAAAAAAAAAAACCTGTGAAAATTGTGACTGGCGACTTTGTCAATTAGGAAGAAAGAGTGAATTTTACATTCCTGCTATTAACTAATGGCCTGCAGCAAGGGCTGGCAGCCTCGGGCAGGATGGAGCACCCAGCTCCACCTCCCTGGAAAACCTCCGGGCTTTTTCCCTGTCACACTCCAGAGAGGTGACCAGAAACACATGCCCCAAAGGGACGAGCCTCTCCATCAAGAGCAGCAGCTGCTGCAAGACCAAGGCAAAGCGTGACACAGCCCCTGGGCCACCTGAGGGGACCCTGACCAGCCTCCCCAGTTCACTCCCTCCATCCCTCTGCTCTGTGTTATGCAACCCACAGGCAGGATTTGGGAATGACATTACTGTGCCGAACGTCTACAGCGTCTGCTGGGATTTCACAGGGGATGACAAACGAGCACAACACCTCGCACTAAAATATACAACAGAAAACCGTGTTGTTTTCCACATTTCAAAAACATCTGCCATGAATTAATGATTCAGCTCATCCCCACAGTGACAGGCGCAGAGGAGGAGAGATTGGCTGAGCACCCTGTGGCTCAGCAGGCGCTGCTCCCATTCCTGCAGCACTGCTCCTGCCTCCTGGAGATGAAATTCAGCACCCACAGTGCCCGGTGTCAAGATCCGAGAGGCGTCCCTAAAACTTCAGCCTTCGACTTCCCAGCACTGCCAGGGATCTCTGCTGCACCGAGGGCAGGCAGAGGAGCAGTTACAGGAGAGCTCTTAGGAAAGTCACCAAAACAGACATGTAAAGTGCCTTACAAGGAAACGTGCATTCTTGTTCCCATTGTTAATTAATGCAGCACAGCATCCTCGGATCACGTACATTAAGCTGCTCGTACGTCTCCACTGGCCACACAAATGTCTCCACTGCATATCTATTACAAAACACTCGAGTCAGAGCAAGTGTTTGGGGAAACTTCATCTCCCAGGTCCCTGTGCACAAACTCTGCGTCTGTTGGAACAATACAGGCACTGTGTACTCAAAAACACAGCTCCTCTGAGTGCAGAGGTCTCTCATCCCTGGCTCTTCACACAGAATTGTTTAGGCTGGAGAACTCCAAGACCATCCAATTTAACTGAATTATTCCGTATTATCTGCATTTCTATATTATCTCTATATTATACACGACAAATATACAAAGTTAATATAGTTTATTCTGTATACACATCCCATGTAATATAAATGATGTAAACACGCATCACTTCTCCTAGAGTCTTCCAGGAGAGGCTGGACTGTCTGACACGTCCCTCCTTGGCCTGAGATCCCTGGGGGAGGACAGTCCCTGCATAGCTCATGCCATGCAAGGGGTGACAGACTGTGCTCTGACCCCTTCTGCACAGCCATAAACTGAGCCCTGCGCCTCCTCTGCATCTGAACCTGAACATCCCTGTTCTCCCACTGGGTGAACACTCACCGTGGCAGGATCTACACCAGGCTGCTGCAGACTTGCTCAGAACACGTCCCCACAGTGCAGGGAGCAGGTGCTGACACACAGAAAGGCAGTGGGTTTCCTTTCCTGAAGGATTTTACATCAGCATATCCCCCAATAATTTCCTCTTTGTTTAATAGGAATGTGTTTAAGTTTGTTTTGAAGATATGCAGGGCTGTTAATTGCTGTTCCAACATGTCTCCAATAATCCATCCTTTCTAATTGTTCATTGCTTGCTGCCTCTTAAGCGCTTAAATACATTCCCAAATACTAATCTATTCTCTGCACAATCAGTGATTCCCACTCAGCAAGGCACGGTGCAGCAAATTTAATACAACCTGAGCTCGTTCTGCTGCACTCTTAATTGCCCTCCTTGCTAACGGTGTTTCCCTCAGCCCTGTTCCAATGGCAGCCTGACTTGGCAAATTTAGACAAGGAGAAAAAGCCAGACAGGCAGCAGACACGGCTGCAGTGACATCACTGCCAGAGGGAGACGCCACCAGTGAAAACAGTTGCGAGAATCCTAAATTTTCAGAGCGGAACTGCGACAGCCACAGACAAGAACATCCTACCTCGTAATGGGCCACGCGCTGGGACTCGGAGATCAGCTGAGCACTGCACACCTTGCAGTAACTTTCAGTGAACAATTCCTGGTCGATGTCGGAGGATTTCATCTGTTCGTGACAGAGAGAGGAGACGAGAAGCAGGATCAGTGTCTGACAAGGGTCCTACAGAGCAAGGCAAAGCGTGAGCCGCGCGCTCCTCGTGACCATGAGGGAACGAAACCAGCACTATGCAGGTGCAAATATGACGGTCCACACCATGTCTCTGCACCACCAGCCTGTGCCAAGTGTTTGTCCCTCACCCTGGGCAGCTCCCGGGCACTGCTGGGGACCAGGGGCATGTCCCCTTCCCCACTGCAGTGGGGGTGGCTGGGCACACACCTGTGCCCAGGCAGCACCTGAACACCTTTGGCCACAGACAGGTTCCTGTGCTGCCCTGCCATGTGGCAGCTCCTTGTGAAGAGCTGTTCTTCTCCATTACCTTTCCCCTCTAGAAACACCATGTACAGAACCAGCTGTAGCAGAGATTGCTCGTGGCTCGAAACACACTTAACCATTTGTTATACAACATTGACGAGCTTATAAAGAGTTTTAGAGAAAAAAGGCAAACAGCATTACAACCCGGAGGAAGGTGGTTGTAAGCTGGAAGAGCACTCTGTCTGCTGTATTCCTCAATTTGGACATGAAAGGAAATTGCTCAGGTGATTTACTGGGCTGTGCTGTTCTGCAGCAGCTGTTTAAATATTTGTGTGTTCCCCAGAACTTCCAGTGAGGACACTCGCACCTACAATGAGGACATTTGCACCTACAAAACCAGCTTGCTGAGCGTTCTGGTTCACAGGAACACGTTCCCCCCCTGTTCATAGCCTCCTCCTCCTCCTCTGAACTCAAAACAAAGAAGCATATCAGGAACATTGAGACTTAAAACAGGCTGAACCCAAGCAGGCTCAGAAAACAACAGAAGCAGCTTCACAGAGAGAATACTTGAAACCAACCCCTGTGCAAATTAAGAGGGATAAGAGGTTGATGCCTTCTGACTTTTGCCAAGATGAAGTCTATTAATTCATGATCATAACAAACCTGGGCATAATGAAGACGGATAATACAGTTTTTATAGAGTTCATTCCACTGATTGGGAAGAAAAATATGGAAATGAACAGGCTATGAGATCTCATTAGCAGACAAAGTCAGGTGGAGAAAGGCCAGTCAGTGCTGGGCTGGGTGGCAGAGCTGGAGGTGGCTGTGCTGAATCCCCAGTGTCCTGTTGTCCCATGGTTATTGGGGTCCCTGCATGTTTTATTCAAGTAAGTAACTGAGTTGACACCTGAGATTCCCAACCTGGAGAGACCAGTCAGCCCCCAGCTCCAGGAAAATGTTTGTTCAGGTGTTCTGGTTTATCAGACAAAAGACACAAATCTCAGAGCTCCTCCACTGCTGCCCTTGCATTTTGATTCTGCAAAGACATCTGCTTGTTTTCTCTTGCTATCTGCCTAGGTTTAATCTTCATTTACTCTGTCCAGAGAGATGCTGCATTGAGAGACTTTCAAAGACACCAAAAGGCCCTTTTAGGAGTACAAGAAGTGTTGCAAAATTGCATCAAAGGCAAAACAAAGTCGGGGGAAGAAATCTCACTTAAGTACAACAGATTGACACAAGGCAAACCAAAGAATCTCATTAAACCTCAATCCAGCAACCAAGCCAGAGCCAGGTAACATCACCTTCATTTGCATGCAGCCTGAATGTTCACAGTACAAACCCTCATTGCAAAAATCAGAGTAAATCAAAAGCTTCTCAATATTAGTTCAGCTCTCTGTGCTCTGATAACAGAGCCCAGGTCTATTCTGCCTCCCTGAAAGGAATTGTCTGTCTCCCTCTACAGCAGCAGGGGCCAAACAGGCTGAACAGGAACAGGATCTCAGGTGTTTTCTCCAAGCAGTAAGTTCTGATACAGAGGTGGGATGTGTTTCCCTCCATATCACGGATCCAGCACCAGGAGAACACGGTGGTTATGCCAGTGATGGAGTCTGGTGACCAGTCCTTTTTGTGTGGCTTCAAGCCCTGCATGCACAGGGGAGCAGAGGCAGATCCTGCTTTCCAGAAATCTCCCTGTGCCCTCGGGAAGGGCAGCAAGCCTGGCATTGCCAAAGCCTGCAGGATGGCAGGGTCCCTTTGTCCAGGTGCATGGGTGTCCTCATGCCTGGGATCCTGGCCCAGGGTTTCACTGCTGGTTTTCCAGGCACTGCTTTTTCAAAGTGATGAAAAGGACAGCAAGGCAGAGGAGAGAGGGATGGGGATTAGGGGGAACAGGAGAACAAACAGAAGAAAAGCTTCCTTGCTTTTGCATGAATATATTAGGCTAAACTGCTGCAAGGATTCAAGCATATGTAAGCTTGGCTATTAAAAATAATTAGAAAGCTCTGGTAACAATAACTGCTCCTGGCAAAATTAAATTTTGACAAAAAGTAATAGATTCACCTTAGCAAGGCAGGTTTCCACATAAGCAATCCACTACCAGCACCCATTTACACAAACCACCCTTGCAAAGTTGCCACTGAAACCAAGACAGCTCCAGGACAAGTTTAAACTCAAGTACCAGGCATTGACTTGAGAAAACAGACTGTTACCTGTCCCTCAGAAAGGCAACTGAAGAGCAAAAGTCTCTTCCCCTCATCAGCAACCACCAAAGGATGTGCAGGAAACCTGCAGTGAAATGAATGTGTGAACATGCCCTTCTCCATGTCACAGCTTTTAAAGCTGCCACAGTCCCCAGGGTGGCACTGGCTGGTCTCTCACACAGACTATAGGGAAGGTCCAGGGCTGGTATTTCCCTTGGGGATCTGCACAGGGACCCTGCTAAATGCAAGAACCAAATGTCTGCTTCCTACAAAGGGTGGTCCCAGCTGGCGGCACCTGGGCATGGTTGCAGGGGCTCCCCTCTGCAGCAAGAGGCAGACTAGACATGAAACCCTGGGAAAAAGAAAACAGCTTTGTGCTGTGGGGGCCTGGCCTAAAACAAGTGCTTCTTCCTCTCCAGAAAAGCTTCCCTTCCCCACTCCTGTCTCATCTCACGTACACTCTGCGTTGCTGTTCTGTGGGTTAATCCGAGCAGTGATTTATTAACTTCTTCTGCCTGCTGGTGTCATAAAGGGAGCTCATAAGCAATTAATATTTATGTATTTCTAACCACTTAATTCCACTGTGACTCTCCCTGCCCACACATCCCTAACTGCTCCAGGACTGACCAGCCCTTGGCTGATCTCACCACACAGCCTGTGTGTCAGAACAGGAGGGTTTTCCCTGCCAAAAGCCATCAGTGTGTCCTCAGGAGTAAAGGACACTCAAGGGGGGCCACAGGTGCTGAGCAGCACAGGACATTGTCCCTCAACACCCTCAGAGGCTTTTCTTGCTGAGAGTTGAAGAGTTAACATGGGATTTGCAGCCCTGTCACCTGGACTCAAGGCATTGTGCTGAGCAGAAGGACTTGGTCTGCACACCGAGGTGTAAATATCTGAAACCCTTGAGGTGTAAATATCTGAAACCCTTGAGGTGTAAATATCTGAAACCCTTGAGATGTAAATATCTGAAACCCTTGGCCTCCTCCTCCTCAGGTGGGGACATGGTGGGCCCTCCACCACAAGTGCTGATCACTTTGCCTCTTTCAGTGGGGTTTATTGTGGCCTCCTGTGCCAAGTCCCCTCCCTGCTCCAGGTCTGTGACCTCTGCACGTGTCAGCTCAGCCTCTCCAGCATCAGCTCAGGGTGTCAGAGGAGACCTCGTTCGCAATACCTTGTGCCATATGGCTGCGATTCTCCTCAGTAGTTTCAGTGACTGTAACAGCTCAATGAAAATCAATTTGACGGGGCTGACTCCGGGTTTTGGCAGCGGTCAGAAAGATGCTAACTAAGTTGCACTAAATTTTAGAGGACAGCAATCCACAACTGACATCAGAGACATATGCAAAGCCAAATTCCCTTTTTAAGGAAATGCTTTGCATCAGCTGAATCCCACCAGACAGGGACATGTGCTGAATATGTCCCTGTCACACAGGTGAGTGGTGACAGTGTCCCTGTAGTGAGTGCTTTTGGGATCCAGAGCCTGCAGAACGGGACCTCAGCTCAGGCTGGGGCTCCAGGAGGTGCTGGTTGCTGCAGCCCTTTGCTGCTGCCACAGCCCTGGGGCCCCACTCTCACAGCAGCAGCAGCAGCTGCTGGCATTGCCAGCAAACATTTCCCATCATGTTCCTGATAAATGCTGCTGTAATGTCCTTTCCAGCAATCTTCCCTCAGCAAGACACTTCCATTTTTGCTGTTGCATACCCCATTCTCAAGTTCATCGCCCCCTTTTTTTGAGCAATGAGCTCAGTGAATAGGGAGAGAAGCTTTTTAATAATGGGAAATTCATGACTGATAGCAACAGTCCCAGAGTACACAGCAAGCATGAACCAGATAAGAGTTTTTTTTTTAATTCCAAGCTTCACCTTTCATATCACTTCACAGATCAACTTTCCAGTATTCACTGTCAATTATTTCTGCATTTCAACAACAAGCAGAAAACCATGAAAACCCTGGAAAGCTGCAGATGACTTCGTATCATTTCAGGGTAGGAGCTTGAACATGCAGCTCCAGCCCTTGCCTGTCCAGCCCAGTGTCAGCAGCTCCAAAGGCTCCTCCTGTGCCACTCACAAGCTCACACAGATCCAGGCACCCAGAGCACCCACTTGGGAGAGGATGTGTTCGATGGGGACAGCACAGGAAGGGCCTAACTCTGAGACTGGAGACAAGCCCCTGGGTAACCACTGTCTCAACTCTACATCACGTGCCTCAGGGATATGGATAGAAGGTATTGGTAGACATCCCAGGAGCTGCTGACTTGGCTGCTGCAGCCACAGAGCCACACACCCAACCTCTTCCTCACCCCAGGCCTGCCTTGGGAAGGGCTCATAGAATACATGGAGTGCCTTGCCAGGAGTCAGGTCCCTGACACACTCAGTCCATCACCTGTTGCTTGTGGTGCCCCAGGAATTCCTGCATAGGTTTGCTTTTCCCATTGCCCAGTTGAGGATGAGGATTGCCATAGGATAAAGCACTGGATTCAGCAAATTGGTTTTTTCCAGTCCAGAGGAAAGAAAAAAATTGTGGCCCCTTATCCAATTTAGTCTTGAAGGCCTTTAATCACCTTTTCCAGAATTAACAGCTCCCGAAACCTCCGTGCAGGAGCATAAGAGAAGTGGCAACTGAGCATGTGCACAAATGCCAAACACAAACAAGCCAAAAATTAAATGTCCTGACTTTCATGTTATGAATTATTTGTGGCTTTTGCTGCTGTCACTCTCCCGTGGATTAACATCTCGTGTAACACCTCCTGTTTTCTTCTGTTGTTTAATTTGTCTTGCAATAAAAAGAAAAAAAGTCTTTACTAATAATTAATGTGCTTTCAGCAACTCTGTCACTGCGCTTACACCGAGGCATCTGAAGAAATGCAAAACTGCCTTTTGAAGTGCCTGATTTCCCGCTATGAGGATGGTTGAGCCTGTTCCATGAGTGCAGTCCTCCTCCTGCTTTCATTGCCTTGAGATGGAGCAGCAGTGGGAAAAGGGCCAGGATGGGACAGCCCAAGGCAGCTCAGCACTGCTGGATCTCCCCAGGGAAGGGCATCCAGTCACAGACAGGACAGGACACCCCACCCCATGGCAACAGCAGGACCCTCTGCAGACCACCCTGAGCTGATGCAAGAGCCTAAATTTACAGTCAAGGCACCTGCAGCCTCTGCCTTGAATTTCCTTGCTCTCCCTCTGCAGGAGGGGAAGGGCCCTCGACAGCAAGCAATGTAATGGAGCCCAGATAATCCTGCGTCCCAGAGGTGATGGTGGCACATCCCTACCCACAAAGGACTCCTCAGGAGCCACAACTCCGGAGGATGCATGTGCTATTTTCAGGGTTTTCCCATTCTCCTGCCAAATCAAAGATGCTCCGTGTTCCTCCAGCTGTGTTGCACATCTGCCACCTCTGCTATGCTTCACCTTTCCCCGCAGTTCTTGTTTGGTTTGGGGCTTATCCCTACTCCCTCCGGTCCCTAAATCCTCTGCAGAGTCAATTTGCCTCACTTCTGCACTCGGTCTTTGATGCATTTTGACACGCTTTATTGGAGCCTTGAAAATCAGAACAAGATTGTGTGTGGCATGAGCTGGGGAGCAGGAGAGACCCTGCACGTGGCTGCTGCATGTGTCAGCACACAGAGGATGTGGAGAGCAACATGGGGGAGATGGTGCCTCGGTGCAGATGAGGCTCAACCTGAGCAACCCAAATGCCCAACTTCACACAACTTCCCTCAGAATAAGCAGGCAAGTTGGTCCTTTATTGGGATTGACTTCTTGAGGGAAGTATCCAAGGCCAGGCTGGAGGGGGCTCTGAGCAACCTGGGCTAGTGGAAGGTGGAGCTGGAACGAGATGAGCTTTAAGGTTTCTTCCAACTCAAACCATTCTGGGATTCTGTGTTTGCCAGGACTACGAAAAGGACACTCATACAGCAACAGTGCCCCTCTCAAAGGATGGAGAGCATGTTTTTAAAAAGACACAGTCTTTCAAAAAAGCTCCCACACAGTGGGGAGGAAATTGCTAGGGATGTTCCACTGAATCCCCAAGGCTCATGAGCTCTGGGGCGGGGAGGAAGGTGCCAGAGGTTCCCATCTCACCGAGTCATCAAGGTACCATTTATAAATAGAACCAAGCAAGAAAACGGCCTGATGAGCACGTCAGAAACAGCAGTGCCCTCTGGCAGAGGGAAGCCAGAAGGGACAGGTGATGCCCTCCAGGCAGAAGAGCAGCCAAGGCTCCAGGTGTGCCTGTGCAGCCCCCACCTGCCCCACCAGGCAGCACAGCACCCACCTGGCAGGGCAGCAGAGGATGAGCCTCGACCTTACGTGTGGCAGCAAAATCCAGCCGGTGACTTCTTGACCTACTGCCTGTCTGAAGTGGGAACAAAAAGCCAGCGAAGGAAATTACAGGCACATGGATTCAGAGAGCAAAGGACAGATCTGCACGGAGACAAGCCCTCCATGCCCCGAACTGCCTCAGGGGGATGAGGAAAGGACGCTGCCGAGTTTAGAGGGAGCCACACTGCAGTTCTGGGAGTGGCACCATCCCTTCCCTACAAACGTGGGGATCCCCTTATGCACATGAATTGTTCTAATTATTCACACTACATCGTGTGGCAGGGTTTAATTGCAAACATGTGCTGACTTGAATAAAAATACATTTGAAGAAGGAGATTGATACATTGAGACTGCTTAATACAGTCTGTAGGAACTGAACAGAGAGCAATCACATTTCACGCCTCAGGGCATTGATTCTCCATCCTGCACACTTCAAGGATGGGGCTCTGTCTCTCACTCCAGCACAGCTCGACCCTCAGCAGCAGGGACAGCCCAGAAACCTGAAAAGAAGGAGTAAAAGCAGCCCTGTGCAGGCTTCGCAGAGGTTGCACTCGAGATGGACGGGCTGCTGGAGTCAGATACAGAAGGGAGGGACTCGGATGCACCGGGATGCAGAGGGATGCACTGGGATGGAGAGAAAAGAGGGACCTTGTTCCCAGGCCCCGGCTGCTGTGGTTACCGCCTCACAGGAACAGACTGCCCTCGACCAAACCCTGCCCAAGCCCCAGCCTGCTCCCAAGCCCCAGCCTGCTCCCAAGCCCCGCCGTTCTGCTCCTTTCCCTCCCGCCGCATCACCCAGGGAGGGGCGCGGTGTTGGCAGCTCCCGGTGCCTCCAGCCCCGAGCCCCGGCTGCCGCAGCCCCTGGGGACCCCCCCAGTGTCCCCAGTGCCCGCAGAGTCCCCAGGGTCCCCAGTGTCCCCAGTGCCCCCAGTGTCCCCAGTGCCCCCAGTGTCCCCGCCGGCCGTCGCGGGGCCCCGAGCGCCTTGCGGGTTCACAGGGCCGGGGTTACCATGTGATGCTCGCGGTTGCCATGGAAACGGCGGTCTCTCACCAAAAAAAATAGAAGCTAAAACCCCCGCATGAATAGCCCCGGCACGGCGGGGCTGTGGGCACCCCAAAATCAGGGGGGCAGCCGGAGAGCGGCTCCCGCACAGCCCTGCTCTGCAGTCACCACCAGGACACCACGTTTATTTTTGGATAAGCAGGACCTACTTTTTTTTCCTGTGGCTCCCTAATAACATACAAAACGGCAGGAAGCGAGGCGAGCCGAATCCCATGCCGGCAGCCCGTCGCCTCTGGTACTTTGCATAATCAGGGCTTGTCAGTCCCCATCAGCTTCAGCTCAGAAACCCAAGAGGCAAAGCCATGTAAGGTGGCAACGGGCTTAGAAGAGGCCCCCAGAGAACAAATCTGTCCATCGCTGATGGGGGATTATTTTAATTCTGGATCCCTCATAAAAGCCTGCACGCTGGCCTAGCTGGCTAAGCTAAGGCACCTCTTCTAAAAATCAGCTCCAGTCTCAGCAGCAAACACTTCCCGCCCAGCACAGGTCAGCAAAGTTAGAGACAGCAGAGACAGAGGTGCTCCTGGTTATCCCCGCTGTCAGCCGAGCTCCAGTGGGTTGGCTGAGCTCCTCTCCCCTCCCTAGGACGGTCCCTCACCCATCCTGTATTTGCCAGCCAGAGCTGCCTCACCAAGCGTCACCAGGTGAGGATTTACAGGAGCCCAGGCACCCCCAGGGCAGGTGAGCAGCTCTGGCCAGGAGCCCTCCCTGCCTGCAGTGACTGATGGACTCTACTTCCTTCAGCCACAGCTCCCTGCTACAGCAGAGCTTCTTATCATCACTTAAATGATTTAGAACCAAGACACCAGGAATGTAAATGCTTCCAGAGTCCCCCAGTTAGCACAGCGGAGCTAAACCCCTGGCCTAATTTAACTGTGCATCCAAATTCCACATCCTCTAACAGGTACCAGCAGTTTTCATTAAACTCCTCCTTATTATCATGTAATCTGCCAATTAGCTTTGTAAGCACCTGCAAACAACAAGGAGCTTTACCTTAAGTAAAGCACAAAACATTTACATCCTTCCTACAACCTTTTCTTTGCCAGTCCTTGACTTAAAAAATAGAAAAAAACCCTCTCCTTTTCTTTGCATTCACTCTCTTCTAAGAAGCAGGAGCATCTCCCATGCTCAGCCATGCTCCCATGCCAAGCAAAAGCGTGCTGGACTTTTAAGTTTTATGTCAGACCTGCCTTCCTTGTGTTTGGAATCATCTCAGCAAGCCACTCAGATAATTCATGCTTCATTCTCCCCTCCGGAAAAAAACACTATCTGTCCCTTACCAACAGATGAGCAATGAGAACTGGTTCATCAATGCCCACTGCAGTGCTCCAGCTCCGTGTGCCAAAGGGTCTCCAGAAATGCAAACTGTTCTATTTGTGTCAGCGAGAAATTAAACTGCCATTGCAGAAGGGCTGGAGCTGAGCACACTCCAGGCTGGGCACCGGCTGCTCCTTTCAGAGGCCGGCTCTGACTCACAGGTTTGGAAAGGTCTCCCTCTCCCTGCATAGTCTGGACACTCCTAATCCTACAGTATTTATTAGGCATCCCCTGTGGCACTCAGAAGCAACAGAAAGGCACTAAAACAAGTTAAGGCGTTTCATGCAAACATCAGTTTTCCAAGTGGGGTTTGTAGGTTACCCTGCAGCCATGGCCATCAGCCTTCCAGTCTGGCTAGGGAGGAAAAAAGGCTCAAAAATGCTTTTTGTCTGTTCAGCAAAACCAAAAACATTCCTGCTGCTCTGTAACGTCCTTTCTTGCCCGCTGTGAGAGCAGGGCACTATGAATTGGCTCCTTGTGTCCCTCTGCCTTCACTACCCTGTGCCCAGATGTGGGGAACCCCTGGAGCCCCCTCTGTGCCCCCCGGAGCCACAGCCCAGCACCTCTTCACACTGGCTGGGCAAGCTGAAAGTGCAGTGAAACCCACTGACGATTAAAGAGGGAAAATAATGGGCCCCCACACTCTGTGTGGCTCCTGTCCCTGCCAGATAACCATGAACTACAGCCGCGTGCTTGAAAATTAGACGGATTAATTATCGCTACAATTAGTAGTATCGTGAAGCATCTCTGGTGGCAGGAAATAATATTGCCATAAACTTGTCTAATTGCTCAATATTTTCAAATGAGCAGTTGAATCCACAGTTATCATCTTGACGCTTTCACCAGTGGCATTGTAGGACGGGAAACACAGAATTGATTAATTAGTTTTCATTATAAGTCAGGCTAAACTCTGGCTCTCTCTGCCACGTGCTGTGATGGCAGCCAAGACTCTGAAGCTTGGAGGTGGCAAGCACAGACATGGAAGACACATGGAAGTGTCCTGGAATGCAGGGTTGTGGCTGAGAGCAGGAGAACTGCCAGCCTGAGCACCCTCATCACACCCTGAGGCCACAGTTTGTGCCTTTAATACCCTCAGCTCACATGTGCTTGTTATATATCAGGTAATAGAGGGGCCTGCACAGCGTTCTGTACAACAGCGGGTTTAACTGACTAATTTACGGCTTCAAAAGCAGTGGGTGTTCAATTCCATCCCATTCCTGGGGTTTCTGACAAGCACTCCAGGCGCTGCAGATCCAGTGCTCGAAGCTTTTCCCATTTCCTCGGTGAATTTGGAAACCAGAGCATGTCTCACCTTCGCAGTTCGCTGCCGGGTGTCACGTCTCTGGCTGCATCCTTCGAGGCAGCTTTAAATATCAATATCTCGCTTCACCACCGGGTCCACCCACTGTTTTGAAGCGGCTGGATCAAATTTAGGAGCAGTTTTGAGTGCACGGTGCAGTTGCCCAGGTCTCCTCGTGTTCACACTGTTTTCTGAGAGCCGTGAGCGCTGCTCCCTCTCACGCAGCTCAGGGGCCACTGGAGCTTTGCTCAGGTGTCCTGTGTGACACACACAGGTAACATGTATGTGATACATAAGCAAGTAGATCAAAGCCAGAGAGAGGTGACACCTCTAGGACCTCAAGTATTGAGGCTGATAGACTGGAAAGGTTTATTTATACTCTCCTACCTTCAGGATTTGTTTCACCAAAAAAGATGCATTGGCAAGAAGCAGGTCCAAGCTTAACTACATCTTCTACCCAATTTCCTCTTTAACAAGGCAAAGTAAATATATTTCTGTTTTGAAATTAAGAGCAGCAATGTTCTTCTCCCCTATTGCTTTCCAAATGAAGATCCTGAAAGCGCTTTTTGAAGCTTCCCAGTTTCATTTCCAGACCTGCTCCCCCCTGTGCTCAGGAGAAATGGATTAAACAAGCCCTTTGAAGTGCAGCTTCCCGTGAGCTGCTCTGGGGCCAGCTCAGCTCAGCTTTCTGTGTCTCCTGGAAGCAGGACAGCAGCCACCAAAACTCCCAGGACTGAACCTGCACGTACAGGCAAAATGCTGTCAGGGGGTGAGCACTGCAACCCACATGTGAGTCCCCTGCCAGCACAGGAAAGGCCTAAAACCTGTCAAGCATTGCACAAGAGGCAAGTTTTGATATTGTGAATATTCATCTCCAGCTATTTCTAGTTAATGGAACAAAGCAAACTGTCGAGAAAAATGGGAACATTACAGTAAAAACAACAACAAATTAAACTCTAATGCAATTAGAGAGCAATTAGGGATCTATCCTCTGGGAGCATTTTGGAGCTCTGGGTCTTTCTCAAAATCTGATCTCTCTGCAACTCTTTTTCTTTCTAGTTAATAACGAAGAAGCGAGAGTGGCACAGCTCCCCCCAGTCCCCTGCAGAACGCCATCTCCTGCTCTGCAGGAGCAGAAGGTGGTGGCAGGTAAAGCATTCACACCTCTGGGCTGAGGAAAAGGCAGCTGTCAGCAGAACAGGGTGCAAAGGAGGAGCAGAAACCACCGCCTGTGCCTGCTGCAAGGTGACCAGGAACACAAAGACCCAAATGCTCTTGTGCAAGAGCAGGCACGAGCCAACAGCAGAGCACGAGTGACCCTGGAAAACCCTTTGTTTTCCTGTGCACAGCTCTGGCACGAGCCACAGCCCAGAAAAATATATATTTAATTCCTCTTGACTTTTTAAACACACTCACACATATGCTTGTAGATAATGAAGGGGCAAAGACACACTGTCCCGTTCAGCCATCTCTCCATCCAAGCTCACCCACACGCTGCCTGAGGGTCACAGCAAAGCCTGGTTCTGTTAAACCTTCCTCTGGGGGATGCAGACACAGCAAACACTCTGCAGAGGCTGAGGTGGTGGTACGGCACCGAGGAAAAGCTTCCTCCCCGTTCCCTGAGCCTGCTGCTATTCCTGGGGCAGCCACGTCTGTACTTCACAGCTCCACTACTTCTCACCAAGGGGTGTTTTTCGTGCTTTGAAAGGAATAAGAAAGCTTCCATATGTCCTGCTACCTGCCCAGCAGCTGTCAGGGATAGGAGCCCCTCTGCATTCAGCAGAAGGTGGCACCTGTGCAATGGAGGGAACTGGGAACCTTGACCTTCATCTGTTTCTGTACTGAAATCTGTCCTTGGGGGTATCAGCGACCCCGTTCTGGCCTAGAAATTGGCCCAGTTTTGATCTCTCAAACCAGTTCTGCATCTCAAGTCACACCTCTTTCCTTGAGAGCTTAACCCAGATAAACTGAGACACCCAGATCCGAAGATGCCCAGGGCACCCAGTGCAGGAACCAGCCAGGACCAGCCCTGTGAGCCCCAGGACCCATCTCAGACTGCAGGCATTTCTGAGAGGGTTTGGGGAGCCCTCCTGACTCTGAAAGAACACCTTGCAATGAAAAAGGGTCTGCTTAGAGACTCAAGGGTCTCATAAAGACACCAACCTTTGGTCAAAAGTTGCTTTTTGAAAAGGAAGAACACTCAACAAACCCTCACTATTGTTGTCTCCCCTCGACCAGTGACATGGGGGATGAGGGCTGTCTGTTTGGGATCTTTCCTTGCTCCCTGCAACACTCCTGTGGGGAGGGATGATAAATCCACAGCCAGACCAGACGAGTCATCAGCATTCCCAGGTAAATCCACGGGCAGGAAGAGGGGGAGAGGTGGTGCAGAAGCCATAAATCCCCAGAGAGAGGAAGCCAGCTGCTCGCTGGGAGTGAGGTGCTCAGTCAGCAAGGACCAACCAGCTGCACCAATTCCTCTGCAAACTGGAAGCAGCAAGCAAACCAAATCCAGGCAAATATCAGCAAAACTCCTTACAGAGACACCTTTCCAAGAGGGCGCAGCCAGCAGTGCTGCAAATAGCTGGGGAGGCTTCTCAGGGTGCAGCACACCTGGGAAAGGGAAAGGCAGCAGCACTGCACCTCCTCTGGGCTGTCCAGGGCAGGAGAGGGCAGGAAGGTCTGAGCATAAGGGAAGGCTGGAGGTAGGAGCAAAGTTAAGACTGAAAAACTCAAAGCCAAGGGAAATGACTTCCGAAGCACCCTGGCCAGCCAGGCACACACAGAATCGTGGTGCAATGTATAGAAAAGGATCAATTATTTGGAGTGACTCAGAAGTGACTAAGAATGATTGGATAAAGATCAATTGTGAGGGCTGGAAATCACCCCAAATTTTGGAACAGTTCCATCCCTGGACATGGCCAGAAGGAAGGATCCTCCCCAGGGACAGGGACGCAGGCAGGAGGTACTTGCATCAGGAGGTTTATAACCCACAGGTCTACACTGTTCTGAGGGCAACACAGGATTCCTGACCTCCTGTTTCTGGTATAATCAGGGTGAAAGACCCATTTTTACTCTAGAAAGCTCCTGTGCGGCCCCTCCCTCCTGTCCCTTCCTACAGTAGATGAGTCACTGTCTAGAGCCTTTAGCAAAATACCTCTTACTGTTTATCGGGTCCCTGTCATTCCCCTCCCCACAGCACAGTGCAAGAAATGTCGGGCAATGCTCCAGGTCACTGTCCCCTTCCTGTGGAATGACCAGGGCCCCAAAGCTGAAGCCCCTCTGCCCAGCGCCCCCCTTTCCGAGCTGCCCTTCCCCAGCAGCATCCCCTCCCTCCTCCTCCTCCTCCTCCTCCTCACCTCTCTCCCCTTCCGGAGCCGCTGGCTGTGTTTTGCAGAGGGATTGCACGTGCTCTCCTGCGAGAGCAAACAGCACAACCTCATGTAGAAGCTGCAAACTGGGGATTTGGAACTGTCTCCTCAGCGCTCTGCAAATCTTCTGCAAATCTATTCACCCAGTACCGCGCACTCGGGTAACTTCAGAACCGCGGCAGGGCAGAAGGAGTGTGTGGCTGCCCCAAGGGCAGCAACCGGAGCACGATTAGCATCAGGAACCGGGGCAGAGGCACTGCCCAGGGCTGGTATCACTAACCGAATAGGAATAGGGATCGCCAGCAATCCAGACAGCTCAGGAATCACTTGCCAGAGATCCCATACAGAACCCAAACCAGGCGCCGCCTCGCTCAGGCTGTGTCAGGGACAGCTTTGTCCTGGCTCTGACCTGCGGACACCCCCAGTGCAACACGTGTGGCCAGGCAGCCCCACGGACCGATGTAGGGACCGATGTAGGGACCGATGTAGGGACCGATGTAGGGACCGATGCAGGGACCGATGCAGGGACCGATGCAGGGACCGATGCCCATCGCCGGCCGGAGCAGCCGCCGCGGGCGGTCAGCGCTGTCCCCGGGGACAGCGGCCCCAGCCCCCGGCTCAGCTGCCCCCCTGGAGCCCTGCTTTTGCTCTCCACGACCTGCTGGCTCGAGAAGTTCTCCAAACTTCCCAAACAACAGAGAGAGAGCGGGCTTGTTTTCCTGCGCCTACAGAAAACCCACGCTCGCATCCCGCAGCCCCCGGCGCTCCCTTTCCCACACCGGACCGCAGGGATGTCCGTGCAGGGTTCATTCCCCCAAAGCACCGAGAGCTGACCCCGCCACCGACCACAGGGTCTGCTCCCCGGGTAGGTCCCGCACCCAGAAGAGGCCTGGCTGCCTCACAGGTGGACAGAGCATTCCGTGAGGAACACCAACACCGGTCACGGGTCTTGGAGTGCCCGGGGGATGCAGAGCCGCCCGCTTCCCATCGGGACGGACCCGCATCCCGGACCTGCATCCCGAACCCGCATCCCTGATCGGCATCCCGGCCCCGCTTCCCGGACTCGCATCCCGGACCTGCATCCCGACCCCGCATCCCGGCCCCTCATCCCGGACCTGCATCCCGGCCCCGCATCCCGACCCCGCATCCCGGACCTGCATCCCGGCCCCGCATCCCGACCCCGCATCCCGGACCTGCATCCCGGCCCCGCATTCCGACCCCGCATGCCGGACTCGCATCCCGAACCTGCATCGCGGCCCCGCATTCCGACCCCGCATGCCGGACTCGCATCCCGGACCTGCATCCCGGCCCCGCATCCCGGCCCCGCATCCCGGCCCCATCCGCAGCAGCACCATCAGCCGCTCCCGAGCGGGGACCGGATCGCCTCCCACCGCCCGCGCTCACACCGCTACCACCCCGCCCTCGGATTCCCCAGCAAACTTTTCCTCCAACTCCCATCAACAGATCGCAGTGACACCACCCCGCTCCGCTCGCAGCCGGTGCCGCGGTACCTTGGGGCGCGATGGGACCCCCGGTGCCCCCGGGGCCGCTCCCGCCGGGCTCGGGGGCCGCTCCCGCCGGGCTCGGGGCCGCCGCTGGCGCAGCCCCCGATGCCCTCGATGCTCCCGGTGTTCCCGGTGCTCCCGGTGTCCCCGGAGCAGCCGCTGCCGCCGCCGAGCCCAGGCCGAGTGCGGCGGGGGGCGGCGGGCGGGGCCGGGCCGGGGCCGCGGCTCCTC
>JAWWMP010000060.1:1981558-2000251 GCA_035047865.1 Dendrocincla tyrannina | reverse complement strand
CCCGGTACCCGCATCCCCCCGGTGCCCGCATCCCCCCGGTCCCTGCATCCCTCGGTACCCCCCTGTCCCCGCATCCCTCCGGTCCTCGCATCCCCTGGCCCCCGCAGCCCCCCAGTCCCCGGTCCCCGCAGCCCCCGGTAGCCCCAGGTCCCCGCATCCCCCCGCTGCCCGCATCCCCCCGGTCCCCGCAGTCCCCCGTCCCTGCAGGTCCCTGCAGTCCCTTGTCCCCGCAGGTCCCGATGCCGCCGGCCCCTGCAGCCCCTCGGCAGCTCCCCGTCCCACTGATCCCCGGCAGCCTCCGGTCCCCGCAGCCCCCGGGACCGATCCCCGGCGTGGGTAGATCGGGGGGACACGGCGGAGCTGCCCGGCCCGGCCGCCACCCTTGGGACAGCTCTGCCACGGGCAGAGAGCGACAGGACAACGGGGAACGTCTTTGAACGGAAAGAAGTGAGCTTTGGATCAGATCTGAGAGGTCATTCCTCCCTGTGAGGTTGGTTGAGAAACTGGAACAGGTTGCCCAGAGAAGCTGCAGATGCTCCCTCCATCTAAGTGTCCAAGGCCAGGTTGGACAGGGCTTGGAGCAACCTGGGATGGTGGAAGGTGTCGCTGCCCATGACAGGGTGTTGGCACTGGATGACTTTTACTGTCTCTTCCAACCCAAGCCGTTCCACGGTTCTGTGGTTTTCCTCACTGTGAAAACAGAAGGATGTGCAGGTCTGATTTGCAGGGCAGAGGCTGTGAAGGGTATCATGGGTGCCAGGGGGAACATATTTACTTACAGACTCATACTTCTGCAGATGACACACCAATTTTAATACCCTGGATTTATGGAGTGAGCACGTCTGGCACTGCAGGCACCTGCCACGCACAGTGCGTGGGGACAGCAGGAGAAAAATCCTGCACGGGCAGGAATGGTTCCCTCAAAGCAGCGGCCAGAGGAGGGCAGATACCAAAGGCAGTAGGGTTTGTCTTCAGCCAAAGGGTGGTCACGGCCTCAGAGGAGGCAACAGACGATGAACAAGTGCCCCAGACCAGGGGCAGAGCAGAGGAGAGCAAGGCAATAAATAGGGGAAAGAGTAATTGGGGTGGACACAGACTCCTGCAAACTGTACTCAGTGGGGAGACGGTCCCTAATACAGCACCATGCACCCTGCGATGCAGAGCCAGGCTCAAACCAAACCATCTCTCCCTTCTGAAATGCAGGAACAGCTGAGTCTGGAAAGAGGGTGGATTTCCCTCTTCTTTGTGCACAATATCCCCAGGCAAAGCCACTTCAGAAGTCACACTGACAGTCCTGGAAGCCACGGTGTAGGTGAGCCCAGTCCCATCCACCATCCCTCTGCCAACACACACCTGCAGCAATGTCATCTCGCCACCCTCCCTTCTGCCTACAACGGAGAGGAGGGTGAGGACTGGCTGGTGCCAGGGAGAGTTTCTATCCCAGCTCTGCTGAATTGGCAGGCACCTCATTTGCCAGCAGATGAGCCTTGCAGGTGAGGTAGGAAATGGGGACGTGATGGAGCAGAGAGATGTTGTGCTTCAAACCTTGGGAGGTGACATTTCCAGGTGTACAGCTGTGCAAACAACCAGAACAAAGGCACTTAAACTGGTTCTGCTCCACCTCCCTCCATCCCCATAATGTCCCTCGGCAGGGATGAGGGTGCTGGGTCTCCACCGGGGAGGGGAGATGGCTTAAAGGCTTTGCAGCTCAAGGCAAGCGGGAGGAACCGGAGCACACTCATCTTGCATGCCGAGATATGGAAAGGGTCCTTTGTGCCTTCACTTCCAGAGCTAGGTGAAACTAAGTGTTCATCATTCTCCTCCTGAACATCTGGCTAATCAGGGAAGTTACAGGACTCCCTCTTTTTTCACCAAACTGCTCTGCTGTCCCAGCTCCAGCTTTGCCAGAGCCTGATAAATGTGCTGCACCCACAGCCCAACCGTGGGTGAGGGGCTCAAATGGGGTGTTGGCAGGAGCTCCAAGAAAGGAGTCTGTGTAGTTCGATTTGTTTCTATTAAATATATTTTGCAGACAAAGTAAATGTGCCTTGCAATGCAGCAGGCTGAGCCATGGCAGTGCCCTCTTTCTACCAGTTACCTGGGGCCTCACCTCATGGTGAAATGGACTTTAAATCACCCTCTATCACATAAGTATTAGAAAGAAAAGACTTTACCAACAAATTTTCCATTTCCAGCTTAATCTGCTTGACAGCAGATTTACAAACTATCTGAGCTGTGGTGCTTCATGATCCTGCTTGGCTCTTTAGCTGTAAAAAATAAGTGCTAAGGAACATTTAACTAAGCCTCCAAACCTGACACAAACTCTTTAGAGCCGCCACCTGGAGTCTCAGATACTTCTGTGCTAAGAAGGGCAGATCAGACAATATTTGCAATGATGCAGCTGCCATCCAGGAAAGAGATAGTTCTTAAATCTCTTCCTTACCCTTTTTTTAGGATTATGTAATTCCCAGGAGCATCCCATGCTCCCTGGTAATGAATGGCAGCATCGGCACAAAAAATGTTGGATATAATGTTGAAAATTCGGCTTTTGCTCCATCCCAGCACCCTGCAGGGCTCAGGAATGTGTTTCCTGGCCCTGAGCTGGGCTAACTTTGGAACAACCTGAAACACATCAAAACAAGGAGCTGTAAAGCAGCAGCTGTGATTGATTAATCACAGTAGCAAAGCTGAAGGGTTTGATCATTTTCAAAAGCTCTTTAACATCTTATTCTCCAAAGAGGAAGAGGTTGCCAGAGCCACAGAACAAAGCAGAGCACAAACTGGAGCTGATTCCTCCCTGGAAAGGCTCTGGACATGTTGTGCTGCCTCAGACAGTGCCCCTGGATGCAGAAGGTCAGGACAGAAGAATGAACTTGCCGAGCAGATGCTGGTTGGGAAGGAAACACTCTGATAATGTCTTTGGCTGGTTCTTGAGATGTTCCTGTGCCACCTGCATGGGCATTCCCTCCCAACACTCACAGCCTGACCCTGCACCCACCCTGAGCCAGCCAGGGTGTCCTTCCCCCTCAGAGCATCCTGGTCAGGCCAGGTCCAGCCCATTCCCAGTAGCTGGCACTGCCTTTGAGATCTCTCTGCTGTCACACCTCACCACCACAGGCCCTCGCTGCTGGGGCTGGGGCATGCACAGCCCTTTCAATAATCCTCCAGGGGCCTGGGTTACTCTGCCTAGAGAGGGATGCACAAACCTCCCTCCCTCACAGAAGGCACCCACAGCCCTGAAGCCAAGGGAGGAATTAAATTTCCCATCCAACCTCCTTGCCCAGAGGGAACTCACCCTTTCCCTCACACACATTAAGGCTACGAATTATTTCAGAATGCTTGTGTTTTTATGGGAACTCTATGTTTTTCCCTTCCATAAGAAAAAATCCATTTCTCTCTAGTTTTACTCTGGTGGGCAGTCATGTTGATTTAATTTGCCTCTTCCACCAGCCCTGCTTCCTCCCAAAAGCCAAGCTAAGCACTGCCTATGGCAAGCACATGGTCCAGTAACCACCACCCCACAGGGCTGCTCTGCAAAATATTTTTCAACCACCAATAAATACAGACCTATTATCTGATCAGCAATTAATTGGCACTACTTAACCATCAGGATGTGCAGGGAGCCAAGCCCCTGCAAGCAGGTCCAGAGCCACAGCCCTTGCCCAGCACAGCAGCCTTTGGGGGCTTCCCCACATGGGACCACCAGCCCTAGCACAGCAAAGAGCCCCAAAGATAACAGAGAACGAGGCTCTGCAGGACTATTGATCTACCCTCGTGTAAAAGCTCTTTACCCTCCTTTCCCCGGGGAGGAAAAAGAGAAACCTACTTCTTCAAAGCCATTTTCTTAATCAGCAGCCATGGCACAGGTCAGGGGCAAGGCAAAGGCACCAGAGGAACAGAAACAAGCAAAGGGAAATTAATACTTGGATTTTTCACAAGGCACGGGGAGGCCCATCTCCTGTGTGTGTTCACAGCTCAGTGCCTGCACATCAGAGCACGCCAAAGGACACTGCAGAACCTGCCCGAGCACATCAGCACCAGGACTGGGTGTAGGTCACCTTGTCAGACAGAGGGGGATGGCTGCAAGGAGCTGCACCTTTCACTTTAAAAATCTACCTTCTATCTCATTCCAGTAAAACAATTGACACGTGGTGAATGCCACACTGTCCACGGGATGTCATTCCAGGCTTTCCCCTGGAATGCCTCTAATCGAGTGTCAGCCTGTGGATTCAGAGGGAATTCTGAGGAGAGGCAAAATGATGCTCCACTGTGCAATGCAGCAACATCTGGTGTTCCTCTCTGCATTTGCTATTTCCCTTCCCTCCCTTGGGCTATACTGTGCTCTCCAGGTTCCATTTCCTGCACTGGCAGGCACGGGCGAGTGAAGAGGAGGGGAAACCACAGGCAAAGGCACAGCCACCTGCACATTGTTTATGAGACATCCTTGCAGCAAACCCTGCCTGAGCTGGGACCTCATTTCCAGTGTGCCATGGGACGAGCAGAGCAGCTGGTGTCACTGGTGCACACGGCTGCGGGCAGGTGAAAGCTGCCTCTGGCTCTGCACCACCCCTCTCTCAAATCCTGTCTCCGATAAGAGCAGAGATGGCAGATTGATGCAGAGCACAAGCAGTACTGGCTTGGGGCGCAGCAGCTGCTCAGCTTGTCTGGAGGAAGGAGACAGAGGCTTAGGCAAAGCTTCATGTCAGAGTTCCCAAGCCCTGTGGCCAGGAGTACACGAGGGTCTGCCTGGCTCTCAGGGCACAGCCAGGAGCCCACCCACCCCTCTGTGCCCAGAGTGCTGCCTGGGCACTCCCTGTGCCTCAACTCAGATTTGCTTCTGAGGCACGATGCTCTTTGGGCTTCTCCTTTCCTGACATTCAGCAGTGAAATCAGAGTGGTCAGCAGCAGGTTCTTTGCAAAACAAAGTTTGCTGAGCATGTTTAAAACACTCTGAGCTTCTTCACTGAGGTTTGTGGGCCCTCCTGCCAGCTCGTGCTGACTGAAACAACCTGAAGGAGTGGCTGACCCTGGTTCCATCACACTGCCAAATATGCCCGCGGGATGTCCCTAGATAAGTTACTTTGATTTTGTCAGCTCATCCCCAACTGCAGTTTTTAATCCTCAGGATATCAAAAGGCTGATCCGCAGCTGCCTTCCAGGATTTCCGGCTCTGGAAGAGCAACCTAAGCTCTGTGCTAGAATTGCAGCACCCAGGGAGCTTAAACAAAGAGCCCCAGGCAGTCCCAGCCTGAGACACTGGGAACAATGCCATCATTCCCAGAGAGGGGAAGATGTTTGGAATTGCAATTTCCGAGGTCACCTTTCATCATCCAGGCACACCACAGGCACGGCACAGAGCCTGAGTGCTGCTTCTGACAGCCAAAGCCAGCACTGGAAATTCCTGCAGTGGTGAAACAGCAGGTGCCCAGTTTCCAACAGGTCCCCTCCCTCATCCCCACTGCCCATCCCAGAAAGAGCAGAAAGGAGCACTGCTCATCAGGCCTCTCTGAGAGGGATTTCAGTTCTGCTACTGAGGAGGGCAAGGCTCGGTCCACTAATCTCAGAGCCTAAAATAATTTCCCACTTTCTTTTGAGAAATCCTCCCAGCAAAGCCTGGAAGAAGCAGCGAGCCCAGACAGAAACATATTTCCCCTGTGGTTACGCTTCTGCCTGGCTGCCAGCACACAGACAGGCGATTTGTGCCTCACTAGGCAAAACCCAGTGAAGTGTTTAACTTGACAACGGGAGCGTTTCTCTGACCGATGCCACCCCAGCTGACCCCAGCTCAGCGCCGTGGCCCCCCCAGCACCCACTCCCACAGCTGGAGGAGTGGTCACCCCCACGCCAGCTCTGCAGGCTCCTCACTCATGCCCAACATCCAAGAGTTCTCCACTGCAGCCTCTTTTCTGCTCCAGAAAGTTCAGAGTTCCCCCTGCCTCTCGCTCCTGCAGCAGCTGCCCTGCCACTGGGCACGTGGGATGGGCACAGGGGGGCTGGCACCAAGGCAAAGCCCAGGCGTTGGGAGGTGATGGAGCCCCTCGAGCGGAAAGATTGGCTCTTGCACGGGGAAAACATGGACCTTAGCCCAGGCTGAGCTGTGTCTCAGATGCCTGTAAATAGCAGCTTCCCTGGCCTGTGGCTCCCTGAGCCCATGCCCCAGTTTCTCCTCTGGCTCAGAGACACCTCTGCCCACACCACCAGCATCACCCTGGGGCTAGAGAGTGCTAACACACCGAGTGAACACGTACAGCTGCCACAGGAGTCCCTGAGCGGGCAGAGGGGTGAGTGATGGGCCCTTACCTGCCAAAGCATCCTGAGAACTCCCTGAGGGCTGAGCCCAGGTGTGAGGAGCACGGGGTGGGATGCAGGCACAGGCTGCCAGCCCCGAGCAGCAGCACAGATGGGGAGCTGTGCTCCTGGCTGGCTGCCCCTGCCCTCCCCTGCTGCAGCACTGCGGGCACAGGGAGCAGCTGGGGCTGGGGCACTCGGACTGGTGGCTGTCAGGGCTCTGCCAGGACAGCCCACAGCCTTGGGGATGCAGGTCAGCGGGGCAGACACCCCTAAGAGCCTTCTTCCACAGGCAAGACAAGGCTCTCCCCAGGATCCTAAAGCCTGGGATGGTGACAGCCTGCAGGGCATGTCCAAAGCAATCCCCCCCGGCCAGCCCAGAGTGGGATACCTGGCAGAGGAGGCAGATTGCAGCTCTCTGCAATATGGTCAGAAAGGGAAGTTCTCTCCTAGAAGCAAATACCTTCTTAATTTGGGCCCCACAACACACATGGCGCCAGAAGCAATTTCCATACCCACCCTCGCCTCACGTGCAGGGTTTTCTACCCTGCTATAAATACTTTTGAGCACTGCTGAGCAAGGATTAATGACTTTTCTAATTATACCACCATCAGTTGGTGACAGGGGAATGATACTGTGCAGATGTCTGAGCCCACTCATGCAGCACGGCTGGATTGCTCTGTGGAGAACATACCTGTACGTCACTTCCATAATTCCAAGCAATATCAAGTCACGAGTGCAGGAAAGCAAGAAAAAAAAAAAAAAGAAAGGTCTTTCTTAATATTAAATAAGAGAGATCTGGAAGCCATATATACTCCAAGTTACTAGAAGGAATCTCATCAGCCTTGGGTGGCATCTCACAGAGCTGCAATTCCATGTAAACGTTACCTGTGGTTTGTTCCCACTCACAGTACCACTCTGGAGTGTACAGACCTGTTCCATACCAGCTTCCCAATTAGCCCTTGATTTTAAATTGGATTGATTTATTTAGCAGGCAACTGTTTGCTTTGTCCTACTGTAAAGGGGTATTTTTCATATGCCTGCCCTGCCCAGGATCCCCAGCACACTGTCACTCAGCCCTGGCACACCTGTGCTGGAAACCCTCTGTCCAAATGTTCCTTTTCCATGTGCACCCAATAATTTCTGTAGAAGGGCTCTTACTTCAGAAAATGCTAATGACAGAAAAACACATCTTGCAACACCTGACATGGTTTCAGCCCACCTTCTGCTGTTTAAGTTTTCCCACTTCTGACAGCGTGAACAAGGTGCAGGTTTGGAGGGGAGTGCAGTACTTCAGTGCCAAAATAACTTTTCATTTTCTGCACAGTGGATGGGTATGGCAATGAACATTTTCTCCTGCGGCCATGGCAGGTGCACTGGGAAAATTACTGGAGAACTTACTAGCCAAGGAGCACTGAGCTCAGCAACACAGCAGGTTCCACGGGCAGGACCCCAGCTCCCCTCTGTGGCCCAGGCTCCAAGAGCCACATTTTCCACCCACTGTACAGAGCCTGAGCCCTGCTGGGCTCCTGTCAGAGCAGCTCTTTGCAAGGGCCGTCAGAAAGGAAGGGATCGGGCAGATTCTTTTGCCCAGTCATTTGGAAACCATCCAAGGCTCTCCTTGCAGCAGAGATCTGCCTGTGTGGGGTCTCATTTGTGGCAATAGCAACGCTGTCAGTTTTGGGAAGCTGTGGTGCACAGCCCTGGCCCCCATCGCCATATGGAGGCTCCTGCCCTGCGGCTCTGAAGCGTCGCCTCCTTTCTGTTCCACTGCCCAACCTTGTCAGAGTGCCCCAGAAACCACTGCTGCTATTTTTAGAGGGTTAACAAGGACCTCTAGGAAAAAAATAATCCACCGGGACGTGACTCCCTTTCAGTCCAACACTCACCAAACGGCCTGAGTGCAGGAGCTGTGAAGATGAAACGAGACTGATGAACTCCGTCTACCCACACCCACCTGCCCACAGCAAAGGAACACGAGAAAACAACCAACCTTCTCTTTGGTTGCCAAGGTTTCTCATTTTTATGTATAGCTATGTATATTTATAGTGCCCCTTGCTATCAAAAATGAGCAAAGGGAACAGCAGATAAGACAGCCCAGCAGGATTGTTTCTCAACAGAATGTTTTTCACTTTTCCACGAGGCGTCAGCAGCTCTTTAAAGTCTTTTTATTACATGCTGCATTAGATGCAAAACCATATTTCAAAGACACTTTAACATTGAAAAAGCAAAATGCAGATTCTGTACTGTGCCACCTGCAAACACGGAGGCACGACCCACATTAGAGAAACCTGGGAGGGAGGGAGGGGAAAAGGGAGGGAGAAAGGGAGGGAAGAAAGGAGAAAGGGATCTCTGTGGATGAGACCAGGCCATTTAAAACACTTTAAAAATAAAAGGTCACGGAGAAATCACTGCCTTCCTAATTATAGCATTCGCTCTCATCTTACCAAGCCAGAAGTCAGGTTCCTAATTTAAATTGTCATTAAGCCTTGCTGCAGGCCCCATAACTTAATGACTTCTGATATGATGGCCTGTTCTCCAGCGAGGAGCTGGGGAGCACATTCCTACTGGAGGTGGGGTAAGCAGAAACAACACATGGAGCTAAATAAGGATCCACATCACAGGGGCCACCCCTCCTTTTCACAGGGTCTAAATTCAATGTGCTATACCCACACTACAGGATGTTCTGCACCTGTGGCTGCCCCAAGGGGTGTCTGGACAGCACAGATATTCAGGCAATTACCCCAGGCACTGACGAGCTTTAAGGGACAGCACCAACCTCTGCTCACACTTTTAGGGAAGCTCCTCACCCTCTCCCGACTGAGGCTGGGAGGGTCTCAGGCACCCCACAGTTTGCATTTAAAGCCCTGTAGCAAAACTGAATCAACTTGGATTTTCTGTTGGAAGTTCAACAAAACCAGCAAACCTCCCATTATTTTTTGTTCTTTCCCATTTAATTCATTAGACCACAAATTACAAATCAAAAGTCTTCTCATCTCCACTCCTTCCAGCACAGAGACTGTTATCAATTCCCACATTTTCTGGGGATTCACTTTAGATTTTTTTTCTTTTTTATGTATGAATAGCTTTAAGAGCCACAAGCAATTAGTGAAATGAATAAAGCAGCAGCTCGTATGGCCAGATTGGTTATGCCATGGGGAAGCACCGCCCTCACCACTGGGCCAGAACGGGAGCTCTGGTGGCTGTGCTCGATCCCACAAAGCAGGACGGGTGTGAAATGCAGCAGGGATTTCCCATGGGCACCACGGCACCTTTGGCATGGACCATGTTACTTCTTGTTACCTGGGTAGGAGAGAAGCAAAGTGCTGCTGCTGCTGCTGCTGTTTGGCTTTATTCTTTTAAAAAATGCAGTATTTAGGGCAAATGGAACTTGCCACGATTCTCTGCAGCGCTGCACTTGAAAATAATAAAATACGTTATAAACATATTGAGTGTGTTATAATGCATAAATACATTATAAATAGCAAAGCCAGTAAAGTTTGGCACAAGCCCCGGGCTGAGGTGAGCGGGATGAGGGAGCCCCTCACCCGGGCAGCATCCCCGGAGTGGGGGGGTAGTACCACGGCTCCATCCCCTCCGCCACCCCGTTCCCGGGACAAACGCGCCACCGCGCGGCTTTGGGGACAAAACCCGGGATGTCGCAGCCCGCAGGGGCTGGGGGTGCTGTGGGGCTCAGAGATCCCAACGCCCCAGGACCGTCCCACAATGGGGAGAGGGGTCAGCCCGAGGGTTTGGGGGTCCCGGGGGGCTCCGGGGGGTGCCGGAGTGCGGAGGGTCCACGCAGCCCGTCAGCAGGAGGCACCACAGCCTAAGGAAGATGGAAATCTGGAAAATCCCCGCTCTTCCTGGGAGCCTCCGGAGGGGGGGACAGGGAGGCTTCGCCCCCCGGCCCACCCAGCCCTCCCACCTGGAGCAGCTTCGGGAACACAAAACGCCTCTGGCAGCAGCTCGGGGGCTTCGAGATGCCCCGGAACAGTCACCAGATGATCTTGCAAAGCGTGGAATCATGAAGTCCCAGAAATGGGAAATGGGAATGCAGAATCATGGAATCACAGAAGCACTGAGGTCGGAAAAGACCCTTAAGACCACCAAGTCCAAGCATCACCCCAGCACTGCTGTGACCATCACTGTCCCCAAGTGCCACAAGTGGCAAAGCAAGCAAAGTTTCCAGTCTCTGTGATCCAGCCCCACAAAGTTCCCAGGGATTTGAGGGTCGGGGGCACCAGGAAGGGGAGTGAGCACCAAAGTGATCCAAGGCAAAAGCTGTGGTGTAAATACAGGCAAAGCATATTTAATGGCTCATACACTTTCCTGCTGTTAGACAATTCCTCCTCCTCCATGCCTTAAACAGGGAGGAGTGCATTTTGGAAGGTCTGGCATTAACCAGCAGGTTTGAGGGGTTCTGCAGTACCAGCTGCACTCTGCCCCTTCCCCTGGCAGCTCAGCCCCTGCTCCTGGCCAGCCAGCACCACACCAGGCTGGGAGAAGCATCCCTGAGCTCTGGGATATCTCTTGGTCCTGGTGTGCAGCTCCAGCAGCATTCACACCTGTTTTTTCCCAGCACAGGCACTGCAGGAGGAGCTCCCCCTATTCATGAAGTAAGGTGATCTGCAGGGAATTAACTTTGGACCCCATCCCAAAGAAGAAAGCAGGAGCAGATCAAATTCTTTGCCACTCTGGAAGACACAACAGTGCTTTTCTGAGACTAAAGTGAAGAAATTTCAGTATCTGCAGGCAAACAATGAACGTCCTTCATATTGTACACACTGCTGTCTGTCTTCCCTTTAATTCAGTCATCTAATTGCAGACGATTTGGTTTCTAAGCTGTAATCTGATATTTGCACAAAAGTGATACAAGTATCTTTCAGTCCCTTTTACTCTGAGGAAACAGTTCAGGTATTGAGAGATGCTTATCAAAGAGCAGGAGCTCTGGGCTCCCAGCTGGAAACAAGCTATTCTGCCTCGAGAAGGACCTTGTTCAGATGGGGAAGGGTATGTGTGCCCCCCTGGATAAGCAGAGGATGCTCTTCTCCTTCCCAGAAGTGTCTCAACCTGTACCACACAGGTGCAGCAGGAGCTCAGGAAGCAGTACAAGGGCATTTAGGAGAAGCCTCAGGTAAGACAGGATGACTGTAGGAAACAGGGAAGGTGTAATCACAGAAAACTCAGCTTCAAGAATCAGATGTTGTTGTGCAATATTGTATAGGGATTTTGGAAGTGACTCGAGCTCTCAGCTGGACCCATCTGTCTGCTCCTGCTAGATAATCCTGTCAGACTCACTGTTCCCCCTCTGAGTGAACAGAAGGGCCACTGGAGAAAAACGGGGTGGAGAAATGAAACCGGGTTTCAGTTCTCATATTGTACAGCCTTCTCCACCTCGCAGACTTTCTGAGGCAGAGAGTCCGAGTTTCCCAAGAGCAGGGAAGTGTTTGGGGCACAGAGGCCAGCAGGAACAATGCAAAACATTACAGCCATAAACAGAGCAAGAGGGTCCCCAGCCCCGCTGTGCTGGGACTCGCTCAGCCGCTCTGCCAAAAGAGGAACAATGGCTTGTACCCCGCCAGCACAGCCCAAATTCCAGACTGCCACCTGGGAGTGGCCCCTGTGCTGCCAAACACCAACCACAGAGCCAGGCTGGCCCACTGGGAACTCATCATTCATCCAGGGGGATGAGCAAAACACCAGCTCCTGACTGCGGGGGGAAGCAGCAAACACAGCCCCTGTTCTCCCCTGGGTTGTTATTCAGTCATCTCCAGTCACATGCTCCAGGAACTAGACTGGGACAAACTGGGAATTCCCCCTCAGCTAAAGCAGGGAGGGAGTGCTTTGCTTTGGGATAGCAGCTGGGGTACTGAACCCTGCCAGCCTTACCTTGGCAGACACCCCACCTGAGCCCACACAGCTTCAGAGTCCTGGCTGAGCACAGAAATACCCTGTCCTGGGACCTGCACGTTGTATGGACACACCAAAGGGTGTGGGAAGGATGAATCCACCCCAGATTAGGCACTGGCTCCGTGCTGGATGAGAAGGAAACAGCAGAAATGGAGCTGAGCACAATTCCTGATCACATCTGAGATACAGGGCAGAGCCACCGCTGGAGGTTTAGAGGTGATGCTGTGCTGTGCTCTCGTACACAGGGCAGTCCTGTCCCAAAAATCTCTGTATCTCATGAACTTAACCAAACTTCACTCCCAGCATCACTGCCCTGCCACTGTGTGGGGTGTGCCTGTCGGGGCCCCATGAACTGAGGAAAGCTGCAGGCACAAGTCCCAGCCATTTCTCCTGCCCAGAAAAACACATTCCCTCCACCACCAGCCCTTCCTGCTGCCTGACCCTGACTTTGCCACCAGCTGGAAGTCAGCCTGTCATCCAGGCCTTGCAGGGTGGGGCTTTCACACCCTCAGCCTAAAGGTGATAAATACTATTCTCTGCCAGACACATCGGGTTTTGCTATTGATGATGTGCATTCCAGCTTTGGGAAGTCCTTGGAAGCCTGGTGTTCATATTTCAGTTGAGATTTATATCCAGGAGAACAATGCTCTGTTATAGGAGGGTTTCACTCTCCCAGACATGCCAGTAATTCTCAGCAGTTTTTCCTGGCTCCACACTTTGACTCATTGTCTGTTGTTGCACATCTGTCAGGCGTAACAAGGAAAGCTGTGTACTCACCTCATCCATGCAAGGGAGTCTCTTCATGCATTGAAATGTCAGGGTTCTACTCCAAACCCCACAGTGCCATACACACGTGTAGGAAAAGCTGGTGAGATCTCAGGTAGGGCAAGCAGACATCCCTCTGCCTCCTTTCCACAGTCCTTGCTTAAAGGTAAGGTCCCTTAAAAGGCATTAATGTATTCAAATGCCACAGCAGTACCTGAACCACAGCAACACGACTGTGCAGGACATCTACACTACAGCTGCATTAACTTCTGCCTGGAGTTCCCTCAAGTTTGGGGCTGAATCTCTTTGCCCCCTGGCCCCTGCCAGTCACTGCAATGCCGGTCATGAAGTTCTGCAGTCACTGCTCCAGCCTAGGAGAAGCCACTGGGATCCATCTCATCTATACTAAGTAGTTTTCAGGCAGTGAGACCTCAGTGTTGGGTGAAACCCCAGCAGGAGCTGCCAAGAGCCACGACAACAGCTGAGCCATTCCAAACCCAGCCATCACGGCTCTCTGAAGGGCACGGTCAGTGCTCCTCACCCAAGCAGCCTTTTCTAACAGGGAGGTTCAAAGCCCTCACCAGCAACTCTGCAGCAGCCAGGCCCTTCTGGCAGCCCTGCAGCCCCACACTGCCATTGTGAACTACCCATTGTCAGAGAGGGTTTGGTTATTCCAACTCCCCCTGCTTCACATCGAGCAAAAGAGATCCAGGGAAATGTTTTCCTGTGAGTGAATGGCTGTGAGAAGCTGCTGTAAACAGCACTGCTCAGAGCCCAAACAGCACAGAGTGAAATGTTACCTGTCACGACACCTTGCCAGCCTCAGCCCACGCATTTGCCAGGACCTGGCTGGGGCAGCAGACACCTGGCTGCTGCTATTTGGTCAACACCATCACGTTAATGCTCCAAAGGAAAGGGAGAGACTGCAGCCCTCTGCTATTTGGGAAGGAAAACATGCAGACAAATCACAGAGCTTTTCTTAATGCTGCCATGATACACAAATAAGAGGCTTAAGTATAATTATAGGTTGTTTAATCAGTGTGAATAAAGAAATATGTAGTAATTGATGCCATATTTTATAAATATCCTAACTGTTTAAGAAACTGAAAATGTTTTCAAAAGAAATACTTTAGCATAATGATTATAAAGCCCTTTAATGAGAGTGAGCTGCTTTCTGAAGCCAGTTTTAGATTCAGGCTCATGAACATAAATAGAGTTAATTGCCCTTCTGTGTGAGCTGGATGTTAGCACATTCCAGCAGAGCATGCATTTTCCAAAGTGCCAATCCCAACACATTCCACCCTGTGCAATTTCTGCACAGCACAGAGAAGGGGCACATCTGGGCGAGGGCAAAGTTAAGTGCCTGTAGCACCGAGCCTTGGAGATGGATTGAGACATCAACAGCTGGCACACATGTTAGTTGGATATTCAAGTGCAAATGTGAATTTACCCCACAAATGTGAATTTACCCCGCAAGGGACAGCACATTGATGTGCAAATGGAGATGGAGGAGAAGGGATGCTCAGGGTTCCTTCTCTCTTCCTTCTCTGCACCGTGGGGCAGAGCAAGGGGATGGATGCTCCTGGTGAAAAGGGGGAAACCCTTCTCCAGAGGCAACTTCTCAGCTGAAGGCCTCGCCAGGCAGCCCACAGGTGCAGGATGCTGACAGTGCTGGGAGAGGATGCTTGGACAAAACTGCCAGTGCACCCTCTGCCTCTTCCCTGGAGTGGGGGGCAGGACAGGACCCACTGCACCAGCCATCCCTCAGTCCCCCCGGCCATCCCAGTTGTCCACTGAGCTGCCAGTCCCTCTGTGATCCCACTGAGGCCACAGGAACAGCAGTGAGGGATGTTCCCCCCTAGGCCATGCACGAAGCTCTATATCGAGTTATATAGGAAAAATGTAAATGCAAATACAACACAACTCTACCCAGAGACCTTACAGAAACAAAGCATCTACATCTCCAAAAGTAAATACCACATTGGATTTGGTCCTGCGGGGTGAAAATAGGGAATCCTTTGTAAGTAGTGCTAAAAATAACAAAATCTCCCCCATTTGGACGTGGCTCTGGGGCACAGCACAGTGTGATTCCCAACTGCCAGAACCCAGCGAGGAGCAGCCCGTGCAGATGACCCGTGTCAGAGGCTGCCTCAGAGCACAGCACTCCCTGGGGTTTTGGGTTTCTGCCTTTAATGAGCTGGTGATGAGTGACCCTTCCTCCACCCTCCTTCGCTCCTGGGCCTTCTCCCGGGAGTCAGGCAGAACAGTTTTAAATCCAATTTCCTCTCGGAGACTTTCTGAGGCTGGGGGTGAGCACACTGCTGAGCCAGCACAAGCCCTGGCTCCCTGCTGCAGCCTCGCTGCCCAGCCCAAGTGTCTGTCACCACGTCGGATGGCCACGTGCAGCACGAGTGGCACTCCTGCCACCCCTCCAAACCCCAGCCCCACCACCCACCCAGGGCCTTGCAGAGTTCTCCTTTCCACAGGACACCTTTCTGGCGTCAGGCTGCTACTGAGGGCTCACCACAGGACAATAACCCTGCCTTTTTTGGGGAGGGGGGCCACAGAGTATAGCAGCCTGCAGACAGTCATGGTGCCATAGCTGGGCAGCCAAAATGAGCCCCAGCAGCTGCTGCCTGACTGCAATGGAGATGCACATCCTGAGTGTGTGCTGTGGAAGGGTCCTGCAGCAGAGCTGAAGGGTTGGGATGCAGCACAAGCTCCAGCTGGGTCATGCTCTGTTTAGAGCCAGGCTCTTCTGGACCCTTCCAAGGGTCTGTGCTCTCGGTCATCAGCAGCCCTTCAGCTTGGGAAGGACGACAGTGCATTTGGCTCCACGCCTGAGCCAAGCGCTGCCCCATCCATCAGCAGTTTGGCTTCTCATTCGTATGATGGGCTTGATCTTGAAACCATCTGTTTTCCCTCAGCTTGCATTCAGCTTTCACTTGGACAGCAGAGGCCTTTTCAGCTACAGCCCCTGGGCATGGGGGTGGGAAATCTGCTTCACTGGCTGTCTCTGCAGCCAAAAAAAAAGAATTTGGCTGGAGACACACACCAACAACCCTTTCCTTGCAGGTAGAGGTAAGACTGGCGGGACTTGCTGGTGAGGATGACCAGAGCAGTGGTCCCAGGACAGAGCTCAGAGGGTGCTGTGGGGGCTGCTCGGGCTGTATCCATACAGTGGGGCAGATCCTGTGCAGATTGAAAACAATCACCCCATCACACCCTTCAGCACATCAACGACATCCTTTTTCCAGTCTAACACTTCGGGAAAGAAGAATGCTCTCAGCAGACTGAGAGTCTGTGATGAGTAGTTTAATTCTGGCAATATTTGTCTGAACCTGTCAGTGTCTATTCTGCTCCCCAAAAAATGTGATCTGGACTCTGTCACCAAGATGCTCCGAGTGTGCTGGTTGTGGCTTGGGGCTTTGTTTCTTTTTCAGGGGATGGAAGTAATGTGAACTTCACTGAATGGGCCCTTCCCTTCTCTCCTTGTGACGCTTTTGCTTTATTTCAAGGCTGTTATTAACTGGCAGGTTGGTGTAGACACACGTTTTGAAAGGTGTGAGCAGACTTGTGCATCTCCACGGCAGAGATCATGGCCATGATCCCCCACATGCCCTGGCCACCAGCTCCAGAACTGGTGGTTCCCAGCAGGTGCGGGGAACAAGCTCTGGACTGCCTGGGCTCACCTGGGAAACAAATGGGTTCTGGGCATGCAGAATGTGCCCCGGCAGTTTTGCCACCTAGAAGCTGAGCTGAGGTGGAGGGAACAAGCTGTGTCTGTCTCCCTGGTTGGCACAAAGCAGAGTCTCGTCCAGCCGAGCAGCACAAAGAGCTTCAAAATCCACAGCAGAGAACTGCAGAACTGCTTCTAGTGCTGCAGGAGGGAAGAGAGAGTGTTTATTGCAAGTGTTTCCCATTCCCTGGGCCAAACATAAACCTGGTGTGAGGTGAAACCATGCCCAGAGCAGCAGATGAGAGAGAGCCTCCCATGATGACACCCAGAGCAGTCACTGCTGTCCAGCCTGGTGGGAACAGCATGTGATACTCGGGGAGTCTCTCCGTAGCTCCTGGTGCCAAGTCTGCAGGAGCAGGTGAGGTACCACATCGTGAGGATAATTAAAACCAGCTGCCAAGGAGGTGTCTGGAGACAGCAGCGAACTGTCAGGCTCAGGGTAAGTGCTGTCTCCTGCAGCACGGAGACAAGATAGCTGCATCTCTGGGAGGGCCCTGCAGAGGTCAGTTCCAAGGAATGGATGTGGAGGAGATTATTATATTAACCCTTTGATTGCCTTGACATTGCACAATTAAAATCCTGGTTGTTGTTGTTGCTGCTGAGCCATTTAGAAGTTCAGCTGCTGAAGACCCTCGAGGATTTCATCTGCAGCCACCCCTTGATGTGCTGCAGGGCACATCTCCATCCTCGAGGGATGATTGCTTCTTCCCATCACTGGAAGTGCTCCAGGTCAGGCCAGATGGTATTATGAGCCAACTGGTCTAGTGGAAGCTGTCCCTGGCCATGTCAGGGGGCTGGAAGTGTATGGTCTTTATGGGCCTTTGCAGCCCACACTGCTCAGGGTTTCTGTGACCATCTGCCCTGCTCGGGAGGAGCGAACCGGGGGGCGGCTGCAGAGGCGGAGCGCGAAGGGGGCGAGGGGGGATGCGGTGCTCGGGGGTCCCCCGCCCGGTCTCCTCTGTCACCGTGAGGTGGCACCCGCCGCCCGCCGCTGCTCCAGCATCACCCCCGCATCGCCCCGCATCGCCCCGCATCCCCCCGCACCTCCCTCGCATCACCCCCGCATCTCCCCCGCATCACCCCTGCGTGTCCCCGCATCTCTCTCCGCATCTCCCCGCATCTCTCTCCGCAGAGCTCAAACTGCTGCTCCGCACTTAACCAGGTGCTGTCGGAGCCCGGCCCCGGCTGCCGCCTCTCCCAGTCCCCCGGGAATGCCCAGTGTGACACCTGTCCCCATGGGGACCCCCCCAGTCCCCTTGTTCATTGTTCCTCTGGTTGCAGCCGGTGGGAATCTGTGCGTTCTGGCTCCTGGATCTGCTCACCAGGAAAGCGACAGCACAGAGCTCTGCTCAAAGCTCCTCTCCGCTCTGCTGGAGTCTCCACTGACACCCCAGACCTTGAACTGCGTTTCTGGGAGCCGAGAAACACCTTGGGGAAAGTGGGAGCATCTCTGCTTCTGCTTAGTCATGTATGTTTAATCCAAGTGCTTGGAGGACACAAACCAGGACCCCCAGACCCACAAAAAATATTTTAAATCCCTCTACTGTAAATTAATCTTTTGCCTTTTAACCCTTGAGTGACTCTGCTTAGCTTTCCTAACCCTGCTGCTGGAGGAGAAGTTTCCTCCTCTAGAGAGCAAACAGGGACTTCCTGCATCAAATGCAGCTGAGGCACTGCGAGTTTCCTGGCCCAGCTGGAGCAGGTGGCAACAGAACAGACACACATGTGCTGGGAAAGGCTGCCAGAGTGGCACCAGCTGCCCAGTCGAGGGTATATCCATCCCTCCCTCCCTCCCTCCCTCCATCCCTCCCTCCCTCCCTCCCTCCCTCCATCCATCCCTCCATCCATCCATCCCTCCATCCATCCATCCATCCCTCCCTCCATCCATCCATCCATCCCTCCCTCCATCCATCCCTCCATCCATCCATCCCTCCCTCCATCCATCCATCCATCCATCCATCCATCCATCCATCCATCCATCCATCCAT
>JAWWMP010000060.1:1957428-1981458 GCA_035047865.1 Dendrocincla tyrannina | reverse complement strand
CTATTCCTACATCCCTCCCTCCATCCATCCATCCCTCCATCCATCCATCCATCCATCCCTCCCTCCATCCATCCATCCCTCCATCCATCCATCCATCCATCCCTCCCTCCATCCATCCCTCCATCCATCCATCCATCCATCCATCCCTCCATCCATCCCTCCATCCATCCCTCCATCCATCCATCCATCCATCCAGCATCTCCCTCCACTTCTTCCCCTCCACTGGACACGGAGCAACCTCGCTGGAGGGCTGACTTTGGGAGGGACCATGCAGGAATCCCAGCCAGGAGCTCCAGCACCAGCAGCAGCACATCAGTTTAACATCTCCAGCACGCCAGAAATGCAAGCACAGCTCAGACATCTCCCCAGGAGGACCTGGGGCTTGGAAAGTCTCTTCCTTTGGCCAGCTGAGGTGAATCCCTTCACTGAGCCACCAGGACAGAAGCCCAAGAGCTGGGTGAGCACCACAGGCCAAGGGCTGGCTTGGGAATGATATGTTGTCTGTGCAATATACGTCAAACACATCAGACCAGCTCTTTGTGCTTAACCTCCCGTTGAGATGAACAATGATATTTGCATCCACCACGAGCCAAGCAAAGCCAGAGAGTCTGCTGGGAAAGGAAAAAATAATTGGAAGGGCTGGGCGGTATTTTGGGTTAGGGCTGAACCCCTCCTGACTTTCCTTTCAGCCTGCACAAACCTCAGTGAGTTCCTGAGGGACTGGGACCCACTGGATGTGTGGTACCCAACGGGAAGCCCCTCTGACTACTCCAACAGCAGAGTCCCTGTGGGAATCTGCAGGACACTCAGCTGCACAGAGAGCCTGGGAGTTTAGCCCAGAAGGCAGCTGACAAGGAAACACCAACAGCGTTTTGGAAAGACCCTCTGCATTTCTGGGGGGTGATCATCTGCTCTCTAGGTCGCAGTCCTTAGGCTGGGAGCAGCGTGTCAGCTCTCAGCCATGGCATGTGATGGGTCTTAGAGGGATGAGTGCCCAGCTCAGGGCTGGGGCTGCAGCTGCCCCTGAGAGTTACCAGCACGTGGGAACCCAACTACCCATCTAAAGCCTCCCCATTCCTCCTAACGCTGCCACCCTGCTCAGGAAGACAGAGGAAGCACTCCATTCAATTCAGCAGATTCCCTTCAAAGAAGCTTTTATGGAAAGGCTTCACCATGAGCCTCCTTCTTAGGAAACCATCATTGTCTGAGCACAAAAGTGCCACATACACACGGCCAAGCATTCCCTCCTCCTGAGAGGAAGACCTGCCACACAGCTGGTTCTGCAGGGAGCATCCAAAAATGTGCTGGGAGCTTTGGGACACGGCAGGGTGTAAGTGCCATGAGAGGACAGCATGATGTAAGGGACGGGGCCTGGCAGGAATTAGCCCCTCCTCATTCATTGCCTCTAATAAGAACAGCCCTCGGTCAGCACAAATTCTTTCATCTTCACTTACAACATCTATTTATAATATCAACAAAACCACAGGACACAACAGCCTCAGCGTGCTCCAAGAGCTTCCAAGAGCTGGAGGCAGAAGAGGGTTTCCACCAGCAGCAATTCCCCGGCAAAGGAGAGAGGGTTTTGTGGTTGGGACGGCGGGCAGAGGAGCAGGAGGGCTGGCACAGCCCCACTGCCATGGTGGCCCAGCTGTGCTGGGGACATGGCCCTGGCACAGGGACACAGCTCTGGTGTCTGTGGGCAGTGGCCGTGCTGGCCACGAGGGAGCCAGGCAGGACACAGCCTGGCTCAGTCTCCCTGTTCCCTTTCCACTGGATCCTGAACAGCTTATCCCTGTCTCACTCCCCTGCCACTTCTTTAAAAACCAAGTGGTAATGATTAAAAAATGTCTCTTGCTGCTTGGAGCCAGAGGTCCCTGACTGAAGTCTGGGTTTGAAGCAGCTCCTGCATCTGCCAGACCCTGTGGAGCACCCAGATCTCCTCAAGAGTTCTCCCAAAGGCAGGACACATAAAAGCCGGTTGAGTCACAGAAATAAACGTTGCCTTGGAATCCCTGAACCCAGACACAACCAAGTTCCTTGAGGGCTTTAGGCCTGGCAGGACTCCTCCCTGCATTTCACATTTTTGAATAATCATATCCCATTGCTTTGTTATATCCATGGATTTTTGGTGTCTGCTGGAGTCACGAGTGTTCACAGAATGGCACTCCCGGTTCAACTCCAGCCCTGCAGCACTCAGACCTTCCAAGCCCAACAGCCAAATCCCCATCACAGCTGGGCTTTGTCCTGCCCAGCAGCGCTGGCAGACCGAGCACAGCCCTCCTTGCCACGGGAGAGAGGAAGGACAGCTCCAGGGTTGCTCCATGGTCTCTAAACTGGAGCTGCTGGAAGCCCAACCCTTCTCTTTTGTCTCCTACCTGCACCCTGAGCTGTGGCATTATCCTTGGCCCCAGGGGACACCTCACAGGTGTGCTCTGTACCACAGGGTGGTGGCACTGGGCTTTCCCAAAAACACACGCTTTTAACCCCCAGCTGCATTTGGGATCATCCAGGAGCTGCTGCTGGCGCAGAGCCGGGTGGTTTGGCAGATACAGCTCTAAAGAAAAAGAGGGAGGAAAAACTGCAGGAAAAATGTCCCCTCCAGCCCTCTTGTTGAATTAAACCACATGTATATTTTTAAAATACAGCGGAAAGGAACGACTCTCCAGCACATGTTCGAGAGCAGAGTCTTATTTCAGAGATTTCAAAAAATTAGTGGCTGAATGCTGAAACAATATCACCCTTAGATGGGGACATTTGGAAGTGATTAACGAGCCCAAACTCATGCGTTCAAAATAAAAAGTTAGTACCTCACGCTGGTAACAACTGTCAGCTACCAAAAAACTGGGGAGGGAGAGAGAAATCAAACTCAAACTGCACAGTGTAATGCTCCAGGTCAGCAGGAGAACATCACCAAGCCCACCAGCCCACTCCTTCCTCCCGTGCATCACCTCCAGACCTCGGTGGATGCCTCTCCCCACTCCAACAGGAGGGCTCGGAGGGGCCGGGCACCCCAGACCCCACAGCCCTCTGTGTCACCGTTCCAGAGGGATCAGAACTGGCCTGGCAGGCGGGTCCTGCAGGAGCTGCTGACCAACCCTGCCTGGGGCACGCCAGGTGGGATTTGCCACATGGGCTGGGGTTTGCCAGAACTCTTCTGCTTCCAGTCTTGCAGTCTTTTAAATGATAAAAACATAAAAACCTGCCCAAACCTGGGCACTCTGCGCCTTGAAGGGTGCCCTGGGTGTGTAATCAGCACAGGAGGGAGCTCACAGTCCCTTTGAACATCAAACCTGCTCAGCTCTGCAGGGACCTTTCTGCTTTGCTGAGCAAGAAGCAGAAGAGACCCCGTGCTGTGCTGGTGCTTCCAAGATCCAACAGCCCGGGAAGTCTCCATTAAGCAGAATTCACACCTCACACTGTTATGTGGAAGCTGCTTCTCACACCCCCAAATCTGAAGGGATGAAGGAGGACATGTGCCTCCCGTGGCAGCCAGCTCAGGGTTTGGGCAGCTCAGAGCACACTGTGGGGCTCCAGAAGCCTCTCCCGTGCCCACATAACCAGCAGCAACCCCAGCACTGCAACAAGATGCAAAGTCCAGAGCTCCTGGCACTTTTTTCCATTGTACAACCGAGATCTGGTGAATTCCCACAGGGAGCTATCGATGGCACACCAGTGGCATCACAGAGGGCATCACCTCCTGCTCCTGATGGAGGATGGAGACCCTGCAGCTTGGGAACACCCCCAGAGACAGCCAGGCTCCAAGCTGCAGCCTGGTCCCCAGCCACACGAGGATTTTGGGGAGCTGTGGGCAGGGGGGGAGCCCTGAGGGCACGGCTGTCTGTCTGTCTGTCTGTCTGTCTGTCCTCCACAGAGGGGCTGCAGAGGCAAGAGGCAGCCTGCCCATGGGACCCCAGGGCAGGTGTTCTGCCCACATCAGGATGCCACGGCACATCCACAGCACATCCAGCCAGGGCAGGGCAGGGCAGGGCTGGGAGCTGGGCAGGAAAGAACTTCCCCACGTCTCACGTCTGAGAACTTAAAGGTGGATGTTTTGAATTTGCTTCAATTCAAAAGAAATGCTGGTAACACAACCAGCATCTGGGAGCTTAAAATGAAACCAGACTGCTTCTCCTCTGCGAGGAGCAAACGTGTCCTCGGGCCGGGCACCCGGCAGCCCCTGGCACACACAGCAATGGGAGCCCCGGCAGGACATCTGCTGTCCTGTCGTGGGACATGGCCCTGCACTCTGCCTGCAATCCCAGCCATATCTTTTCTTCCTGCCTCAACAAAGATTTGGTCGTTCTAGCGGCCCCCAGAAATTCATGGCATTTCAGAAATCAGCCCAGAATTTTCCCCACCCTTCTCATTTCTTTTCTTTGTTCTCAAGTCTGCCTGAATCACAAGCTGCTTCTCGGGATTTTCCTGGGCTGGGAGATGGTCAGGGCTGGCAGCAATCTGTACTTGCTTCACACACATGTGCACTGGCAGTGCCATCAGCCCAGGAGTCCAGGCCATGTCACCCACCCCCAGAGCAGACCAGATGTGGTGGTAGAAAATGCCAAACCCTTAGTGATCTCCTTGTGACCAGGGAGAGCATCTCCATACCAGCAAGGAGACCAGCTTCCAGGACCTGGACCTCATGGCCTCTCTGGACAATGGGCATCTGAGTCTGTCTGACATTCACAGGGAAAACATCTGTCTCTGAGGTCTGACACATCCCTCCACCTCTCCCCAGACATGAGGCTCCACAGCCAAGCAAAGGAATGTGCAGCAGGGAGCAGGAATGGGTGATAGTGGACAAGAGAGCACAGAAAGCTCCCAGAGCTGGAGTTGCAGCCCCTGCGAATCTGCCAAGGCTGAACCATGAGGAGCTTTCTGAGCTGAAAGCCACTGAATGCAAATCCAGCTCCTCCCAGGAGCACTCCTGAGCACAGATCATTATTGTTATTATTTTCCTGTTTCATTAATGGTATTGAACATGCCCTGAGACCCTTAATCACAGGGGAGATTACAGCAGGCTCCCGGAGGGCTGACAAACTGGCTGAGCAAGGCCAAAAATAGCTGTGCTAACAACGTGTCCTGCCAGGAGCAGCTTGGAGGGGAGATGGAGGGATCAGGGCAGGGAGCAGCCCCCTCCCCGTGCCCCAGGCAGGAGGCTCCCACTCAGCTGGAAGGAGCCCAGAGTGGGGAGAGCCTCCTTCAGCCCACTGGGCAGCCCATGCTGTGACCCCAAGACTATCCCAGTGTGTCCCCAGTCTCCTGGGCTGCCCTCCCAGGGTGGGCAGCCAGCCCTTTCACCAGCACAGGCTATTCTGGGGCAGAGGAAAGTGAGAACAGAGTGGTTTGACCCCCAAGGCTGTGCCTGCAGCTGCTGGGGCTGTGCCAGGATGCCACAGGGTCTCCCCACCAGCTCCTCTGCAGCCACTTTGCCCCATCCAAGAGGTCCCAGCACTTTGGGCACTGTGTTGGGGACAATTTTCCCACCCCTGAGAGTGCTGCAAAGCCAGCAGCAAACCATTTCCCAAAGGATTTGCCTCTCTGGGCACATGGCAGAGGGACTGGCAGCAGAGCCCACTCTCTCCCCAGACTGGCCCTCGCCTGCTCAGAGGTTTTTGTGTGGGAAAGGCAGGACTGGCTCTTCACAGAGAGCACACGGCTTTTCCCCTTGATATCAATCTCATGGTTTATCCCATAATTTCATAAAAGATGAATATTTTAAATGAAACATATTCCTTCCTTCGACACCAGGAATTATGAATTGATAAAGATTTCCTATTATCTTATAAAATCTACCAGGCCAATCCTTCAGCAAGGCCATGGCCATAATTGCAAGCAGATGTCTTTCTCTGCTGACACGTTAAATGGAAGCAGAAAGACCTGCTGCTATCTCCCATCAACAATTTGCACTAAAGCAGAGAACGGATTTTCACAGAGCTGGGCTGCTGGAGGAGCAGAGGGATTATGTTCCTGCAGCCCAGGCGTCTCAGCATTACAGCAAAACAAGGCAGCCCCGGGAAAACAATGAACTCTAAACAGTCCCTAATCCCAAAGTAACCAAAAGCTTTTGTGAGGGAAAATGAATTTGTGAAACTAATACTGCCAGGGGAGAGCGTGGGGGCTGAGGTAATGCGAGGGCGAGATGATCCAGCTGAGGAGCCCCCAGAGCAGCTCCCACGGACCCCACCAGGGCAGCACCAGCTTTTGGGGTCTGTGTTAGTGGGGAGCTGTCCCAGCACGGCCACAGGGCAAAGCACGGGGCCGGGAGTTATCAGTGCAAGTGGAAGTGACAGGGTGTTTAGCAAACATTAAACCCAGGAAGCTTAAAAGGTCTTCCAGGATTATTAAATAAACATTTAGGGCGAGTGAGAGGAAAGGCTATGAAATGGTGAAGAAATTGCAAACACTCCGGAGCAGGCAGGCAGGGCTGCAAAGATTCAGCTGTGCAGGACAGTGTTTAATCACTTCTGGAGTGTCACCCAGAGTGATGGCTCAGCTCTCGCCAAGAGCTAATCCAGGAGAGGGACCTCAGTAAAATGTTAATATCAGGCTAAATGTTTATCAAAGACCATTTAGCATACAAATTTGAACATGCCAGCCAGCACCATCAGCTTGGCCAGGCCAGCACAACCATCATCAGTGCACAAGCCCTGTGAGAAGGCACATGGAGCTTCCACACACACAGCTCAGCTTTCTCCAAATCCATATTTGCCCTTGCTGTACAGTAGCTGAGGAGACTGGGCTGGGTGAGAGCCCCTCCACTTCAGGATGACTGAGTTAAAGGTGTCACATTTGCCTCAAGGGGTTTTTATTTGAGGGGTTTAATGTAGTTCTGAACACCCTACACAAGAGGCTGTGCATGCTCTTGTCAGCCTGCCCAAGGCAAATGCCCTGATCTCCTCATTTCTTTCCAAGTAACAGCAGAGATACCCACACCGTCCTTCTGGGGCCATAATTTATTCATACACAACATTACACCTCCCAGTAAATTAACCTCTCAGCCGCATTAATAACTCAAGAGTTTGGAGAAAGTCAGATTGAGGCAGTGAAGAGCTGAAGCAGAGGTTGCACAACCTGCCCCGACCTGAGCTAAAGGAAAAGCAGAACAGTTTTGGTGGCAGCCCCATGGAGTCTCAGATAGAGCCCTTCTTCCCCCACCTCAGGAATGGGAGCAGAGAGCTGGATCCCAAAGCCTGCAGTGCTGACGGTGTCAGGTATGGCTCCTTCCAGCCACGTTCTGCCTCCCCTCTTCCCTTCCCCGCAGCAATGGCTTGGCAAACATCTCCTGGTTGAATTCCCCATCCGAGCACACTCCTGCAGAAAAGAGGGCCTGTTTGCTGGCCGCTCGTGGCTCTCGGGATCTTGGCAGGCAGTGAGAGGAGCCCGCTGTGCCGCAGCATGCCCGTGCCCTCGCCCTGGCGAGTGGAGACAGATCCATCACTCTGAAGTGCCAGGAGGAGACAGGGCCAGGGCTCCCCTGGTGCTGGCAGACCCCGTGCCAATGGCAGGGGCGCAGCAGACCCTGCTCCTGCCACGCAGGCAGCATTCTTGTGGCAGGCTGCCGCCCCAGAGGAGATTCCAGCCTCTGATGGGAAGTCCTTGAAACAAAGCCCTCATTTTCCAAAGGCTGCGAGGCCACCGTGGCGCAGCCGGCCACCCTGACAGGTTGATCTGCACTTCCTCCCGCAAGGCTCTCCAGGATGGGGCTTTGCTTCGCAGAGCCAAGAGCTGCAGAGCTCCTGGGCCCTGCACGTGGGTCTGTCTGCAGTGAGAGGCTCCCAGGAGCAGAGGAGCCGCCAGCTTGCCCCAATCCCCGTCCAAGGAGGACATTCGAGCATGGCTCGGACACCTACAGACTGCCCAGAGGGAGCAACTTATCCAACAGGCAGCACGCTCAGAGGCTCAGAGGGGATTACAGGGGAAGAAATAGTAATTAAAAAAAAGTCTGTCCTTTGCTAAACACAGGTTTTAAAAGCCCTTGCTGAAGACACTGGAAGATGTTTCTGCCCACTGGGTCTGAGCGAGCCCGTTCTCCAGGAGTGTGGAGCTGGGCTGGGATGGAAAAAGGAGCCTCTGCGCCAGGGAACAGCGGTTTCCAAACACAGCACTGGCCTTGGGGTGGAGGGTGGCTTTAATTACGTGTGTGTGTGTCCTTTCTAAGGGTCATCCAGCACGATGCAGTGAGAAAGCAGGAGCAGCCCCTGAAACACAGCGGAGCATTTTCCCTGCAATGCTACTGGTGTTGGGGCGGGTGGAAGGAGGGGTTTGAGTGGCTTTGGAGAACGTTTCAGTGGAGACCTCGTGTGTTCACCCACTGTGGAGCCCATCTCTAGCCAGGGCAGCTCAGGGGGTCCATCTGTCCCCCACTTCCCCCAGCTCCACCACACAGAGCAGGGATCACTGTCAGTGCAGCTCCATCTGCCTGCAAAGGGAAGGAGCTTTTCCTATTATTCCTGTTTCTGTTATTTGTGCGACTCTCAGCGCACACCCGGGTTAGCTCTTTGTGGCACAGCTGATTAAAGCAGCACCCTGCTCTGCAGGGCAGGTGTTTGGCTGATGGGCCCAGAGCAGCTGCTGCCTGAGAGCCCACGACAAACCAGCTCCAGCCTGGCACAGCCGGGGTGCTTCACCCTCCTCCTGCACAGGACACCCCAGGCTGACATCCTGTCTTCTCCAGAATAAATCCTCCCCCATTGCTCAACTGTTCTTCCCAGCCCTACATTTCCCAGCAGAGGTCAAAGCAGAACGCAGACTGCCAGCAATGTGAAAAATTAATTGAGGGATGGGAGATGACTTTTTGTACAGCATGAAAGAAAACTGTATTTGTTTATAAGTGAACTACAAACTGGAGGCCAGAAACTCAATTAACAGGCAGTCCTCAACAGAAGGAATGCTGAAGCAAAGAAGATAAACATTATTGGGAGGATAAATTGAGTCACAGAAGGATGATATTTTATTTTAGGATTTAAGATTCTTACTTCAGATAAGCCCAGGCTGATGGCAAGCCTGAACAGCCCGGAAGAGGCATGTCCTGTCCCTCGGACACCCCTCAGCAGGGCAAAACTGAAGTTGTCTCCCAGCACCAAGTATGTCTTAGATTGAGCATTTACACAAATGCTTGTAACTTAAACTGGAACTCATTGTAACAATCAGCATCTGACGTTTTAAAATGTAAAATGTACCCATAAACTGCACAAACACATATCTCTCTGCTCCAGGGAATGCTACACCAGCAGACACACGGTGTCCCATTTAAGGAGCCTCATTTCAGCAAAGTTTGTTTGCTCCATGTGACCCAGCACAGGCACAACTCCAGCAGCTCTGTTGCTTTCTCCTTAGTTTACACTCAGACCATTTCAGGTTCCAGTAGACTTTTCTTGTCAGAGATGAACACAGGGAAACTAAAGACAGCAAATGTACCCACATGCAGCAGTTGACTGAGAGTCTCACTTTTTACGTGACCTAAAATTACTTCAAGAGTTGCCAGTTACGAGAAGCCAGGAAAGGAACAGAGTTTGTAAATATTCAGCAAACACATTGCCTGGCTGCCTGCATCTCTTCAAACTTACCTGAGCCATCACAGACCACCCAGCAGTGAAATGCAGGGATGCCCAGGTCCCAAATCACCCCAGGCACCAGCTCTGAGTTGGGAAAAGGAGACCCCAAGCAGCAGCCACACAGCTTGGCCTTACCTGCTCTCGTGGTGACAGCATTGCTACAGCTGATGGCTCTGGCCAAATACACTGCAGAAAGAACTTGCTGCTTCCCCCAGCTCTCAACCCTTCCCCTCCTGGGGGAATCACAGTGCAATGATTTCATCTGGCAACTTTAGCAGCAGCTCCTCTGCTGCACTGTGCTCAGAAGGTGAGCCCGTGGAGATGGAGGGTCCCTGCAGGGCTTTTACAGGTGCTGCCACTGTGAGCACTCACAGATAACCAGCCTTCAGCTCACCATGTCCCGACTCAGTTTCCCAACAGCTGGATTTGTCAGCCCTCTCCATCACTCACCTAATCAACCTGTGGTTGTTAAAGCCTGTGGTTTATTTATTTACTTCACTGATAAAAGCACATTATCTACAATGATTAATTTTGCAATAAAGAAACAACATTACTACAAATGGTGGTCTAAGACAACCTAGTGGGACTCTCTACAAAGTTCACATCCTAAATCCATCTCTGTTAGCTGTGAAACATCATTCCTCAGAGTGCTTGGCTTCGTGGAATTCTTCTACAACCAAGTCCACAGCTCTATCCCCATGTGGGGAATAAACAGCACTCCTGAGCTAAGGCATAATTAATTTACCAGCTTTGAGTGGGCTTGGTTCAAACCCCAAAGATGAGAATTTGTTATTTCATTTAACTGTATTTCATACAACAGGATTATCTCAGATCTCAGACATTCATTCTCTTAAGAGTATTGGTGATGGATGAGAATACCGAATGGAAGCAGGAAGGATAATCAATGTGGAACAATATGGGTCTATGGAAAAGAGAGCTTGTCCAATTAACTGAATAATGAATTTCAGTTTGGTCGATAAATGTAATCATTCAGATGAAACATTCTTTGTCTTTCATAAACTATTTGAAATCATACAAACACAACATTTTGATTAGGGGAAAAAAAAAAGGCAGAATGATACAAAGCCAAGTTGTCACAGATCAAACAGACAAAAACCCAGACTGATGGGTCCCACAGAGACAGCAAAGAGGCAAAGACGGAAACGATGCGTTCCTTGCGGCGCTCCCTAGGGACAAGTCCTCAGCCTTCTGCACTCTGGTGCTTTGCCAGCAGCCTGAAGGAACTATAAAAACATCACTGGTAAAGTGAGGGACTGACACAAACTGGAGGAGCTGGCCCCGAGCTCCTCCACAGCCAGAGCCCTGGGCAGGCCAGCAAGAGAACCTTTGCCGGGGGCTAAAATGGAATGGCAGGTCTGGGCACCAGCAGCACTGCCACGCCAGGCTGAGGGCAGGGGAGCTCAGCTGGATGGCGGGGGCCCACGTGAGGCCGAAGGCACGGGTGGAGGCAGAGCCCCTCTGCCCCCAAGGCCAGCACACCACTATGCTGGGCACGGCCTGGGGGCTTGAGGGCTGCCAGGGAGCAGCACAGCACTGGGCATGAGATGCTCAGCTGGAGTGGCAGAGGCCAGGGCAGGAGCCTGGTGACACTGCAAGAGATGCTGGTGAGGGAGGGCTCCTGCCCATCAAGGCACCATAAGGACCTGGGTTAAGGCTTAAACAAAGCAGGTTTAGACTATAACGGGATTTTTTTACAGTGAGGGCAATTAGCTATTAGAAGTTTTATCAGAGGTTGTAACGGGCTCTCCACTACTCGTTTATTGACTTTGCTCATGAGGATGGGATGTCTGTCTAATCAGCCGGCTCATACAGGAGTTCAGGGCGATCCTGCGGCCATGCAGACGAGTGGCACGGCCACGAGGGTCCTTTCTGCAAGCACGAAACCTCCTGCCATCACCTCACACCCCTCTGCTCGCCCTCTTTCCCTGGCAGCCGCTATTTCAATGGTTGCACATATCTGTACAGTAACAGGTCTTTAGGTATTGTGGACATAAATCAAGTGTGGCCTCCGCGACTGTTTGGCGTGCACATTGCACACCCAGGCCATCAGGCAAACACTGGCAGCAGGGATGTGGGAGGGCTGGGGTCAGTGAGGGGGCTCTGAGGAGCAGGATGGAGGAGCAGGAGGGCTTGGCTCCAGCATCCCTGCTGCAGAGAAGCGAGGCCGAGCCCGGCTGCACAGGTCCAGGCAGCAGCAATCCCACCGCCCACTGCATCACTTGAAAACGGACGGAAACGTCGGGCAGTCGGGAGATTTCATCTTCTTCATGAACTTCTTGAACTCTTTGTTCTTCTTGTCCCACTTGTAGATGGCCGTCAGCAGGTACTGGGTCTTCACCTGGCGGCCCATGATGAGGAAGTAGTGGCCGAGGTTGTCCAGCTGATGGCAAGGACAGTCTGCCCCGTTTTTCAGGAACAGCACCAGCTTCTTCAGGTTCTTCTTCCGGATGGGCCCCAGCTTCAGTGCCTTCCTCTTCCTCGGGATGATCATCTTGTCCCCGTTCTCCTTCTTTACTTCCTTTATGGTCATCTTAAGAGCTGAAAAACAAGCCAGAGAGAGGGGAAAAACAAAACAACTCCTGAGCAGCCCTCACTAGCACGAAGCCTTTGCTCAGCGAGGCTGGGGGTGAGAGGGCACTGGGACAGCAGCAGTGCCCACCCCACTCCTGCATCTCCCTGACCATGACTGGGCCTGTGGTGACACACAAACCCTTGTGCCCAAGTCAGAGCTGTCCCCACACCCGGGAGAGCATCCAGGTAAAGCACTCATGTCTCTGCCCTCCTTCCCCCAGCAAAGCATCCAGCACTTCCCATTTGAGAGGGGACTTGTTCAGCTGCCGGTGAGCTCTTTGCAAGCAAAACATTAGCTGAGCAAACAAGGTGATTTCCCTGCTCTAGAGGCATGGAGAGACTCTTGGAAGGATCATTTAAAAGGTCAATTCGGTTTCTCAAGCATTTGTTTGCAGTCACATCAGCCCTCAGGTGCCTGTGAAACAAGTTTCCAAGCACTGGATGTCTCTGCATTGGAGCTGTGGAGCCCCTGCCACACAGCCTGCACCTTCCCCAGGAGAAGGGGAGTTGGTCTGATACAACCTCCATGGAAAATACTCTCCTCTTTGGGTTCAGCATTTTCCTGAGTTAATCACAACCAAAAAAAGGAAAATAATGTTCCTTTGCCTGACCACGAAGAGGAATTTTGAGTACATGGTAAAATGATGAAAATGTGTTGTACATTAAAGTATCACGTCTGTGCCATTTGGCTCTGCCTCATTTTTGGGGAAAAGCACATATGGCCAAAAATTACTAACATATTTCCATTGTTTGGGAGTTTACTTCAGAGCTGCAGATAACTAGTGCTCAGAGAGGTGATTAATTGGCTGCTGTCCCTTCTCATTTCAGTCTGAGGGCGGGTGCAGGCAGCCCACAGGAGCCTCTGGCTCTGGCAGGGAGACAGGTCCCCGCAGCATCGTTCCTTGAAGTCTTGCTCTGCTGGAACATGCAGCAGCAAACACGTGTTGCTTCCTGGACAGCAGCACTGCTCACCACTCCAGAGAGGGATGGCAGCAGGCAGCACAGAGTCAGCATCACCCCTCTGCTCCCATCCACTGCCCTGGAAACAGGAGCAATGGGGTTTGTCTGCCCCCGTGCCAAAAACACCCGTCAGATTTGCCAAGAGCAAATTTGTTGTGTTACACTGTTATTGTACAAGAAAGTAATCTAGGACTGTAAGCCTAAGTGAAATTTTCATTCCATCTGTTTTCCAAATTCAGGATGTTTAAAGGGCTAAAGAGATTCCAGCTTTAAGGAGCTAAAGATGCTGAACCAGATCAGTTTGCAACCAATCTGGAAAATCAAGCAAGTAGTTTTCAGGCTGCCCTAAGCTCCATGACATTAACTGGGCAGCAGCAGCAACACCCCTCAATGTAAGCTCCAGTTTCTTTATCTGTGCTGACTTGGAGCCCCTGCACGAAGCTCAGGAGTGGACAGTGCAGGAGGGATGGTAAAACACCATTATAATGGCAAAGTAAGAGACTTTTGCCAAATGCCTTGTTTGCAAACTGCTTTGCTGTGATCGCTGAAAGGTTCAATCCTTGTTGTGAGAGGAAGAAAAGGATCTGGCAGCTGGTGGAGGTGCTGTCCAACTCCAAGTACCACAGTCCATGGAAGACAAAGAAGGCCTGGTAATGCTGTGCCGTGGGAGCTCACAGCTGCTCCCTCCCCTGCACACAGCAGTTTGTGAGCCAGCGATGCAGGTTCGTAGGAGCTGCCCAGGGGAACCATAAATCCAGATGTGAACCAAAACCTCATCCAAACCTCGCTCGTGCAGAGCACAGAGCCAAGATGGGATAACGCCAAGGAGGATGAAGGAGGAGGCTGATCAGGGGTGCAAATAGTTTGTGTCAGGCTCTGCTCTCCCCAGCAGTGACGTCCTTGTCACCAGCAACAGCCTGTGGTGCTGCCCAGGTGAACCCAGCCTGGCTCAGGAACCACCATGCTTTGGCTGCCTACAGTGCTGCAGGATGAGCAACCACACGAGCATGATGATCACTGCTCAGGCCTCACCCCTCTGCAATGACCTGGCCCCACCTTGCTCCCCAGCTTGGGCCACATTCCCTGAGCTCCAGCTCACGTTTCAGGTGAGGCTCCCAGGCATTAAAGCCGTGCTCCACAGCAGCAGGGCTGGACGCACAGCTCTGGCATGTCCCACGTGCACCAGAACAGCAGCACCTGAGGGCACATTCATTCCCATGCACATCCCACTCTGAGAGCTCACTGTCACACAGTGGGAGGCAGTGCCCAGCTTGTGGCTTTCCTAAAACACGGGATTTGGCAGGGGGGACCGTGGTGCAGCTCGCTGCTGCGGCAGCTCGGCTGGCATCTCCCCAGCCCTGGGAACGCCCCTGCGGCGGGCAAAAGGCTCGTGTGGGACAGACCAAGTCTTGGCTCCAGGACCCAGCTGAGCTGCCAAAGCAAACAGCTTCCTCACTGGGAGCCCTGGCCTTTCTGCTCCCCCATGCTGCACCAAATCTGCCTCAGTGGCGAGCAGGAGAAGGGCCAGAATCGCCTCAGAGACCCCGGGATGCATTTGCTTGGACACACTAAACCTTCAGCTGTGGCTGCCAGGCAGGAGCTGACCCCAGGGAGGGACCCAGAGGGTTGTCCACAGCACAGGCACGTGCCACCTTTCCAGTGCAGCAGCTGCACCACAGCCACAGGCACTGCAATCAGCTGCAGCACTAGCACTCACCACCCCACACACCACAGTGCCCCTGAGAGCTGCAGGGTCAACGTGCCACCCACAAGCCCATCTTCCCCTTTGTTCTCACAGGTCACACACACATTCCAGCACAGCCTTCTCCAGGGACAGCACCATACTGGGGCAGACACCACGTGAGAGCAGGAGTCCCCGTGCCCTGCTCACTGCCCACCACCACGCACCCACCATGAGGGTGCCCCACAGGCACCTCCAGCCCTTCTTTTTCAGCACACACGAGCCTGGGACCAGGATGCTGTCTCTGCTGTTCTCCCTGCACAGGCAGGGGCCCCACTCCAGCACCTCACGGGCAGGAAAGGGAATGTGAGAGAAGGGAAAGCTCCACTGTTCCTTCAGCCTCATTTCTCCTTCCTTTAGAAATCACTGAGAAGGAGGAAACCTGCCAGAAGACACATTAGGGCTGTAACAGGAGAAGACTGCAGGCAAGGAGCTGTCAGTCACTGGGAAAAAATAAACAGCATGTATTGATTGTTCTGCAGTCCCCAGTGCCACTGAGCCCGTTCAGCAGGATCCCCTCAGACCCCAGGAAAAGGGCAGAAACAATAAATAAAATCACTAAGAGAAACAGAGCGTGGAAAGAACTCCAGGAGTAAGAAACAAGCGCTGGCTGGAGCCCAGGGCAGCCGGGGGAGGTGGCTGTGGGGGCACGGGAGGCCGATCTCACGCTTCCTCTTGCATCCATCGCTGCCCCAGCACACCAGCACTGCACCAAAATCTACACTGCAGTTACCCTCATGCTCCTCTCCCATGCCCCTGCACTGCCCTGTGCCCAGGCCTGACACCCAACCTGGAGCTGCCCTGCTCTCAGAGGAGCTGCCAAGCTACCTCCAAAAGGGCAGAAACAATAGATAAAATCACTAAGAGAAACTCCAGAGCCCACGTTCACCACTGCTCAAACGAAGGCAAACCCACAGTGTTCTGCTGGACCATGAGGCTGGCAGCCTCCTGGCACCCCTCTGAGCTCCAGCACCTTGTCCAAGACCATCTTCTGCCTTTTCTTTACAGTCTTCCTGTGTCCCAGCTCTCTTCCTGCACTGTTCTCAAGATCCTTCCCAGGGCTGCTACACAGCCACACATCTGTGGTGGGCAAAGTGCTCCTCACCTCTTGCCTGTAATGAGCTCCTGGGATGTAAGAGAAATCCACAGTAATGATACAGTGGGAGTCGGAGCAGAACCCACCAACAGCTGCCCCATGCAGCACATGTTAGTTTAAACATTTATTGTACATGTCTGGCTTTGATGAGGATCTGTAACCTGTCAGCTGCCAGTGTTTACCTTGGTGGATGTGCATGAGAAACCTCAGTCTGAAGGGTCGGGAGTCTATTTTAGTGCCAGATAAACAGCTCTCCTTGAGAAATCACCCCATGACAGTAAACTCCCAAGACTAAACAAAGATCCAAGGGCCACGGACTGTGCTTTGGGAAAACTTGCTGAAGCCAATGCCTCCTCTGCTAGTTGCTCACCCCAGCTGAGACATCCCCCAGAGCCCCCACACTGCCTTCCCTCACGAGGCACAGGTAGGACCTGCATTGCATCCCATCCCTTGCTCCTGCTCCCCAGCTGGCTACAAACTGGCCACATCTGCCAAGAAATACTTGCATCCTTTGGACACTGTCACCACAATATTTCCCAGCAACAACTTACACTGTGGACAAGTCACTGCCTCAAGCTGCTCTGCCGAGGCCACAAATTCTTCTGGTTTGGCCTCTGCTCCCCGTTGTGTAACTGTCCCAGAGCACAGGAGGATATTTAGCAGCAGTAGCTGATGACAAGCATGTGGTTAAACTTGTTATTCCCTTCCCAGCACTTGCCCACCAGCAGAATGCAACCTCGGCTCACTCTTCTGGCAAGGTGATGGGTATTGCAGTGACTCACCAACAATGGAGCTGCCACTGTCACCAGGCAGTGCCCCTCAAACCTCCTCTGGGATGGAGGGCCCCCAGCCACAGCCTCTGCATTACTGCAAGCCCAGGCAAGCAGCTCCTGCCCAAACCAGGCAGGCTGGACCCAGAGGCCACTTTCTCCCTCCCCACCCTTGCCCCATCAGCTGGGAAACTCTCCCCAGTCTCTCCCCACATATGCAGTGGGGCAGGGCCAGCTCTGATTCAGCTCCCATGACATGCCTGAGCACTGAGTTCTGAGCACCCCAGCTCACCCAGCATCTCCTGATCCCCAGCCAGGCTGTGCACTCAATGTCTGCTTACATTCCCCAGCCAGGCCAGAAGTATGCACATTCCTGGGAGACTATTTGCATGGGTGTTCCTGTTGACGGTTTTCCCCGTTAGAAAAAGTCTGAGCTGAACTTAGGACTTCTGGCATACCAAATCTGCAGGAGAGTTGAGAATTCATTTCCAGCAGAAAGGGTAACGCGCCAGCATGCAGAGCAGGTTTGGGTTTGCATAGCACGCTCCAGCACAGGGCACATTCAAGTGTTAATCCCCCAGGAATGCACACCTTGTTCAATATGCCTTTAATAACCTTCCGGGAAAGTTACATACACCAGCAAGGACGTCAAAACCAGTTAATTCTGGGTTTGATCTGAGAAAGCTAATATTTTTCCCTGTGATAATCTTTTTTTAAAAAATGTAGTTCAGTTTATCTCTGATTGTCTTGCTCACTCACTCATAATATACACAGCACACAGCTTTCAAGCAGCTCTGCATTTTTAAGCTCACAGCTTGGCCCTAGCTAGACAAGGACTAGCTTTGGGGTTTTACACCTAGATTTGACAAGAGCAGCATAACTTTGCTAAAAAGAAACACAGCAGTGCAAGCAATCTGGGGAAGGAGGAGACTGGTTTCCTCATTCATGCCTGCAGGCAGAGCAAGGGTCCATGCTACATGTTATTCCTGCAAGCACACAAGAGCTTGTGAACACCAGGGTTAAGTTACAGCCCTCTCGAGCTCACCAAAGAACTGGCACGGCCACTTCTGCCCAGCCCCAGACCAAGGCACCCAGCTCGGGGTCTCCACTGGGGCTGACAGCAGCGCGGCTGCTTTGGCAGGTGGCCCCACTCCTGGGGAGCTTGTCCCACACCACATTTTCCCAGGAGGAGCAGGGCAGACGCCCAGCACTGCCACTGGGGCCATGCGGGGTGCGGGCACTGCCCCAGGACCCGCCACCCCTGTCCCCATGTGCCCGGCTGGGGGAGCAGGACACGTCTCAGACACATCCAGTCCAGCCCAGTGCTGTCCCTGCGCCCGCCTCCACGCACCCACACTGACATCTAGAGGCACACACGACTGGCCTCAGGGCCACAGCGCCACAGCAGAGAGGGCAGGGAAACCTGGGGTCCCAACCCAGCCCACACAGGAGCCACACTGCCCCGTGCCCACCTGGGAAGCCTCCCCATGCCCCCCCCACGGTGCTCCTCCTTACCAAACTCGCTGGCACACAGGTGCTCCACTATGGCCTCTGACTTCATCTCATTGTCGCAAGGGGGACACACAGTCGTTCCTGGCAAGAGAAGAGAAGCAAAGAGAGAGGTAGTGAGAAGCCAGCTCAAGAAGCAGTGCAGAGCCAGGCAGCCAACACTGTCAGACTGCTGCCCTCGAGGGAGCCATGTGTCCAGGCATCCCGCCCAGGTTCCCAGCTCCCAGCCCCATGGCACAACACCCTGCCTGGGGATAGGAGCCATCCACCAGCTCACAGGGTAGCACTGGCCACGGGCAGCCTCTGGCCAAACCCACTCCAATGCTGTCAGTGGCCCCAAGGCACAGCACAGGCAGGAGCAGGCAGCTGCCAAGAGCAAGAGGACAGCCCTGGCAAGGAGAACAGTTTTCAGGACCAGGCAGCCAGCTGAAGGGAGCTGGTTGCTGTGGGGCATGGCCCACAGCCTGCTGACATTCCCTCCCCATGGCATGCCAAGGTGAGCAAACCCCAGCAGAGGAGAAGGAGAGTGCCCAGGGATGGCTCAGGCACCAAGGGGCCATCCCAGTGCCAGGCAGGGGGCTCAGGGCTGGGACAGCCCAGTTCAGTGCAGTGTTCTCCTCAGTGCTGGGGACCACCCCACAGGCCACCTGAGCAGTGCTCAGCAAGCCCCTTGCTGCCCTCCCTCCCGCCCTGTGTCACAGCAGTACTGGTTGGGGATGGACCTGCACAACTCTTGCTGGCACCACCCCACTCCAGCACAACCCCAAGAGTGGCCATCTTCTCATTTTTAATTTGAGCCCAGAGCAGCCTGATGGCTCCAGAGGAGCAGAACTGGCTCTGCTTGCCAGACCCTGGCAGTGGCCAACATCCACCTCTTGAGAAATGCCAGCCCAGGAGATTTCACTGGGATCCGTCCTGGGAGCAAAGCTCCCTTCACCCAGAGAATAAGAATCTTGTTTCCAGGTTCCCGTCTGCAGCCAGAGCAGAGACCACCCAGCAGCACAGACGCAGATCTGCGCTACTGGCAGATGAATTTATTGAGCCGGGAGATGCTGCTTGTTCCTGGTCCAGCAGGATGGAGGGCTCTTCCCACACAAGGGAGTTACTCTCAGGGACAACGCTGCAGCAAAACATCTGCCAGTCCCTGTGTGCAGACAGAGCGCTCACAGCCTTCCAGCCCTCAGCCAGGCCAGCAAACCCACAGCATTGCTGGACCCAAAGAGCAGAGAGGTGTCCCAGAACGAGGGTGCAGAGCCAGCATGCCTGGTGAGGGGGGCACAGCCACAACCACAGAGTCGTGTCTCCTCAGCCACAGATGCCCCACGGAGCATCAGGCGAGACATTTGTTTTCTGTGGCTTGCTCTTCCCTTCTTGCCACCCCTAAATCTGTTCTGTGCCAAATGCTAATTCCTGGGGACACGCACCATGACTTTATTAATCACACATGCAGAGAAACTGGCCTTCTGCTCGCCCCTCTGTGCAAGTCAGAAGTCAGCCTTCACTGCAGCAACAATCAGCTCCACAGTCCCACTCTCAGGACCTCCATACCTGTGAGATCTGCCCATCACATGGGTAACCTCCTCTTTCAAATCCCTAACATGCAACTGCCACTATTACCATCTGAACTCAGAGTGACACAGGCAGAGGCCAGCCTTTGGGGACATGATGATGTCCCCAGCACTTTATTTTTAAAATGAGCAGTCAGAGTATTTTCTTCCAGGCTGCACACTTAACAAGCTCATGACAAGGGAGAGAAGGTGTTCAAAGGAGGGTGACAGCCTCAGTGGTTCATCTGCTGTAGAGCCAGGGGTTTGTCACTGTGCAGAGGACCACCCTCAGGAACAAGGCAGGGGTACCTGCCATGCAAAGCACTTCAAGCTGCCTCAGCAGCCAAAGTGCACATGAGGAGGCTGGTCAAGCCCACACCAGCCAGGGAAACACAAACCCCACTGCTGCGTCCACCCTGTGAGCTTTCCAGAAAACCAATTTAAAAAAAAAAAAAAACAAAAAAACAAAAATGGAAAATAAGACTCATTGTTCCCTGGTGCAAACACAGGCTTTGTTCTAACTGTGCTCCAGCAGGCTCTGGGCAGGCTCTGGCACACCCAGGGTGGCAGGGACCCCTGCCCTGCTGTGCCAGCACCCAGAGCCAGCAGCCATCCCCCAGGCTGCAGCTGGGAGCCCCTGGGTAGCCTCTTCCATGAGCAGCAGCCTCACTCATGCACGATTCCCCTGCCCCAACTCAGAGTCCCACCCAGCCTGACCTTGAATGCCTCCAGGGACGAGGCATTCACCACATCTCTGGGTAACCTGTGCCACTGTTCTAAAACCCTCACTGCAAAAAAACTTCTTCCTTATGTCCAATCTAAATTGACCCATTCTCCAGCCCTGTCCCAGCACAGACATGCTGGCAGGACTGCAGTGGACACTGTCCTGTGCCGACAGGAAGGGAAATTGTCCTCTGCTCTGGGACACCACACCATGCCATGGTCAGGAAAACAAATGCCGGAGGCCTGGCCAGCTCTGTACCCCAGGAAAACTGCTGTTTTGTGGAGCCACAGCTACCTCAAAACCACCTGCCCTCCCACTCGTCCTGAGGCACCGTGGCTGATTTCTCCAGCCCACCCTGCAGGTCAGCTGGGGCCCGTCTGCCACAGCTGACGGCTCCACTCCAAGCACAACCTCAGCCTGCTTCCAGCTCCCTTGCTCCCTGCTGACCATTTTCCAGTGCCTGGCTGTAGAGCCAGCTTACTCCAGGGGCAGGAGAAGGAATGTGTAATGCTGTATTAATCTGCAACTCCCCTGATGCATCCCATGGGCCTGCAGGCTTTACCGCCTGTGCTTAAGGAGAAAGGAATTCAACAGGTCAGCTCTTTGAGAGGCAGAAACAAATTCCAATTTCAAGGTGTTAATGGGGAAAAATACTGAAAGGGCTCGTTCTTATTAGTGCTGGGAGAAAAGGGGGGACACTGCTGGGTTCTGACGCTCTTTGAACCAACAGGAAACAGCCCAGTGCCCAAGAGCAAAGGGGCTCCAGGAGTTGGCACTGACAGAAAACGCAGACAAACCATGGACAGAGTGCCCACAGCACAGCCCAGAGAGAAGGAAGGACCCAACCAGCACAGGGACAAGGCGTGAGCCACAGCTCACCCAGGAGGACTCTGCATCTGCAGGAGGCAGCAGTGCCAAGAGCCAAAGCGATGGGCTTCTCACCAGGTCTGGCCCCCGCTGTCACCACGAGCCACTGGCAGATCCTCGGGGGTGTGCGGGAGATCCAGCGGTGCTGGTTCACATCACAGCAGTGGCTGCAATTAACTTCGAGTTTGTTCTGCTCACTCTAAGCTGTTTGGGGCACCAAAAGAAAGCAGTAGTGTCCCACCCCAGTGCTGCTGTCAAGACAGGTCTGAAAGGTGATTAGAAAGTTGTTAAACTACACACGCGAAAACTTGGCAGATGCTGCTCACCTAGAAGACTGTTCCCAGGTCTTGGCACATTAATGTCTGCAAAATGAATGACCTGCAAACAGTTCAGACTCTATTTCAGACCTTGGAAGGGGCAGCTCAGACCCAGCTGCCTCAGGAGCATGCTTGGCTGCAAGTCCCTGGGGAGTAAAAGCAACCTTTGTACCTGCACCACAGGACACGCCTGTGGTCTTGACCAAGGGTCCAGGTTCACACAGGACATATTTTAGAGCCTTCCTGGAAACAAAGACCTTCCTCCAGCATCAACAGCAGTAAGGGCAAGCCAGTGTGGCTGTACTTCTGTCACTGTAGGGAGAGGCTGGGTCCCTGGGAATGAGGGCAGCCCCTGGCACAGGCACAAGCTTCATACTCTACCTGGCTCTGGATGCCACTGCCAACACATGACACAGATTCCCATGTAGAGCCCCTCTGGGTGCCGAGCTTGGGAGTCCCCTGTGCCTGCCAGCCCACAGCCACTGCCTCTTTGCTCTCACTGCCCTCCACGTGCCCCCACAAGGCCCCTAGAGACACCGCAGAGCACCACCCCTCTGCTGCAGGATGCACTCCCCTTCTGTCCCATATCAGAAGGGCTCCCTGAAGTGTAAGTCCCTCCAGGACAGGCAGAATGGCACTGCACAGTCCCCATCGGCTGAGCGAGGGCTGCCAGCCACACACCACGTACAGCCTTTGTCTGTCCAGGTAACTGCAAAGGGCAGCTGTCCCTCCAGATGAGCTCAGGACACGGGGCAGAAACCACGGCAACCATTCAGCACCCCTGACCCTGAACTCCTCCCGAGCACAGGCACCATCCCCCTGGGGAACCAGGAGTGCCCATCACCATCCCCCTGGGGAACGAGGAGTGCCCATCCCTTCCAATGAGGCTCTGCTCACTCAGAAGCACTGCACTCTCCTAGAGCCCTCTGCCATCTCCCTCCACAAACATCCCTCCTGCCAGAGGAAACGCCAAAGTAACACCAGGATGTTTTATTTATTTATTGTAAGTTTCCAGCAACAAGCCAGGCTCACTGCAACTCACACAAACGTGCCGCATGCAATGGAAACAAACACGAACCGCGTCCACTTTCCCTACTCATTTCTTGGCAGGTCTCTCGCCCCTTCTCCAGCCCACAGCCCATCCTAGGGCAGGGCTCGATCTCCACTGCATGCCCAGCCACTGGGGGCCCAGTGTCTTGCCCCAGGACGGATGGGAGGTGCGAGATGCTGCCAGGACCACAGTCACTATTGACTCTGGTCAGCCAGCACTTTCTGCAGGAGTTGGAGGTGGGGGATGCTGCCAGGACCACGGTCACTATTGACTCTGCTCAGCCAGCACTTTCTGCAGGAGTTGCAAGGTGGGGGATGCTGCCAGGACCACAGTCACTATTGACTCTGGTCAGCCAGCACTTTCTGCAGGAGTTGGGCTGGGGTGCAGAAGTGCTGCCAGGGAGGTGCAGCACCTGGAGACAGAGGGTCAGACCCTGGTCCATCAGTGGTGGAGCCCAGCCCCGGTGTCTGTGCGGTGCTCAGGACAGGCACACACCACAGCCTGTCCCGAGGCTCCGGGGTAGGGATGAGGAGCTGGCAGGGCACGCTGCCTCCCTCGGGCAGTGCTCGGAGGCTGGAGGAGGGCTGCTGCCAAGAAGCAGAGTCCAGGTGAGCCTCCTCCTGCCCCAAGACCCCCGTCCAGTGCCAAAGAGCCCCCGCTGGGCTGGCACCTGCTCTGTGAGCTCGGAGAGGAGCGCCAGCAAGGCAGCAGCACCGGCCATGCCTTACCTTTGGGCCTGGAGACCTCGGTGGCATTGGGGGTTGTCATGGCGATGCAGACATCATCCTGGGGGAACTGGTCGCACTTGAGCATCTCCGGCCAGAAGAAGCCGAAGAACTGCATGACGGGCTCGCAGGAGTCACGGACGGCCTCGCAGAGCCAGCGGCAGGGGTAGACGGGCCGGTCGAGGCACACGGGGGCAAAGAGGGAGCAGAGGAAGACCTGCGTGCCCATGTGGCAGTTCTTGTTGAGCAGCGGCACCCAGCTGCTCGCCTGGTGCTTCACCTCGGCCATGGTCTCGTGGTCCAGCAGGTTGGGCAGCACCATCTTGTCGTAGCCCACGCTGTGGCACAGCCGCAGGTCGGCGGGGATGGCCACGCACTGGTGGGGCTTGGCGTAGAACCGCCCGCCGGGGTAGGGGCCCAGGTCGGACTGGTAGCTGACATAGTCGTACTCGCTGGCCCCGCCGCAGGCCAGCAGCCCGGCGGCCACCGACAGCAGCGCCCGCAGAGCGGCCCCGCCGGGGCCCCCCACGCTGCCCATCGCCGCGACCCGCCGACGGCGGCCCCGACAGCACCGCAC